>CM032449.1:43271874-43394374 GCA_019049505.1 Pachyrhynchus sulphureomaculatus
ATCTTTTTTTACGTTTTGCTGGTTTGGCGGTTTCACACCTGATGGTACTGAGGTTTGTTGGCTACTGGCACTTTTGGGTGTGTGTGTTTGTTAAATCTCTTCTGCTGATACTGGGTGTTGGCGATTTGCCCTTTCGCCGAGGCTGGCTGACGAGCTTTGATATGAAGTGAAACAAGCATGCCCTAGTTTGGTGATTCATAGATGCCACGCTCGAGTATTCCACAGCTTCTGATGCAACTGTAAAGAGCACAGTTTTCGTCCGCCCAAGCCGAAATACAACTTCTCTGAATTTTTTTTCACTTACTTTTTGTTTACATATATATATATATATATATATATATATATATATATATATATATATATATATATATATATACATATATATATATATATTGCTCGAATACGCTAACTTGACAAAACTGGTGTAAAGAGGTGATATGAGCCTAACATATTTTAGGTTATTTTAAATCCCAATTATTGTTATTGTTATTGTTATTCTTTAATATATTAGTTTATTCACTGATTTATTATTGTTATTGACGCAAATTGGTTTTTTTCTAAACATTATCAATATTTTACAAAAATAAATAATCTGTAATTAAATTTAAAAGCAATAGGTGACTAACAAATCGGGCAGCATTAATTTCATTTATCTTGTGTGTGTGCGCAAGTTATTTTTAAAGGAGAAAAGTGATAATGAATATTTTTAGCAACTATTAAACTTTATATTATTTTGTTTACGACGTTTAGTTGGCTACATTATGTCTATGGGATATTTTTTAAAAATATTTTAATATTTTTTAAGGGACTTTAAAAACTCATTCGAAACGACCAGATTTTCTGGCCTCTAAATTTGACCAAAAATAATCTTGGTTTTTACTCTCCTTGCTAAAGGAAAATATTATTTTCATGAAAAAATTACTATCCGAGATTTTTGCATTTGTTCACGTTTTAAAGTCGCCACATAATCCCTCATTTACGTTAATCTACCGATCTGTTTACGTAATAGGGCTGTTGGCATGATAATTCTCGAATAAAATGTGATATGGATTTAAATTTGGTACACATATAATTATTAAAATGATAATTAAACTTAGAGTTTTTTAGCCATATTGCACAATAAAGAGGGATGAAAGGGGTGGGGACCGATATTTAGTTTTCCGTACGGAATACTTAGATCACTTCGGTATCCGTCTGTCTGTCACACTCTGAAATTATTTAACATAGAAATTTAAAATCTGGCACTAATATAGGAATTGATGGCCTCATGAGAGCCGTGTAATTTCGAAAGATAAATTTTGACTTAAGAGATTTGTTTTGGAGAGTGAAATCGGAATCTTAAAAAAAAAAATTTTTTACCAGATCATCAAGTAGGTGTCAAATAAAAGCTTGTTAAACTACGAATTCAAAAATAAATATAATGTAATACTTGCGCACACTTTTCTTTGTATTATGTTTAAAAAGTTGCGAAAAATCGCTGTTGTTCCCTTATTTTGAAAAGTACTTATCAAAAAATTTAGAAAAGATTCTGGAATATTCTCCACAGGCGTAGATGGAACGAAAATTATCACGAGTGCATTACCTCTAATAATTTATCTGGTATATAAAAAAAAAATTCAAGGTCATCAGTTTTCAGTAAAGATCGGAAAAAAAACTTTGTTGAAAACTCATTTTGATTGATCATTTTATACCTCCGTAACAAAATTTTTTATTTTAAAAGCAATCAACGTACGGAATACTAACGTTTTTTTTTTTAATTTTTAAATTAATTCAAGGACTTACAGTCCTTGAATTAATTTATTCTCTAGTGTAACAAAGACTTACAGACAGTACTTATTTGATAATTGCCTATTTTCCAGGAAAACACTAGGTAAATCTTATATAAAAAAAAAACCGGTCAAGTGCAAGTTGAACTTGCACAATTAGTGTTCCGTACGTTGATTGTTTTTAAAATAAAATTTTTTGTTAGGGTGGTATAAAATGATCAGTGACTTCACAAAACACACCCCAAATGAGTTTTCAACAAAGTTTGTTTCCAATCTTTACTGAAAACTGGTGACCTTGAATTTTTTTTTTTTATATACCAAATAAATTATTAAAGGTAATGCACTCGTGATAGTTTTCGTTCAATTTATACCCCGTGGAGAATATTCCAGAATTTTTTCAAAATTTTTTGATCAGTACATTTCGAGATAAGGTAGGGGACAGCGATTTTTTAAAAGTAATACGGAGAAAAGTGTGCGCAAGTATTACATTATATATATATATATATATATATATATATATATATATATATAAATTTTACTCGTGTTTTCACAAGCTTTCATTTGACACCACACTCGATGACCTAGTAAAAAATTTTTTTTTTTTCACTTCCGACTTCACCCCCAAAAACTAACCCCTTAATTCAAAATTTAATTCTCAAAACTACATGGCTCTAATGAGGCCATCAGTTCCTATATTATTACCAAATTTCACCTTTCTATGTCAAATAGTTTCGGAGAAAATCGGGTGTGACAGACAGACAGACAGACAGACAGACAGACAGACAGACAGACAGACAGACACCGAAGTGATCTTATAAGTGTTCCGTACGGAACACTAACAACACTATGTTTTAATTTCCAATATATTTAAAGTTACTTGACAATTGTTTCACCATACAATGGCTTACTTCTGAAGAAGCCATTGTATGGTGAAACAAATATCAAGTGACTTTAAATATATTGGAAATTAAAACGTAATGTTGTTTTTTATATAATTTTATTATAAATTTCCAACAAGTATCGGCTGACACAATCAAAGATACTAGGTAAATCATTTTACCGAACTGAAGATGCCTCTTGAATTCGTACACGATACATTGGAACAGCCATTTCTCGTCATAGTTATTTTATACATCATTAAATAAACAAAATGTTTACTTAATTGTCTTAGGGTTATTTTTAATTAAATAATTTAAATGCGTCATATATCGCCATGATTACTGTGGGAAATAAGGATTATGAATATTGGTAAAATACTGCTTGGTGGTATAGCTCTACGGTATTACTCAACCGCGAATAACATGACAATTAAAAATGTGTTAAGCAGGTTAAATTCCCTGGTGATGAGTAAAGTCTAATCGTCTGAGAATGTTGGTGAAAAACCTTTAATTTACATATGTCAAAAACTATATATTACTTTGGTGGACACGGGAAGTGAAATATACAGAAAAATATTCTTGCATTGTACATAATCTGGGTAAAGTTAAAGTTAAAGTCATTTATTCGACGCATAATAGCTCTCCATTTTTTAATTGGATCTAATCATTCTTAGTATATTATGAAAACAGCTCTGTTATCGAAGATTATTTTAATATTATCAAATGTATGTACGTTCATTCATGGTAAATCTAAAATAATATTAATTGTTGAGGCAATACAAACATATGTCATAACATTTAAGAATAAATAAAATACAAGTTTTGATGTTCCATACGGAATACTTATAAGATCACTTCGGTGTCTGTCTGTCTGTCTATCTGCCTGTTTGCCTGTCACACCCGATTTTCTCTGAAACTATTTGACGTAGAAAGTTGAAATTTAGTACTAATATCGGAACTGGTGGCCCCATCAGAGCCGTGTAGTTTTAAAAGTTAAATTTTGAGTAAAAGTGTTAGTTTTGGGGCAAGAAATCGAGATTGAAAAAAATTTTTTATCATGTCATCGAGTGGGATATCAAATGAAAGCATTTAAAAATACCAGTTCAAAAATGTATTGATATAATACTTGCGCACACTTTTCTTTATATTATTTTTAAAAGATTGCAAAAACTCGCTGTCCCCGAAAAGTCCCGACTAAAAAATTTTGGAAAAAATACTGGAATATTCTCCACATGATGTAGATTGAACGAAAATTATCACGAGTGCATTATCACTGATAATTTATCTGGTATATAAAAAAACAAGAATTTCAATGTCATCAGTTTTCAACGAAGACCGGAAACAAACTTTGTTGAAACCTCATTTAGAGTAACAAAATTTTTTATTTTAAAAGCAATCAATGTACGGAACACTAATTGCGTAAATCCGACTTACCCATGGCCGGTTTTTTTGTTATTTATTTTTATATTATCTATGGGCAACCCTTTTTTACGAAAGGATTTTGAAAGGTCAAACCCCATTTAAAAATTTGTAACTGAGAGATGAAGATTTTTCACAAAATAAACCCAAGTTTCCGTCTAAGAGGACAATATTTTCAACATCGGGGAGGTGAAAATATATATATGGTACATACATACATATATATATATATATATATATATATATATATATATATATATATATATATATATATATATATGTATATATATATATATATATATATATATATATATATATATATATATATATATATATATATGTATATATATATATATATATATATATATATATATATATATATATATATATATATATATATATATATATATGTATATATATATATATATATATATATATATATATATATATATATATATATATATATATAGAATATATATATATATATATATATATATATATATATATATATATATATATATATATATATATATATATATATATATATATATATATATATATATAAATATATATATATGTATATGTATATATATATATATATATATATATATATATATATATATATATATACATATATATATATATATATATATATATATATATATATATATATATGTATATATATATATATATATATATATATATATATATATATATATAATATATATATATATATATATATATATATATATATATATATATATATATATATATATATATATATATATATATATATATATATATATATATATATATATATATATATATATATATATATATATATATATATATATATATATATATATATATATATATATATATGCAGGGTGCCCCATATGTATGGAATAATGATTCCACAACATTTATTATTCAGTGTATCAAAAAAAATGTTTAAATAAAAGTTATAACTGACGTTGGCAATAAAATGTTTTGAACTGTCAGTTCGAAGAAATTACGCCACCTTGATTTTTTTTAAACGGAAAGTATATATATTATTTGTCTAACATACCATATATCTAAATTGAACTGTTTTGGAATTATTGTCATTTGAAATTTAAAATAAAAAAATAACCGGTCAAGTGCAAGTTGGACTTGCACAATTAGTGTTCCGTACGTTAATTGCTTTTAAAATAAAAATTTTTGTTACGGTGGTATAAAACGATCAGTGACTTTACAAAACACGCCTCAAATGACTTTTCAACAAAGTTTGTTTCCAATCTTTACTGAAAACTGATGACCTTGAAATTTTTTCTTATATACCAGATAAATTATTAAAGGTAATGCACTCGTGATAATTTTCTTTCAATCTATACCCCGTGGAGAATATTCCAGAGTTTTTTCAAAATTTTTTGATTAGTACTTTTCGAGATAAGGTAGGGGAACAGCGATTTTTCGCGATTTATTAAAAATAATACAAAGAAAAGTGTGCGCAACTATTACATTATTTATATTATATGTGTTTTCACAAGCTTTCATTTGACATTACACTCGATGTTCTAGTAAAAAAAAATTTTTTTTTTCACTTCCGATTTCACCCCTCAAAACTAACCCCTTAAGTCAAAATTTAGCTTTCAAAACTACACGGCTCTGATGAGGCCATCAATTCCTATATTAGTACCAAATTTCAACTGTCTATGTCAAATAGTTTCGGAGAAAATCGGGTGTGACAGACAGACAGACAGACAGACACCGAAGTGATCTTATAAGAGTTCCGTACACACTAAAAAGACAAAAAAAACTAGTAATAAATACTCTAAGTTTATTTTTAAGGTAACAATTACTAATACAGTTAACAGCGAGGCAATGACCCAATCTATCATAAACAGCCTGAACAGAGTTTTACAGAGAATTCGGGGTGATTTGTGCTACTTCATATTGAATTCTTTGTTGTAAATCTTCTCCAGTTTCAGGTCGCCTTCGATAAACTTTGGTTTTCAAATGAGCCCATAAAAAAAAGGACTGTCTTAAAGTCGAGACTCTTTGCAAGCTATTCTACAGCACCTTTTCTGCCTATACATCAATTAGGAAAAATCGCATCCAAATATCTTCAAACGTTGAGTTTATAATGAGGAGGTGCTCCGTCCTGTTGATACTACAGATTCCTGTTAAGGGTATCCAAATTATTTTCATCGGGAAAAAGACCTACACAAGTTGAAATAACTTGCTCTTGGAGTAACTGTAAATACAGCTGTCCTGTAAGATTTCCATCGATAAAAAAGGGACCAATGGTATGACGTCCACAAATCCCTGCCGACAAGTTTATCTTTTGTGATCTTTGAGAATGACTCTCGATTATCCAGTGGGGATTCTCAGTAGACCAGTACCTGCAGTTATGCCTGTTAACTCTTCCCTTAAGACAAAATGTGACCTCGTCAGAAAAAACAATATTATGAATTAGGTTAGGATCATTATTGATTCGTTCCATCATGACGTAGCAAAATTCAACGCGTCTATCGTAGTCATCTTCAGATAATTCTTGTAATAGAATGGGTTTGTATGGATGCAATTTTTCTTCATTCAGTATACGAGTTAAGGTACCTTTACTTATGTTGTGGTCTAGGCAAAGCTGACGAGTGGCTGTATGGGGGATCAGTTTTTTTGACGAGTTAAGTCGTTACCTGACAGTAAATATTTGACACAATTTTTTTTTTAATTTGATCTCCTTAATTTCAAATATCAACAATTCCAAAACTGTTCAATTCAGACATATAGTATGTTAGACAAGTAATATCTAAAAATTTTAGTAGGACTAAAAAATAAAATAATATACAGGGCTTTATATTTAAAAAAAATTAAGATGGCGTAATTTCTTCGAACTGACAGTTCAAAACATTTTATTGTCAACGTCAGCATGTGCGTTGTATAAGACTAAAAATTTTGTTATTTTTCAAGTATTTGCAATTATTTTTAGTCGATCATATGAGGCCAGTTTGAACAATTTTCTAACCAAGCTCATTTATCGTTGTAAGAATATTAAGTAAATCCTCATTATTCAAGCATTACAGTTGACTAGATGGTAAATTATTTGTCAGCAAGAACCAAAAGATATTCATGTTTGAGAGAGTGATGAAAGTCAAAAGTATATTAGAAGAATAAATAAATAATAATAATAATATTAGCAATATATTTGGTACATGCCAAAAGACTGTGCCTTTAACATCATGATACAAAATATCAGTTTCCAAACGTGTTACATAAATAACTATTTCATGTAATTGTCTGAAAAATTACTGCTTTCTAAACAGTGTTTCAATCGGAAATTGTTTTATTCCTTGCTAGTGGGGAATTTACAATTTTGCGTACGATTCTACCACATAGCAACAAGCCACATGTTTGTCGACATTTCGTATCCTTGCGGAAAATTTTTGGAAATAATTAATTATTTATTTATTATTTTTTAAACTAATTTCTACGAACACACAAGAAATTTTTGTAAGCTTAATTTCTAGACAATGGTAGTGTTATCGCAGTACTTGCAAGCTAGCCTTATAGCTACTTTTTATTTTGTTTATGAGCATAGAACACGTGCTGCAGGAAACTCTCTGAAATAGGAGCGACGTATGTGCGGAAAAAGCGATTCTTGTTTGTACTGAATCACTGTCAATTGTACTCGGTGGGAGAAACATTCCTGGGCAAATCATTTCAAAAGGATGAGGTTCCTCATATAAAAGAATTCTTGAAAGGGGATGCACGAGGAGTGACAAGGTAAACCTCATGTGATGTATTAGTGCAACGTGTACTGCTAGAATAGACTCAAGTTGCCCATCTTGCTTCGATGTGCCAAGGAATCAAAGTTAGCGGTAACTTAATAACTTTCTTCTGGATGAACTTCCACAAAGGTTTTTTTTTTATGGATCTAGCACACGTGCTGCAGGGAAGAAGTCCCTAAAGCGCTACATGAGCGACACGTGTGCGGAAAAAGCGATTCACGTTGTTCTTGAATCGCTGTAAATTGTACTCGGTGGGAAACACAGTCCTGGGCAAATTATTCCAAAGGAATGATGTTCCCCATATAAAAGACTGTATGAAAAGCGTTGTACGAGGAGTAAGCTAAGTAAGCTGAACCTCATACGGATGTGAAGTATTAGCGCGACGTGTACTTCTAACATACACCGCTAGGGGAGGAATTAAGCGGGCCACATCCTTCGAACACTTTCCATGAAAACTACTTACAGAATAGGCTCAAGTCGCCAACCGTTCTTCGGTGTTCCAGCGAATCAAGGCCGCCGGTCAGTTCCGGGTCTCCAATCAAACGAACAGCTCCTCTCTTGACAGAATCCAACAAATGCAGTGAATGTTTGGGAGCGGAGCCCCAAACATGGGAGCAGTATTCCATAGTTGGTCGAATTTGAGCTTTGTGTGTGGAGTGTAAAGCTTTCTAATTTGAAATAATATTCCCAACTTTTGAGAAGCTCTCCTTGCTATGCCTGCAACATGTTCATGCCTGGACATATTTGCTCCCAAATTAACACCCAATAAATTGAGTGACGATGTTAGAGGAATGGAGTGCCCCGACATAACTATGTCGAGTTCAGCAACGTTAATTTTTTTAGAAAAAACTGCCGTCTAGGTTTTTGTAGCGTTAAATTCCGCTTGGTTACTGTCACCCCAAGATAGAATTTCTTCCAGGTCTTTGTTAAGTTGAATGACTTCCTTCTGGCTGCGGATATTCGTCTGGGTAGCCGATGTCCGAGCGTTCAAAGTGAATGAAGAGATAAGCGTACTGTCATCTGCAAAGCTGTAGATTGGATTCTCGGTCTTTTCCAGCAGATCGTTAATGTAAATGAGAAAAAGAGTAGGAGACAGTATGGAGCCTTGAGGTACACCGGCTTTGATAGTGAAGGTGTTAGAAAGAAATCCGTCGACTGCCACTCGTAAAGAATGCTCTCTAGGGAAACATGAGAGCCACAAACGGAACTTTTCAGACATACCATAAGAGCGTATCTTAGCCAACAGCCCATGGTGCCAAACACGGTCGAACGCCTTGGATATGTCAAGAGCAACCGCTCAAGATTCTCCAAAGTGATCAATTGCATTGTTCCAAACATGTGTTACATAAGTCAGAAGATCTCCTGTTGATCTATTTTTACGAAAGCCATATTGATGATCGCTAATAATGTTGAATCCTTCAAGATATTTTAGAAGATGCTGATTGATAGCCTTTTCCATGACTTTCGATATTATTGAAAGCAGTGCGATTGGTCGGTAGTTATTTGGCAAGGTCTTCTTGCCTTTTTTAGGTATCGGCTGAACTGTGGCACATTTCCAGCAGGAAGGAAATATTCCCTTTCTGTAGGATAGGTTAAAAAGTCTATAGAAAACTGATGTTAGTTCCCTCGCACAGTTTTTGAGAATTATGGCAGGTATTCCGTCAGCGCCAGAAGCTTTTTTGGTGTCTAGCTTCATTAAAATACGTTTTATGATACGCTGTCTGGATCCAATATCGGGCATCCTTGACTGCACTATGGGAATAGTAGGTGGTGTTTTTCCTAGGAAATCGACAGTAGAATGTGAAGCAAAAGTTCAGCCAACAAGTTCGCTTTCTCAACAGGTGTCTTTGCAATAGAATTATCTGGCCGTGTGAGTGGTGGATTTGGTGAAATTTTGACTGACTGCCTTAGCGACTGAGAACCTGGAATTGTTGGGAAAAGCGAGACGTTTGTTTCTAATTCGTTGATTATGTGCCTCCTTGGTTTCGTCGATAATTTCTTTGCATCTGTTCCTGGCACGAACAAAGGTGTTAAGGTTTATGGTGTTAGGATTTTCACGCCATTGTCGGTAGGCAAGATGTTTAGAAGCAACAGCTTCTTTGCATTTTCGGTCAAACCAAGGCTTGTCGTTGGAAGGGCATTTCTTCGAAATAGGGATGTAAGCCTCCATACCGGCCCAAATAACATCGGAAACCTCCCTGGCGCAGTCAGATGGGTCCTCAGATCGAAAACAAACGTCTAACCAAGGGAAAGTTCGAAAATATTCCATGAGATCTTCCCATTTAGCAGATTTGTAGTGCCAAATCTTGCGCGGTTTAGGCGCCTCTATGTCTCTGATTAATAGGTGACGTATATTAGGTAGTAAAGGTCCAAATATGGGAACAAAGCATACATGGGAGCTGTATTTCATCGTTGGTCGAATTCGAGGAGAGTTTTCGAGTGTTATGTAGTATAAACCTTTCTAGTACCGAGTAATATTCTCAGCTTTTAAGAAGCTCTCTTTGCTATGCATGCAACATGTTCATACCAAGACATATTTGCTTCCAAGTTAACGCCCAACAAGTTGAGGGACGACGATAGAGGCAGATAATGTCTCAACTCACTGTCGGTTAATGGGCATCTTCTATTAGAAAAGACTGCCGCCGTCTTAATTTTTATAGCGTTAAATTCTACTTGGGGAAACAATTACCCCAAGATAGGCTTTCTTTGAGGTCTTTGTTAACTAGAAGAACTCCCTGCTATCTGCGGATATTTGCATAACTAGCTGATTCAAAATAAATGATAAAATAAACATACTCTCATTGGCAAAGCTATAGATTGAATTCCTTGTACCTTCAAGCAGATTATCTACCTAAAGGAGAAAGAGAGTAGGAGACAATGCGGAGTTTTGGGGTATACCGGCGTTACTAGAGAAGCAATTAGAAAGAAATCCATCAACTGCCACTCGTAAAGACCGCTCTCTGAGGAAACAAGAAAGCTATAAACAAAACCCTTCAGTAGTCAATAACAAGCCATGCCATATACGGATATATCAACTGCAATCGCTCGAAATTCTTCGAAATGGTCAACTGCGGTATTCCAAATATGTGTGATATAAATCAGAAGATCCGCTGTCGATCTTTATTCACGAAAGTCATATTGATGATTGCTAATAACATTGAATCCTTCCAGATATTTTAGAAGATGATAATTGATAGCTTTATCCATAACTTTTGATCATATTGAAAGCGGTGTAACTGGTCGGTAATTTTGGCAAGATCTTCTAACCTTTTTTGGATATCGACTGAACTATAGCTTATTTTCAGCAGAAAGAAATATTCCCTTTCTATAGGATATGTCAAAAAGTCTACAAAAAATTGGCGTTTGTTCGCTGGTGCATATTTTTAATACTATTGTAAGTAATCCATCGGTGCTGGACGTTTTGTCGGTAACGAGATTCATTAAAATAGGTTTTATGATACGAAGATAATATGGAGCATTATTCACTCGTCCTGCAAAATACCATTTTCGGTAACTGATTCGTAAATAACTTATATCTTCATTGCATACAAACTTGTCATCATCAGGTGGTTTGGGTAAAACAAAGTGTAGTTTTTGTGGGAGTCTGATTCATTGTCACAAATATGAATGCAACTGGAAATTTAAAGTGTCAATTGAATAACGAAACAATAGTATATTTATAAAAATATTTCATAGAACTTAACAGGATTTAACTGCACTGAATCATAGAAAAAAATTGGATCATTGAAAATATTTGTGGGTTATAGTGGTTATTTTTATTATCTGATGTAATAGTTATTGTTTATATTTTTAATATTACAAATATGTAAATTAACAAAATACCACAAAGGTTGAATAGGTAACGATAAATCGAATTGAAAATTTTTTTTTATAGTAAGTTTCTGAGAATTGGCGCTACTTACGTTTCTTCATAGATTATTGCTGAATTTAAAATTGTATTGGTGTTTCATTTATAATTACTAGTAGGTTATTTTGGCTATAAAACCTCAAGTTAGGTACGTTATTCTCTTAATTTGCTGTACCTTAGTTACAAAGGATGTCATACGAATATTACGAAATAAACGCTCAAAAGAAAGGAAAATACCAAAGGACTTTACCAATGCCTTAATGCCATACCAAAGAGATAAGACAGAGGTGATAAATTATAGACCATTAAGTCTTCTGTGTCAAATACATAAGTTATTCATGAAAATAATAACCACAAAACTACCAAACAAATTCGGATTATCAAAACAGTGAAACAGCAGGTTTCAGAAAATAATATAGTACATTGAATCACATACAATCAATTCGAGATTTCATCGAACTGACTCCCCGTATATACGAGTAATAAGAACTTGTATGTACATAGCATTTATACGACAAGGCCTTTGAGTTCATTCGAACACGATCAATTATGTATGTATAAATTCCTAAAAACCTAATCAAAAATATATATAAAGAAGTAACTAGTACAGTAGAACTACATTCAAAAACAACAAAAAAATCAAATTAAAATAATAATAATAATACAATGAGAATCTATGGTATATTAAGAAACATTTCACGTTGAAGATGTAGGATATATTCAAAAATTACACTGACAGAACTGTATATACACATTGTAAGGCAAAAATTAAACTAACGAAGTTTTTTTATATTTTTTTTTTATGGGTCTAGCACACGTGCTGCAGGGAAGTCCCTAAAGCGCTACAGGAGCGGCACGTGTGCGGAAAAAGCGATTCACGTTGTACTTGGTCGAAAACACAGTCCTGGGTAAGCCATTCCAAGGGGATGATGTTCTCCATATAAAAGACTTCTTGAAAAGCGTTGTACGAGGAGTAACAAGCTGAACCTCATACGGATGTGAAGTATCATTGCGACGTGTACTTCTAACATGCACTGCTCTGGGAGGAATTAAGCGGGCTACATCCTTCGAACACTCTCCATAAAAATACTTGTAGAATAGACTCAAGTCGCCAACCGTTCTTCGATGTTCCAGCGAATCAAGGCCGCCGGTCAGTTATGGGTCTCCAATCAGACGAACAGCCCTTCTTTGAACAGAATCCAACAAACGCAGTGTATGTTTGGAGAGGAGCCTCAAACATGGGAGCAGTATTCCATAGTTTGTCGAATTTGAGCTTTGTAAAGAATTAACAGTTGTTGTGGAGTGTAAAGCTTTCTGGTTCGAAATAATATTCCCAACTTTTGAGAAGCTCTCCTTGCTATGTCTGCAACATGTTCATGCTAGGACATATTTGCTCCCAAATTAACGCCCAACAAATTGAGTGACTATGCTAGGGGAATGGAGTGCCCCGACATAACTATGTCGGGTTCAGCAACGTTAACTTTTTTAGAAAAAACTGTCGCCTGGGTTTTTGTAGCGTTAAATTCCACTTGGTTAATGTCACCCCAAGATAGAATTTCTTCTAGGTCTTTGTTAAGTTGAATGACTTCCCGCTGTCTGCGGACACTCGCCTGAGCAGCGATGTCCGGGCGTTCAAAGTGAATGAAGAGATAAGCGTACTGTCATCTGCAAAGCTGTAGATTGGAATCCCGGTCTTTTCCAGCATCGTTAATGTAAATTAGAAAGAGAGTAGGAGACAGTATGGAGCCTTGGGGTAAACCGGCGTTAACAGTAAAGGTGTTAGAAAGATACAGACGATGTAGTGCTTATTACAAAGGATTGTTTGGAACTGCAGGAAATGATAAAAGACCTTAAAGAAAAAGGAGAATAAATAGTATTCATGAGTATAAACTTGAGCAAAACAAAAATATTGTAGAGATCCCTTGAACACAATGACGAAGTTATCTTTCTGAACAGAATGCATATAGTCGCAGTAGCAGGAAGTCGAACTTAAGAAAGACTACCTCGGCGTGACAGTAACCAAGTGAATTAATGCTACAAAAAACCAGGCGGCAGATTTTTCTGAAAAAGTTTACATTACTGAACACGACATAGTTATGTTGGGACATTCTATTCCTCTGGCATTAACACTCAATTCCTCTAGCAGTATCACAACATGAGCATGTTGCATGCCTCTCAAAAGCTGGAAATATTATTTCGAACTAGAAAGTTTTACAGTCCATAACAACTGTTAATACTGTGCAAACCTCAATTTAACTATGGAATACTGCTCCCATGTTTGCGGCTCTGCTTCCAAACATACGCTGCATTTGTTGGATTCTATTCAAAAGGGGGCTGTTCGCTTGATTACCGACTCAAAACTCACTCTTGATTCCTTGGAACATCGAAGAACGGTGAATCACTAGATTCTGTTTTATTGTATTTTCATTCAATTCCTCTTAGAGCGGTGCACCCTAGAAATACACAGGAATATTTAACATCAGTATGTAGTTCAGGTTATCATTGCTCGTATACCCCTTCTCAAGCAATCTTTTAAATGAACAACCTCACCTTTTTGGGATGATTTCCCAGAACTGTGTTTCCCACTGAGTACAATTTACAGCTTTTCAAGACCAACGTGAATCGTTTTTTCCGCCTGTAGCGCTTTAGGGATTTTCCTGCAGTACATGGATTATACCCATAAAAAGAAATAGAAAATTATACTATATTTTCAAGAATTTCAACTTTTGCAGTAACAGTCAGTTTTTAGTTGTAATCACCTCTGAATCCATTCTTTTTCTATTTTTTTTTTGTGACAAATATCATACCATAAAGTTTAAATGCTAAGAATAAGTTTCCCTTGGTGTATGTGTGTGTAAAATGGAATTTAGTGTTTATTTAGCAACTATGTGTTTAGGAAGAAAATACGAAGGAAATCACTTTATTGATTTTATGTCAGTTTATTTTCTTTTTAGTATTCCGTACGGAACACTTATAAGATGACTTCGATGTCTGTCCGTCTGTTTGTCTGTCACATCCGATCTTCTCAGAAACTATTTGTCATAGAAAGTTGAAATTTGGTAATAATATAGGAATTGATGATCTCATCAGAGCCATGTAGTTTTGAAAGTTAAATTTTGACTTAAGGGGTTAGTTTTAGGGGTTGAAATCGGAAGTGAAAAACATTTTTTACTAGGTCATCGAGTGTGGTGTCAAATGAAAGTTTGTGAAAACGAAGTAAAAAATATATAAAATGTAATACTTGCGTGCACTTTTCTTTTTATTATTTCAAAAAAATCGCGAAAAATCGCTGTCCACCCGCCTTATCTCAAAAAGTACTGATTCAAAAATTTTGAAAAACTTCTGGAATATTCTCCACGGGGTGTAGATTGAACGAAAATTATCACGAGTGCATTATTTTTAATAAAATATCTGGTATATAAAAAAAAATTCAAGGTCATCAGTTTTCAGTAAAGATTGGAAATAAACTTTGTTGAAAACTCATTTGAGGTGTGTTTTGTGAAGTCACTGATCATTTTATACCTCCGTAACAACTCCGTTCCACTTGCACTTGAATGGTTTTTTTATTTGTGTTAAATCTATTCATTTATATAAAATTTATTTGTGTTAAATCTATTAATTTATATAAAAAAAGCTGTAATGTATCTTTTAAGAAAATATTTTTAAAATATTTTTATCAAAATATATTCCAAAAGAAATTTGCCTCTCTTACTTTTTTACTTCCAAGGTTTTTTTACGGGAATGGATGTATTTAGTCCTTTCATTTAAAATGAAGGTAAAAATATATTAAATATAAAGAATGTCATTAAGTTAGGTACTCATACCACTTTCATGAAGTTTTCTGTTTTAATAAATATTTGTTTTTTCCATTATTTCTCATTTCCAATGGTCATTTAAAATGGATGTCGATATCTCGATACAAGGCAAACATACATAGACATAGTTCATAGATGGTCGCTAAAAATACATCATTCCAGTATTTTTCTAACCTATTATATTCGCTGACATGTAATATCAGAAATTAAAGGTGTGCCTAATAAAGTTAGTACCAACTTCTCCTAGACATGCGTAAATCAAATTTTAAGTCGGTTATGCGATGCAGCAATTTTTACTTCGAACATATATATATATATATATATATATATATATATATATATATATATATATATATATATATATATATAGCAGTATTATGTTCTTGGGGTAAGCGGTCTTTGGAAATAAACTAAAAAGTTTTGGACACCTTTTTAGCTACGCCAAGCTTTCGAAAATATTTCATTTTCTTCATCAGGGCTACAATTACAGTAGATTATCAGTATTTTTGAGATTAAAAGTAAAGAACAACCCTATTTTATATGTAACATTAAAGTACTTACTGCTAAGTGGTGTGTTCCAAAATTATTGTTTGTGGGGGCACTTTATTACACTTATTCATAAGAAAAAATAGGAAAAAACACTAAAAAAACTCTGGGAAATATAATAAATTTTTACTTCATTTTGTTAGAATAGTACAAAGAATTATGTGGTTGTAAAATGAATTTAATTTATAAAGGATTTTTTTTGTTATGTTTTCTTGTCATTTTGCTAAGGGCAGTGTGTTTCTATCTCTTAGTTAAGTTGTGGTTAATTTATATTTGAAAGTAGAATGACGTTGACATTTTGTTTGATCGTTTTAAAGTTAAAAAAATTAGTGAAAATCAGTGGGATTATTATCAAAAGATGTGTCAGAGATATTGTAAGAGTTTTAATTTTGACTGCCTATTTGTAATAGATTGGAGAAAATTAAACTCAGATCTACATTGTCAGTTTTTTTATTGATCGAGCTCGGTTCCACCATCTCCCTAAAGATTCTCCTGCCGAGATTTCTCTCTTTACATAGGATTTTGATTTCAGCGAAATTAAATTCATGTGAAAATTGGCTACTATGCTGGGCAAGCGCACAAGAGTTTTTCTTTAACTTTCGTGGGAAGTGATTCTGTCTTTTAGGACTCTAGATGTTTGTCCTATATAGATTTTTTCGCATTGAGAGCAAGGGATGCTGTAAACTACTTCTGAAACTTTTGTGATTTCAACTTTGTCTTTTAGACAAGTGAAAATATTGTTGATAGTTTTTTTTGTGTTTAAAAGCAAATTTTAAATTAGGTAGTTAGTTGAAAAGTTTAGTTGTTTTTGTGGAGATTTCTTTTATATATGGAAATGAAAAATAACATTTAATTCGGTTTTCAGAGAGGAAAACACTAATATCCGGTGTAAGATTGTTGTTTTGTTGTACAGGGGGTGTGATTGAGTTAAATACTAATTTATTTATTAATTGGATTGGATAGGAGTTGGTGCGTAGATTGTCTCGTAGTTTATTTAGATTTTTCTGTCTGAGGGGAGGATGAGAGATTCTCTCTATTCTTGACTTCAAGCCCTATATCATATTTATTTTGGTTTTAGTGGTATGAGAGGAATTGAAGTTAATGTATCTTCCTGAATAGGTTGGTTTGGTATACCAATCTACTATGACGGAGTTATCTTCATTTCTGACTAGAAGAGTGTCTAAAAAGGGGACACTGTTGTTTGTTTCCTCTTCAATGGTGAACTGAGGTTTGGGATGAAAGTCGTTAAAGATTCTGAGAATCTCATCCATTTTATTGTAAGGTATCGAGGTAATGATATCATCAGAAAATTTTTTTATAAATGGTAAGTTGAAGAAGAGTTTAGGGATGGATTCCTTGAGGAGGTCGTCCATCACGTATTGTGATATGATAGGAGAAAGAGTAGCCCCCATTGGAATACCCATTATTTGTTTATAGAAAAGTTGATTGAATTTACAATATGTGGACTGAAAAATAAAGTTTAAAATTTCAAGAAAGTTGGCGAGTGTTAATTTCGTGTATTTGCGAATATCAGTCCAGTGCTCTCTGATGCTTTTGATGACTAATTGTAAAGAGATATTACTGTATAAAGAGACAACATCCAAGCTTATCAGTACGAAGCTGTTTAACTAGTCGGTCAAGACTACCCTTCTCCTCTATATATATATATATATATATATATATATATATATATATATATATATATATATATATATATACTATATATACTATTTTTTTTGACCTGAACTAGAATTATAAAATGAACCATTTATGACTATATCGCACATTTAAGACTTTACAGCCAAATTATTATAGACTATAAACCAGGAACACATCATCATTTATTATTCAAATGTTTATGAGTCAGTAAGTTTTAAAATAAATGGCCTAATTTAGTTAGAAACTCAAAGTATACGATACAAGACGTTGTAGACATAAATAGAACGGGGCAGCGCTCTGCCAAAATATGATTATTCATATTTTGAATACACGATCTATTTAAAGATTCAACACATGTTAATATGAAAACGTAACGAACTGTTAGTACTTTAATAATAAAAGTGTGATGAATTATTAAATTAAAAAACAACTGTAGCAATAATATTTCTATTAACTGTGGTAATTGAATTATAAGAATACATATAATTAAGTAGTTGGACTACAATACCGTAACATGTGATTTATTGTTTTGAAAAAAGTGTGCTCTATTTTTAACTTTACGACTTTTTTAATTATTATTTTATTAATATAGAACTTTATTTGTGCCAATTACAATAATAAATAAATGCACACACACACACACACACACACACACACATATATATATATATATATATATATATATATATATATATATATATATATATATATATATATATATATACATATATATAAAAGTTTTGGACACCTTTCTAGCTACGTCAAACTTTCGAAAATATTTCATTTTCTTCATCAGGGCTACAATTACAGTAGACTATCAGTATTTTTTTAAGATTAAAGTAAAGAACAACCCTATTTTATATGTGACATTAAAGTACTTACTGCTAAGTGGTGTGTTCAAAAATTGTTGTTTGTGGGGGCACTTTATTACACTTATTCATCAGAAAAAACAAGAAAAAACACAAGAAAACTCGACATACTCATCTCTGGGAAATATAATAAATTTTTACTTAATTTTGTTAGAATAGTACAGAGAATTGTGTGGTTGTAAAGTGATTTTAATTTATAAAGGATTTTTTTGTTATGTTTTCTTGTCATTTTGCTAAGGGCAGTGTGTTTCTATCTCTTAGTTAAGTTGTAGTTAATTTATATTTGAAAATAGAATGACGTTGACATTTTGTTTGATCATTTTAAAGTTGAGAAGTTAGTGAAAATCAGTGGGATTACTATCAAAGAGATATGTCAGATATATTGTAAGAGTTTTCATTTTGACTGCCTATTTGTAATAAATTGGAGAAAATAAGACTCAGATCTTCAATGTCATTTTTTTATTGATCAAGTTCGGTTGAAGGTGGATTTCCACTATCTCCCTAAAGATTCTCCTGCCGAGATTTCTTTCTTTACATAGGATTTTGGTTTCAGCAAAATTAAATTCATGTGAAAATTGGCTACTATGCTGGGCAAGCGCATAAGAGTTTTTCTTTAATTTGCAATCAATTTTGTGGGAAGTGATTCTGTCTTTTAGGACTCTAGATGTTTGTCCTATATAGATTTTTTCTCACTGAGAGCAAGGGATGCTGTAAACTACTTCTGAAACTTTTGTGATTTCATCTTCGTCTTTTAGACAAGTAAAAATATTGTTGATAGTTTTGTTGTGTTTAAAAGCAATTTTTAAATTAGGTAATTGGTTGAAAAGTTTAGTGGTTTTTGTGGAGATTTCTTTTATGTATGTAAATGAAAAATAAGATTTGATTCGGTTTTCAGAGAGGAAAGCACTAATATCCGGTGTAAGATTGTTGTTTTGTTGTACAGGGGGTGTGGTTGAGTTAAATAATAATTTATTTATTAACTGGATTGTATAGGAGTTGGTGCGTAGAGTGTCTCGTAGTTTATTTAAATTTTTCAGACTGAAAAATAATTTTAGTTCAATTTTAGGTAGGTGTTCTTTCTCAATAAAAATCCCCTCCTTGGGAATCGATTTTTTATATTAATATGTTTTGTGAGATCTAAGCTTATAGAGTTCCATGTCAATAAGACTGTTTTTATCAAGGACAAATAAGAAGTTTTGGTTCCAGATTATCATTTGATGTAGACGACTTCCTCTATAAGTACATTTCATTAATCTTTTAGTGTTTCCTTCAAAAAACGCCCTTTGCATTCATATGTATATATATATATATATATATATATATATATATATATATATATATATATATATATATATATTTAGGCAGCGCAATTCATCCAGGCTTCCACCCAATGCGTATGTAGTTCAATGTAAAGAAGGTCAAACCCACCGCACAGGAGAGAACAGAACTCCTAGTACTTTTTCTCGTCAGAGTATAATATCGTGGTAAGATACAACGAATTGTACCTAAAATTTAAACTTATACCGTGCTCCTTCATCGGAGGCCGACTACAGCCACAAGCCGACAGAGAAATAGTTAGCAAATTCCTAACAATCACCGCAGGCAGCGCAACTCGATGAGGATTCACGCCATGAATAAGTGGTTCAATGTAAATGTTGTACCCAGTACAGGAATAAGTATTAGAAGTTCTGCTTTATTGTTTGTCGGTCCTAGCTCGAGATAGATTGACAAACGAGAGAACAGTGAGTAGACTGCTGATAAATGGGCTTTATCCCTTTTCAGTTGTCTTACGTTGAACCACATATGCATAATAATAATAATACCAACCAACATAAAATAAACCACCTCCTATATATGGATGATATAAAACTCTACGCTGCCACAGATACACAGTTGAAAGAATTCGTCAAAATCACAGAAACATTCACCTTAGATATCAATATGGAATTTGGTATAAGTAAATGTAAAATGCTCCACATCAACAAATGCCAATGGAAGGGCCACCATGAGACAGAAATTATCAACAACGAAACACTCGATAACATGCTCAACAAAGAAACATACAAAAATCTAGGCTTACAACAAAGTACCAAACTCAACCACACTCACATCAAAACAGAGTTCATTCAAAAACAGACTGACGAAGCTTTTACAAACAAAACTCAACTCAAAGAATCTCATTAAAGCTATCAACACGTGCGCCATACCTATACTCACATATTCATTTGGTATCATCTAATGGACACAAACAGATATAGAAAACATTCACATCCTTATTCGTTCTCAATTTACCAAATACAGGAAATTACATCCTAACGCATGCAAAGAGAGACTTACCATCGAGAGGAAGGCAGGAGGAAGAGGAATCATAGACATAAGATCACTACACACAAAGCAAATACAAGCACTTAGGAAATTCTTTCACACCAAGCAAACCAGCCTCCACACAGCAACAGTCAAAGCAGACCAAAACTACACCCCACTCGACTTATCTCGGGTAGACCACCCAGCAGATACACATAGTCACACCCAATTACAACAGGAAAAGATGAAAACGTGGTAAAAAAAACCCTCCACGGAAAACACAGATACCACATAGAACAAGACCACGTAAATAAAAAACAATCATACATCTGGTTACAGGAAGGGCTATTCCCGGAAACAGAAGGCTTCGTACTTGCCATCCAGGATAAAGTCATATTAGCCGGAAACTACCAAAAGCATATCATCAAAGACCCAACTATTACAAAAGACAGATGCAGGAAATGCCATCAGCAGAAAGAGACGATCGAGCACATAACAAGCGGATGTAAAATGTTCGCCGGTACGGAATACACAGCCAGACATGACTCAGCGGCAAAAGTAGTTCACCAAGCACTAGCCACAATATACAAACTCGTAGAAAACACAGATCCCTACTACAAATACACACCAACATCCATACTTGAAAATAAAGATTACAAGCTCCACTGGGACATCAGTATCCATACAGATAAAACAATCTCCGCCAGTAGACCCGATGTTACTTTGAAGTGCAAAAAAGCAAAAGTCACTTATCTAATTGACATAGCTGTCCCCAACGACACAAACATCCAAACGAAATAAACAGTACAAATCTCCAAATACACAGACCTTGCAACAGAAATAAAAAGGCTATGGAAACAAGAAAAAGTCATCATTGGCCCTCTCGTCATATCAGCCACAAGCCTTACACCAACAACATTCGCTCCACACTTACTACAATTAGGACTCAACACAAACATACACAAAAACATTCAGAAGTCAGTGATTTTGAAAACATGTAACATTGTCAGGTCATTCCTTAATATACAATGGTAATGCGTTTGTGCTGACTTGGTTTAGGCCCGTCAGCCAGACATGGAACCACATTGACTAAATGTGAGAAAGAAAAACAAAAATAATAATAATTGAAGGGGGGTCCCACCATCCACTCCACCTCCGGTCCTTTATGAGTACCCCGAAGGTGCCCGAAATATACATTGATCAAAAAAAAATTTCGCCCTTCAATTATTCACCTATTTTTATATTCACTGCAGATTTTATGAGGGATGCCCTCCCTATTTTTAAGTCTATACCTAGGGATACCTTCAACTCCCCTATGTGCTATTACGTTTAACTTATATTTACAATACTTATTGCTTATTTGTTTGAATTTGCGCCGAGGGCACTGCCAAATAATGAATATGCAAACATTATGTATATGTTTATTTAAACTTAAACATTTAACAAAATTAAACTTTAATATTTAACAAAATTTAAACAAAATTAAACTTAAACAGAGTATGACAAAACCCAGTATATGTCACCACCTCAACCACTCCAGCCCCGCACCGGACGCGCGTCCTCTCAACCACATTAACCCCATCAGGAGCGACGACTGACAGTCATCATCGCTCCAGACGAAGCCAACACAGTCAACAACACACAGCAAAACAAAACCCCCGGCACAGCGGCGACCCACACCAAGTAGTGCCATTGTATTGGACAGGATTAACAATACCCAGAAGATATTAACACCATACCAAATACTCCGCCTCCTCAACCAGCGCGCGCCCCGCCAACCCCGCCAGCCTCACCAGGAGCGACGACTGACAGTTATCATCGCTCCCGGCGAAGGCAGCCAGCCAAAGGCGCGTTGAACGTAAAAGCAAACCGCCTGCGCACCGGCGACACACGCCGAGCAATGTCATTCCGCCAATTTAACATTATTATTATCCCATTAAAAGGATCAACTGAAACGTAAATTCTTTACGAAGTGCACTTCGGATTACTGTCAGCGTTCCATATCCATGATGAAATCTTCTAGTATGTGAGTTTGATTTATCTCACATAGCGCCCTTGTTATTCGACTAGGTTCAATGTTCTCCACATCTTCTTCTTCTTCCTCTTCCTTCTTCACTGCAGCTGTCAGTCTTCTTCTGGTTTCTATATATGCTTCGCAACTGTAAATTCTGTGAAAAGAATTATCTTCTTCTTCCCTCCGTATGCATGTTCTGCAATTTGGATTTTCTAGTTTGCCTATTCTATGTAGATGCCTTGGTAATTGTCCATGCCCAGTTAGTATTTGGTCTACTTTTCGGTTTATTTGTAAATTGATAGTTTGCCTTTCTATAACATCTGGTATGAAGCTGAATTCTTCCCTTATCAGTTTCTTCCCATTGTGTTTGCCACCTTCTTAATGTTCTATCTCTGAGCCTGCCTTTTAGTTCTTCTTGCTTAACCTTGGACTATGAACTACATATGCATGGTGTGAAACTCTCGCCAAATCGCATTACTTTAGTGAACGTTAGCAATTTGCTGATCATTCTTCTATCAGCTTGTCGCTGTAGTCGGCCACGATCTTGCGCCAGTCCGGAAATAATGACTAGAAGTTATGTTCTCTTGTTAGTCGATCCTAGCTTGTATGATGAGCTGTAATACGACAAAACGCGCGTGTCGGGATAGATTAACAACTGAGATAACAATGGCTAGACTGCTGAAATATGGGCTTTGTTCGTTTATAGTTGTTTTAACCTTAATATATATATATATATATATATATATATATATATATATATACATATATATATATATATATATATATATATATATATATATATATATATATATATATATATATATATATATATATATATATATATATATATATATATATATATGTAAGGGCGTCTCTTGAAGGAAAAAAGGGAATATTAAAAGCGTAATAAAAGGTACTTACAATCGACAAACAAGGAGACTGCCAATGACAATTAGTTTAGACCGCGCACTAAGTATACCAATCTAAAAATCGATGACTGGGGAGGAAATTTTTATCCAAAAATGAACACTTTTCTACAGTGGTTTCCTGAAAACTTTATTTAAAAATCGATGACCAAACGACGGCAACTCATTTCCAATTCAAGCCGATTTAGATATTTTTTAAAGTTATTTTTGATCATACTATAGCTTTTTTATGTTTTAGAACACACGGTATACTGTTAATATTTTACACAATAAATTATTGGACAAATGTACTAGTATTTAAATGAAGCATTCCATTTCTCAGTTTGATGTATGGGTATTTCTAAATTGTTTTGATTTCTGGTCTTAAAATTATAAATGTTATTTCTAAATAAAATTCTATTAAACAAGTAGCCAAGTTTCTGTGTTAAAATTGCTATGTATGAACTAAGTTAGGTGGATTTTACTCTGGTTTGATCAAGTTATGTTGATTGAATGACTGCAAATATTTGATCGTATTTTTTAGGCCCTGTAGAAAATCTTCATCAACTGGTGTTTTTATGGAAATAATATCATAACCTTGTATTTGCGGAAATATTCCCATCCAGGATTTTTGTATACCTTCACTTTTGGACTCTCTAAAACATGAAGAGCACGATTTCTCATCCCGCTCTGCTTCGGTTTATGGTTCTGCCGCTCTGTTAGTACGATAACTATCAGACGAAATAAGATTTCGATTTCAAATTTGGTACACAGATAATACTTTCAGTAAGAATAGAACTTATAATATTAAACGATATTGCAATAGAGGAAAGAAGTGAACGAAGTGAGAGCCGATAAATTTTATAGTTTTAATAGTATCATGAAAATTTTTCTTGATTATATTGCATTATACGTCCATTTCAGGGTTCGTAGAGTCAAGAAATCTGAAAATTTATCTATTGTTTTAAGTGTATATTAAAATCCAAATATTAATAAAAAAAATTACACCCAATTGTTTTCCGGATATATTATTGTTATTATAAAATTATCATTCAGAGTAACTTTAAAGTCAAAATTAATTTTATTTCCCTAAAGAGGAGTTTGGTATTTGTGAAAAAATAATTTTTTTTCATTTCTCCATGTTTATTGTCATAATGTGAAACAGAAGTTCCCATTTCCATTGATATATCTTTATGTCTCTCTGGCTATCTGTTGGTACGATATCTCTCGAACGCAGTGAGAAAAGGACTTTAAATTCGATCACCATATACCACAGAAATACTAATTTATATTAACTACTAAAAATATCCATATTTCAGTAGTGACCACTGCTCTTTCATCTCTTAGTCTATCTCGGAAGCCGTTTTGATGTATCACGACTTATCAGCTAAGCTAGGGTCGACCAACAAAGGAATAAAGTACCTTGAGTTTTATTACTGAGATAGAACCCTAGCAAGTAAGCTACCCAGCAGTAATTGTTAGAAACAATCCCTCTGTCGGGCAATGGTCTTAAACAGCCCCCGACAAAAGGAAGGTATGTTTTAAAATTTTACGTTTTTACAAGCCAAAGGTACAATCTGTTGAAACTTACTACGATTTTACGCCAGTACTGCAACAAGTACTTCGAGTTTCGATCTCTGGTTTGTCAATCCAAGGTCGGCTGATGAGCCACGATACGGCGAAACGCATCCTGCGTGGTATTAATAGAGATCAGTAATCACTGCTGAAATACGGACCTTGTTCATTTATAATGGTTGATATAAATTTTTATTTCTGAGTTAGAAACTGCACAGTCAGTCTCTGGCCTTAAATAGCTTCCGACGAAGTGTAAAGATGCTTTTAAATTTTAGGCTCTCAGGAGCCAAAGATACCATTTGTTGTAACTTACTTCCAAGCATATAACACCTGAAGTAGTAAAGTAATCTATAATTTTTGAGCACGATCGATTTAGGACAACGGGATGAAAGGGAAGGGAGTCGATAAATTTTGTATAATTTTGATAGTATTATCCGCTTTCCTCGATTTTTAGTTGTATACTGAACACATTTTAACCATAGTTATCTTCAGTCAAATATTTAAGGCTTAAAAAAGATAAGGAAACGGAATTTCTTTGTATATATCATGTCATCATATGTCCATTTCAGGGTTCCTTTTTCATCTTCTTAGCGTGCTTTACACGATTATCGGACATTGGATGACTTTATGGTATTCACCGCTGCTTTAGATAAAGATGCGGTTGTCATATTAAACCACTGACGACGGTTTTCCAAAAGGATTTTCTTCGTCTTCCAGAAGCACGTTTACCCGCAATTTTATCCTGCATTACAAGTTGTATAATGCCATATTTCTCGGGATGCCTTACAATGTGTACAAAATATGATAATTTCTTTATTATTACTGTTCTTAGTATTTCTTTTTCTTTCTTCATCCTCCACAAAATCTCTTCGCTTCTTACTTGACTTACCCAGCTAATCCTCAATATCTTTTTGTATGTTCACATTTCGAAGGCTCCTAACTTATTACTTGAGTTTTTGTAAGCGTCCAAAACTCTACACCATATAATACAACCGGCCAAGTGCAAGTCGGACTTGCACGATTTGTGTTCTGTAGGGTGCTTGCTCTTAAGGGGTTACATATACCTGGAATTTTCAAAAATTAGATTTTTTTTAGGGACTTTTATTCTCTATACTTTTAAGAATTAGAGGTTTTTTTAAATTTTTCTAACAGACAATTTTTTATAAATAATTGAACATTAATTTTTTGGTCGTATCGTTGTATATTAAAGTTTGAAATACCATAAATTTTTTACTTTTGAAAAAACCCTTCGACAATTGTAACTCTACATTATTTTACAGGATTAATTTTTATTTTTGCAGATTATTCACTTAATATCCTTCAAAATATGTTTTTTAAATATACATACTTTTTGCAGCGCCCAGGTTTATGTAATCCCTTAAAATAACAATTTTTGTTACAGAGGTATGAAATGACCAATGACTTCATAAAACACACCCCATATGAGTTTTCAACAAAGCTTTTGTCCGATCTTTACTGAAAACTGATGACCATGAAATTTTTTGTTTTTTTTTTTTATATATACAAGATAAATTATTAAAGGTAATGCACTCGTGATAATTTTCGTATAATCTACACCCTGTGGAGAATATTTCAGAATTTTTCAAAATTTTTGATCAGTACTTTCCGAGATAAGGGGGGGCAGCGTTTTTCGAAATTTTTTAAAAATAATACAAAGAAAAGTGTACGCAAATATTACATTATATATACTCTTGAACTCGTGTTTTTACAAGCTTTCATTTGACACCACACTCGATGACCTTGTAATTTTTTTTTTCACTTCCGATTTCACCCCCCAAAACTAACCTCTTAAGGTAAAATTTAACTTTCAAAACTACACGGCTCTGATGAGGCCATTAACTCCTATACCAAATTTCAACTCAAATAGTTTCGGAGAAATCGGGTGTGACATACGGTCAGACAGACAGACGGACAGGCGGACAGACGGACAGACATACGGAAAAACAGACGGAAGGACAGACACCGAAGTGATCTTATAAGTGTTCCATACCGAACACTAATAATATGGGTTTCTGGTCTCAAAAAACTTATTAACAATAGTTAAATTTATTTATTATTTATTTAAATTATTGACGTATTTAAATTGTATATACGTAAGATTAAATAACATGACAACGGTCACACCTTGGTTTTTCTAAGAACTAATTATTTTATATTACTTCGGACATACATTTTCAAATCAGGTCTGCTTACAACCAATTTAGATTTTCCAGTAAAATTCCGAATAAAATAGATCTAAAATAAACCCAAAGTGATTTAGAACCTAGGGAGTATTTTACGATTAACAAAACATAAATTATTGTTCATTAAAATAGTCTCTTCTTCGAAATAGGAATTTTCTGTTGAATGAATTAAAACAACAACTATTAACTAAAATGTATAACATCCGAACTAACTAAATATAATTGTAAAATTTAACAATTTTTACGTTTCTGGCGATTTCTTGTTACGATAAATTAGATATCTTGATTTCCATTTACTTGCAGAGTCTATTTTTTATTTGTTTTATTACAGCAAAATAAAGAACTTCTATCTTCTTTTATGATTACTAAGAATTAAACTGTAAAATTACACAGGTATACAAAAAAAAATCTTTTAAGAGACACGTGTTTTCTCAAGTTTTTTTATGATGAATTTTTTTATGCATAAAAAAAGACATTTACCGTGAAGTTTTTTCAGAAAACACACTTAAAGTTGCCTGAAAACTATTAAATTGAAGAAAAAATACATTTTACTAAATAATGTAAAACTGTATAATCATTAAAATTCTTTGGGACATCTTTAAATGTTCTGAATCTACATTTATAATAAAAATTTCAGAATATTAGGTTTTATTGTTCATGTTTAATAAAAAACATGCATACACCCCCTTTAACTAAGCTACGTAGCAAAATGCTGTTTAAAATAAATATGTGTAACAGCTAAATTAAAAAATTGTTTTTAATATGTCTTAATATGGAACAAAACTTTTGAAGTCCTTTATCCTGACTTGACATCAAAAAGTTTTATGTTCAGTTTCAACAAAAAACTAGCTTTTAACACTTACAAGGGTGTTATGTGGTGGGTAAAATACTTTTTTAAGTAAATAAATGCAACAGGTAAACAATAAATTTTTTTGAACGAAACTTTCATTTCGGCAAATTCCTATTTTGTCGATTGACCGTTTCGTCGACTGGACATTCTTACCTGTTTTGTTACTTTTTCGTCGACTGAGACCGTTTGACCGTTGCTACCAAGTAAAGCTGTAGGTGGCCTTCACCCTTCTACAGGTAGTTTTACCTAAGTATTTATCTTCATACAATATAAGGGTGCAGCCGGTTAGATGATCGTAGGCATTCAGGTTAGTTCAGGTTCAGGTTTGACAGTCCTAAGTTTGTAGAAAGTGTGAAGGAAAGAAAGAATTTTGTTCTACCGATTGTTTTAAGAAATAATTAATATTTACCCTTAATATAGATTTCCATAACAGATAAAGAGGTTTGATGAATCGACGCAAGGGGAATTGTTAATAACACCGTGCTTAATCCCGATTGTTTTTACTATATTTGTGGTGAATATATATTTGCAAAATATCGAAAACCTATATCGGACTTTGTGAAAACTGCGTATCATCAATACTTTAAAATAAAATTGTGTAATCAGGACAAGCCATGGGTTCCTCATATCGTATGCTAGAAATGTGTGGTATGTCTACGGTTATGGTCCAGTGGAAAAAGAGATGCAATAATGTTCGTAACACCCATGATTTGGCGAGAACCTCGAAACCATCATGACGATTGCTATTTCTGTGTTGTGAAAATAAACGGCATTAACACTGGAAATCGAAGTAAGTGGTCATATCCTAACTTATCTTCTGCTCAACGACCCCAATTAAAATCACACGAGGTACAACCCAGCACATCTAAATCTTCTGATGATCCAAATCTCTGTGAACCCGAACGAAATACATCAAGTGAAGACTCTGATTCAGACTACAAATGTAGCCTTTCAGAACCTCAACCATTTAATCAGAAAGAACTAAATGACTTAGTAAGAGATCTGAACTTACCAAAAGAAGCTTCTGCAATTTTAGCATCTCGTTTAAAAGAAAAAAATTTGCTTACTCCGGAAACCAACATTACATTTTATCGTACCCGAGAAAAAAATCTGTTACCGTATTTTTCTCAAGAGAAGGATTTAGTTTTTTGTAACGATGTTGGTGGTATTTTGCAGCAGATGGAATTAAAAACAGTATCAACCTAGTGATTGGCGTCTTTTCATAGACAGCAGCAAAACAAGTTTAATGTGTGTTTTGCTTCATAACGGTAACAAGTACGGATCTATACCTATTGCACATTCAACGACTTTAAAAGAAGAATACGTAAATGTTTCTAAGGTTATGGAAAAAATTAAGTATCAAGGCCACAAATGGGTCATTTGTGTTGATCTGAAAATGGTTAACTTTCTTTTAGGTCAACAAGGGGGGTACACAAAGTTCCCTTGTTTCATGTGTCTCTGGGATAGTCGTGACAAACAACACCATTGGTCACAAAAAGTTTGGCCAGTGCGGGAAGAGCTAAAAGTTGGTACAAAAAATGTTATAAACGTGCCTTTAGTTAGCCGAGACCGCATCATACTTCCACCACTTCATATTAAACTCGGCATAATGAAACAGTTTGTGAAGGCGCTTGACAAAAGTGGCGAATGTTTTAATTTTCTTTAACGCAAGTTTCCAGGATTAAGTTCAGAAAAATTGAAAGCTGGTATTTTTGATGGGCCACAGATTAGGCAACTCGCGAAAGATCCTAATTTTGTCAAATCAATGACTGAAGTCGAATCCAAAGCTTGGAATTCATTTGTTTTGGTTATGAGTAGCTTCCTAGGCAAAAAGAAATCTGACGACCATGTCGAGCTTGTTGAGTGCATGCTATCGAACTTGCAAGAGCTAGGGTGCAACATGGGCATAAAAATCCACTTCCTGCACTCGCATTTAGACCGATTTCCACAAAATCTAGGTGATTTTAGTGAGGAGCAGGGTGAAAGATTTCATCAGGATCTTCGGACAATGGAAGAGCGTTATCAGGGGCGGTGGGACTCACATATGATGACAGACTACTGCTGGAGTTTGCAACGAGATCTACCTGAAGTCGTTCATTCAAGGAAATCTTATAAAAGATCATTTGCTAATGTTCAATAGAAATTTCGTTAACATAATGTATTATTTTTTTGTATTTTTTTGGCAAAATAATAAAACTGTATATTTCAAAAGGTAGAGCTGTTAGCAATCTCCCAGTATTTTTTTCATAGTCAGGGCCATAGAAATACCCAATAACAGAAAAAAAAAATAAAGGAAACAAGACTTGTGTTTGACCAGTAATTCTAGTCGAATTTAGTGTTGAAAAAATATCCATTTACTATTTACAAACAAAAGGTTGCAAAATGCGGTCTAATGTTTTCACAGTTTTAAAAATCAATTTTGTGGATAGATTGATTAATTGAGTGAATACAGGGGAATATGAGTGGGTGAGTGAGGTAGCGAGTGAGTGAACGAGGGAGTGAGTGAGTGAACGAGTGAGTATAGGAGTGAGTGAGTGAGCAAGTGATTGAGCGAGTTAGTATGACTATAACATTTCTAATATATTTTTTTACTAAGTATGTACATATTTATTTTAAACAGCATTTTGCTACGTAGCTTAGTTAAAGGTGATATATGCGCATTTTTTGTTAAACATGAACATTAAAACCTACTATTTTTAAGTTTTCATGATAAATGTAGATTCAGAATATTTAAAGGTATCCGAAATAATAGTTTTTATTCCATAATTTTAAAAATTATACAATTTTACATTATTTATTAAAATGTATTTTTTTTTAACTTAATAGTTTTCTGGCAACTTTAAGTGTGATTTCTGAAAAACCTCACGGCGGATGTCTTTTTTATGATTTTTTTGGATTCAGCAAAAAAATTCTTAAGAGAACACGCGTCTCACTTAAAAGAAAGAGAATTTTTTTTGTGTACCCGTGTTATTATACTGCAAGTCGATAATTAAAAATTAATTTAAGCTATCAAACTTTGTAAATTTTAGTAATTTCTTCGTATTTAAATTAATCGTAAAAAATATGGTAAAAGATATACAAATTCCCATTAGATACTTGATGATTATAGTATGCTTGTATCTTTATTTACAGAAAATGTTTGCAACTCGATAAAGATCTGGAAATAATTATTAACAATATCTCTGTCAGTATGTGGTTTAAACAGCTCCCGATAGAGGGCAGGAATGTGTGTGGCTTTTACAAACCAGAGATACAATTTGTTGTATCATACTACTATTTTACACCAGTATTGCAATAAGTACTTCTAGTTTCGATTTCTCGTTTGTCAACCCTAGGACCGCTGATAAGCTACGATGTGGCGAAACGCCTCCTGCGATGAGTTAATAGAGATCAGTAATCACTGTTGAAATATAGACTTTGTTCATTTTTAATAGTTAATATAAATTTTTATTTCTGAGTTAGAAACTTAACAGTCAGTCTTTGGCTTTAAACAGCTTCCGATGGAGTGCAAGGATACCTTTAAATTTTAGACCTTTACGAGTCAAAGATGTCTTTTGTTGAAATTTACTTCCAAGGATATGAGACCTAAAGTAGTAAAGTAATCTATAATTTTCTAATACAATTGCTTTAGGAGAAGAGGATGAAAGGGGCCGGAGTCGATAAATTTTGTATAATTTTGATCTGCGTTTCTCGATTTTAGTTGCAATACTGAACACATTTTAAGCATAATTATCTTCAGCCAAACATAAAAGGCTTAAAAAAATAGAGGAGAGGGTTAGCGGAATTTCTTTGTATAAATTATGCCATCATATGTTCTTTTTAGGGTTCCTTCGTCTTAGCGTGCCTTGTCCGATTATCGGACGTTAGCTATCAAATTGACATGACGACTTGCAGTTTCCATTTTTTATTTCAATTTTATTACAGCATAATAAAAAACTTCTGTCTTGATTCATGAATACTAAGTATCAAAATACAAAATTATTATAGTGCCGGCCACTAAATAAAAATTGCTTTTAGTTATCAAACTTTGGAAATTTTAGTGATTTATTCGTAAATGTATCATTTAAATTAGTTGTAAAAAATATGGTAAAAAATATACAAATTCCCATTAAATACTTGCAGATTATAGTATGCTTGTTTCCATATTTACAGGAAATTTTTGCAACTTTATTATAAAGATCTGGAAGAAATTCTATGATGGGGATATTGACCAACTGGAATGTAACGCTAGAAAACCTTAAGAAGCAGTTTTTTTAAAAAAACGTGGCTTCTGCAGAATTTATCAAAGTTTTATCTGGATACTTTACTCCAATAGCATTATCAGTTAACTTGTTAATCGTTAGTCTGGGTGTCAATATGTCTTGGTACAATCATGATGTAGCTTTTCCAAATATTACTTAGTATAGATCACCACTACACACACACACTTTATTTTTGCACTCGACCTGCGTTTCGCTAACCAGGCGGCACAACGCGCGTCGAGTGCAAAAATAAAGTATTTGGTGTAGTGGTGATATATACTGAGTAGTGTCATTGTGCCAAAGATTTCACATTCCCAACTTAGTTTTCCAAATATGCAAATAATATTTCGTACTAGATAACTCTACATTATAGTCACTAATACAAAAGTAAATCAACCATCAATGTAATACTGCTTACATATCCAGAGCTTTGCTCCCCAGTTTACTTTGCATTTGTTGAATTCTGTCCAAAGGACAGCTAATTGCCTGATTGTGTAAGCAAAACTAACCGGAAAAATTAATTTTTTTCGAATCATCAAATGAAGACAAGTTACCTCTTCTTTCTTTCTTTCTTTCTTCTCTAAAGACTTTAAAGGAACGTATTCAAATGATATTAATAGTTCCATTTCTCCTGGAACAGTGCAGGTTAAGGGTACCTGTAACACAAATACAGCAGATCCATACCATTAGAGTAAAATAGTGATCATATGTTAATAAACTTTTAAATAGACAGCCTCACCCCTTAAATTGAATGACTCAGGGATGTGTTTACTACCAAATTTAATCTACATCAATTCAAGATCCAGGTGCTCCTGTAGGGATTTTACTGCAGAAAGTAACTCGTATCTGTAAAAAACATTATACTACAGTTATTGAATAAGAATAAATTTTTAGAATTTTTAAAAAAATTTAATTCAGTAGCTAAAGTCGTGTACCTCTTGCTAAATCAAAGGAGTTTATTAGGGTACATTAATCTTGTAAAATAATGTAGTAATTAAAAGTTTTTCAAAAATAAAAAATTTACGGTGTTTCTAACTTTAACAAGCGATTTTCGACCAAAAAATTTATGTTTAATTATGTATGAAAAATTGTCTATTAGAAAAATTAAAAGACATTTTGTAGAAAAAGTAAGTTTAAGGTTTCGGGTAGATAACAAGTGACCTTACTGTTAGTCTCCTATTTCAGCTTCGTACAGTATGCCTTCTTTCTCTTGCAACTTGGTAAACTCCACCAACGGATGCAAAATTCTAACGACTAATTTTCAAAACAAACCGGTTGACAAAATAAATCCAAAACGTAGCTGCCGAGAGGCGCCATATTGAGACTGGTAGCGGTCCCAATCCGACGCCAGGTCACATTTAATGCTACAATCTTGTAATGGAATTTAAAAAATTGAATAATTCTTAGAGTACAGAGAATAAAAATCCGTAAAAAAATAAAATTTTTAAAAATTTAAGGTATATGTAACACCTAAGTTGGGAATGTGGAATCTTTGGCACAATGACACTACTTAGTATATATCACTACTACACCAAACACATTATTTTTGCACTCGACGCGCGTTTCGCTAACCATGTTAGCTTCATCAGGCGCGATGACCTTTCATAGCCAATTTATTTATGAGTAAGTTTGAAACCGAAACCAGTCAAGAATCTGAATATTTCCCAGGGTCTGGTATAGGTATGTGGATGATATTTTCGCGATTTTTGATACAAAGAAAGCAAATATTGATGACATTGTTTCCAAATTAAATAGTCGATATGATTCCATTAAATTCACTTAAGAAGTTGAGAACAAAGGACAACTGCCTTTCCTAGATATTTTAATTATTAAAAATAATAATAGATTAGAATTTGTTATCTATATTAAAGACACAGTAACAGATAGATATATTCCTAATGATTCATTTCATTGCAAACAACACAAATTAGCCTCATTACATTTTTTAGTTCATCGTTTGGTCACTTTTACTCTGAATAGAGTAAACTTTAATGACGAAAGGAATCGCATCAGAAATATAACTAGAGTGAATGGTTATGACGATGATTTAGTAAATAAGCTAATAAACAAACATAAGTTGAGGTTAAATATTCAGAATTTCACCTTTTTTACACGCGAAGAAAATAACACCAAGTATGTCTCCGTACCTTATAATCCGAAATATAGCAAGGGACTCAATAAGGTATTTATTAAGGTAGGCCTCATCTTAGTCTATAAGTCATCAGACAATCTGACGAATATCTTAGGAAATCCCAAAGATAAGATTCCTAATTGTGAGAAAAGTGGAATTTATGAAATTAGTTGTAATGATTGTGACAAAAAGTATGTTGGACAAACTAAAAGGTCAATTAAAACACGATTTACAGAAAATTTAGCACACTTAAAATACAGTAGAACCGAAAAATCTAGCATTGCCGCACATGCCCTTGAAGCTGATCATATTGTAACATTAGATAATCTAAGATTAATTAAAAATGTATCTGATAGGAGATTGTTGAACGCATACGAAAGTATGGAAATTATATATGCCATTAGTTCCGCCTGAGTAAATCAAGGGTTAAAAAATGAATGAGTTAATCATCGTCGATTGCCCCATGGTCAGAGACTTTTTTGTATATAGCTTTATTAACATACGTTTTATGACATGCTGCCTGAAAATGATATAGAGAAGTTTTTAAAACCCTTGGGAATAGTTGATTGTATTTTTCTTTAACCATTAAGTCAGACATTTAGCTAACAGGTTGTTTTTTTAATAATAGTGTAAGTGATGGCGTAGTTCTTTTTACGGGAATTTTCCGTAACTGCATTATCAACCGACAAGACGGATTTTGAAATGTTAAAAGAGGCGAAGAATTTCTTTTTATCTCTTTTCATCTGTTTTAAATATAACATTGTAATGTTATGGCTTAAGAGTTGGAAGTTATAGTATATAGCCACTGTCGATAGTCAGGATTTTTGAAAATAACAGCTTTTTTAATTCCTCCATTTACGGTTTACGTAAAATGAATCTTCATTCTAAAAGGGGATATAGCCTTCCACGTAAGCCAAAATGATATCAGAAACTTCCAAATTCAATTAATTTATTTTAATTGCTTCCTAAATTTAGTTACGGATCTCAAGAGGCGATGAGAATGGATAGAGTTCCTAGTGTCAATTCTCATTTGCGCCCAAATATGCACTGCAATGCTCATATTGATTACCGGTCCGCTAAGCTGACATTAAATTATTTTTAGTGTTCCGTACGGAACACTTATAAGATCACTTCGGTGTCTGTCTGCCTATCTGCCTGTCTGTCTGTCTGTCACACCCGATTTTCTCCGAAATTATTTGTCATACATAGTTGAAATTTGGTAATAATATAGGAATTGATGGCCTCATCAGAGCCATGTAGTTTTGAAAGTTAAATTTTGACTGAAGGGAAGGTTTTGAGGGGTGAAATCGGAAGTGAAAAAAAATTTTTTTACTAAGTCATCGAGTGTGGTGTCAAATAAAAGGTTGTGAAAACACGAGTAAAAAATATATATATAATGTAATACTGGCGCGCACTTTTCTTTGTATTAATTTTAAAAAATCGCTGTTCACCCGCTTTATCTCGAAAAGTACTTATCAAAAGATTTTGAAAAAACTTTCGAAATATTCTCTACGGAGTGTAGATTGAACGAAAGTTATCACGAGTGCATTACCTTTAATAATTTATCTGGTATATAAAAAAAAACAAAAATTTCAAGATCATCAATTTTCAGTAAAGATTGGCAACAAACTTTGTTGAAAACTCATTTAGGGTGTATTTTGTGAAGTCACTGATCATTTTATACCTCCGTAACAAATTTTTTTTATTTTAAAAGCAATCAACGTACGGAACACTAATTGCGCAAGTGCCACTTGCACTTGACCGGTTTTTTTTTGTTACATTACTTGGCTAATTGTGTCACCAATATTGCTCTAGTATGCTTTTTTTCTTTTGCCAACTCCATATTGCATGTGCATTTATTGTTGGAGGTTTTATGGGTGAGGTAAAAATAGTTTATCAACTATAGAGTTGGTCTAAAATGAATCTCAACTTAGTTTTTCAAAAAATTAACCAGTAGCATCAAATACCATTTCAGGCAAATTTTTGTTCGGCACAATAATATTTTTTTATTTGACACAATTTTTAAAATTTATTTTCTTTTCGAGTGGCAGTCGATGGATTTTTTTCGTAGTATTTTCACTATCAACGCCGGTATGCCCCAATGCTCCATACTATCTCCTAGTTTATTTCTTCTTTACATTAACAGTCTGCTAGAAAGGAACAGAAATACAAACTACAGCTTTACAGATGACAGTACATTTATTTCTTCATTCACTTTGAACGCTCGAACATCAGCGACTCACGCAAATACCAGCAGACAGCAAGAAGTGGTTCAACCTAACAGAGACCTGAAATAAATTCTATCTTAGGGTAAGAGTAACCAAGTAGAATTTAACGGCAAAAAAACCCATATGGCAGTTTATTCTCAAAAAGTTAACATTATTGAACTCGACAGAGTTATATCGGGACATCCCATTCCTCTAGCATGGTCACTCGTCAACTTGGGAGCAAATATGTCTTCTCATGAACGTGGCACAACCATAGCAAAGAGAGCTTCTTAAAAGCTGAAATATATCAAAATATCGAACTAGAAAGCTTTACACTCTACAACAACTGTTAATTCTGTGCAAAACTCAGGTTCGATAAACGATGGAATAGTGCTCCCATATTTGGGGCTCTGCTCCCAACCATACACTGCATTTGTCGGATTTTATTCAGAAAAGGGCTGTTCGCATGACTAGTGACCCAGATCTTACCAGACTGTAGTCTATTCTACCAACTACTGCTTAATAATTAAAGCAGTGCATGCTAGAAATACACTTCGCGCTAATACATTACATCTGCATGAGGTTCAGCTTGACATTCCTTGTACAATCTTTTTCAAGCAGACCTTTATATGTAGAACATCAGCCCTTTGGAATAATTTACCAATGACTGTGTTTCTCACCGAGTACAATTTACAGCGATTCATGATCAAAATGAATCGCTTTTTTCGCATATGCATCCATCCTGTAGAGCTTTAAGGTTTCCCTACAGTACATGGGCTATGCCCATAAAAAATTGTGGGAATGGTAGTAATGATTTGGTTAGTTTACTACGTATTCTAATTATTGAAATTATTACAAAATTTGGTTATATTGGAAGTGCAACAGAAATTAAATCCATTTTCGAAACTATTCGTTTCCCTGCACATCTTTTTGGGACACTCCTTGTAACGAGTATACGAAAAGTTATTAATAGTGTGCTACTTCTAATGAAAATCTACTACTAACTCCTACCTACGTCACTAGACAGGCATTATACTTATTCGGAAAGCGTAACCATGGTAATTACATATAATTTTATTTTTAAACTTAAAAAGTCAGACTTAGTCCTAAGATATGTCAAGATTTTTGTGAAAAATGGCATTTGTGTGTTGTTTTGAAACCCACGTAAATACGATTTTCTAAATCGGTCAATCCATAGTTTTTAGCTGATTCATAAACACACATTTGATCGTACAGTTTGGCAACCATGAATAATTTCATTTGCTAAAATTATTACCCAAGGTTCAGTGGCGGGACTGTTAGATATTAAGATTTATTTTAATTTTTAATGATTTCTTTCGTTTTTGACGTTATCTAAAAGCCGATTGACAATTCGTTTTAAGAGGTTCGTGAACCCATTCAATTCAATATAGTGCAGTAAAAAAAGCATTTGAAACTGCACAGTTTAGATAGAGCAATATTATGATTTCATTTTCTCTGGGGTATCACCAGGAGTATTGTCCTGAGTTATGGACCTAGAAAAACTTGTGCTCTTTTGAGGTGTTCGAAACACGTTTTTTGAGCTTAAACTGTGAATAACTCCGCATATGTCGGATCGAGACATTTCTAACAAATTCTAGTTAGTTTTAAGTCGCTCAAATGTGTACATAACCTACAAAATTGAAAAAGCCGCCAAAAAACGGTTTTTTTTTTTTTTTTCATTTTATTGTACAGGCCGACGATCGGCTTAAAACTTTCAGATATATGCCTCTTTTTATAGCAAAAATACCCTGAAATTTTGGTTGAAAAATATTCATTAAAGTGGGCACAATCGAATTTGTTATTTAAAATTTGAATTGTCCGCCATTTTATACCATTTGGTCCAAAATGGATCTTTTTTTTCAAAATTTTGGTTTTGACGCCAGCTTTTCGATGTCATGAAAAAAAAAATTATGGAGTCATTTTAACAGTTTTTTTTATTTTTGTTTATTAATCAAATAAACACAAATGCGTTGAAAATATTTTATCACATCTGGTAGAAAATTGCGAGACCTTTATTTTAAAAAAAAAAATCATTTTCGTTAACAATTTTTGTTTCAAGATGTCAATTGTTATTTGATTAATAAACAAATGTGAAAAAAAAAACGGTTAAAATGACTCAAAACATTTTTTTTTAATTGCATCGGAAAGCTAATCTCGAGACCTAAATTTTAGACTAAATGGCATAAAATGGCGGGCAATTTAAATTTTAAATAACAAATTCCATTGTGTCCACTGGAATGAATATTTTTCAACCAAAATATTAAGTTATTTTTGCTATAAAAAAAGCATATTTTCTGACAGTTTCAAGCCGATTAGTCGACCTGTACAATAAATTGAAAAAAAAAACAGATTTTTGCCTGTTTTTTTTTTTTTCAATTTTGTAGGTTATGACACATTTGAGCGATTTAGGACCAACGAGAATTTGTTGGAAATTTCATTACGAAAAGTTTAGTTTTCGTTTATCCCAATCCGACTGATACAACCGGAGTTATTCACATTTTAAGCTCAAAAACGCGTTTTGAAAACTTCAATTGTTTATAAACAAAAGAACACAAGTTTTTCGAGGTCCAAAACTCAAGACAATACTTCTGATGATACTTCAGAGATGATACAGTCATAATAATGTTGTATCTAAACTATGCCTATTTTAACCTTTTTTTACTGCACTAATAGGGTAAATAAAAAAAATAGTGACATCTTAAGATGAATCATTGGAGCTGTTATTCCCACATATAAAATCGTCATTTTGTTGGAATATTTAAACTATATCTTCATTTGTTTATTAGTGTTTTATATGCAGGATAGACTATAGATATACTCAGCTCATAAGAACAATTTACAACAAGGTTCAAATGATAGTGGAAACAGAGAGTAAAACAAATCCAAATCCAATACCTATCAAACGCGGAGTAAGCAGGGAGGTCATATGGGCCCAAAACTGTTTATAGCAGCATTAGAAGAAGTTTTCAATGAACTCGAATGGGAAAAAAAGGGGATCAGTATAAATGGACAAAAGTTAAATCATCTGCCGTATGATGATGTAGTGCTAATATCAGATAATTTTGGTGACATACAGGAAATGATTACTGAATTGCAAGACAAATCAGAGAGGGTAAGACTACTGCTGAATAACGATAAGACAAAGCCTATGACAAACGAAGACAGTCCACGAGGCTTGAGAATAGAGGGCAAAACACTTGAACACGTAGATGAATACATCTACCTAGGGCAACTAATAAAGGGTGGGAAAACAAATTAAACAGCAGAAGTACAAAGAAGAGTCAGACTGGCATGGGTAGCATTTGGCAAACAAAGGAAAATGCTAACAAACACAAGAATTCCTCTGAAACTAAGAAAGATGGTATTCGATCAATATATTCTACCGGTTCTCACGTACACGGCCCAGACATGGACATTAGGGTGACCGGAAAAAATCGATGTCGGAATTATGTTCGTCTAGACCCCACGAAACGATTCCCCTTTCCAGATATTGAGATAGCCGAAATTTGAGCTCGATTAAACGACGTTAACCCGTGCCGCTCGTCGCTCAAAGTTTGAAAAAATCCAAATTTTTGGCCAAAAAGCTGACAGCCATAACTCCAGAACGGTAAATAATAGAAACACGCTTAATATCTCAAAAGAAAGCTAATGTTGTTCTTCAAAATTTATATTCTATACATAATTGTTGTTATTTTAAGTCAAACCGAGTTACAACAGCCTTTAGCCCCAAAAACGTGACCTGGTACCAGTAGGAGCCAGTTTGGGAGTATTCTAAGAATTTTACGGGTTTTTACATAATGTGTCTCGGAATTAACATTTTTTTGTAAAAAAGTATTTTGGAACTCAATTTTCAAACATAAAGAGCCTTTTGTTCAAATTTAATCTTTTATTATATGGGGATTACCTGACTAGTTTACCAAAGAAAGACCCGTTTGACAGGTAAAAAGGAGGGTGAATCTAATTTCTATTTCAGGGATGGTGATTTTACTTCAGCGTACAACCGACCTTTTATTTATTCAGTTTAGTTTCTAAAGTGCCTTTGAGCTGGTTAGATCGAACAATTATCTAGTGAAGATATTTTAACGTTTTTTTTTTTAATTTTCCAAGTGTGTGTGTTATTGTTTTTATAACTATTATAGTATTATTTTAAAAGACAGTTGAAAACATTTTATTGAAATTAAAGTTTGCAATATATTTTGTTTCATTTTCCAAGTTAACTGTTATTTACCTATTGGCCTCTTAAATGGCATCCACATCAGGTGTACAAAGCCGGACCAAGGATAAAATATTTCTTGTGGGCTATCCCATTCACCATATCACCAGTTATAAACTACCCTCAAATCGTCAAGTTTTGTGTGCTTTATTTTATAATTTACGTACTGTGAAATTAACTGTAAGAGAATCAGCAAAACTTACAATACGAGAAGTGTTCATTTTTTGGGAGAAAGCTCGAATCCCGACTAAACATGAGCAAGATGCAATTACTAAGCTGGAAAAACTTCACGCCGAGTGGAGAACTCTTCAAAAAGACCGGAAGAAAACATCGAAAACGGCCAAGAACAAATTTAAACAGTTTTGTTGAAAAGTTGGATGATCTCTTTGATATTGCTCAACAAGATGCCTTGGCTCTGATGAAATCGGAAGAAGATAAGGCGTTTCTCGTGAAACAGAGGCAGAAGGACCGCCCAGGTTCCATGACTGGAGTGGATCTCAAGTTGTCTCGAGCTGAAGAAATCAAGGTGCAAAAGGAACTTGCAAAAATGAACCAACAAATCCAAGAAGCAACTTTAGATATTGGTGAGTTTTTTTTTTACTATTAGTATTCTAAAAAGCAGATAAACAAATAAGTAAATAGTTTCATTATAATTGAAAGAAAATTGTACATGAGAGCATGATTTGGCATCTTTATGATTGAGACTATATTTTTTAAATAATAGTTTTTGATAATTAGAAGTAGGTAATTTAGTACCTATGTATTATTACTATTCTGCTAAAACGACAAGTTTTTATAGTCTTTTTTTTTCTCTTTCTTTTGTTGCTTCTTAGAGATGGATGATGAAGACAAGTTCGAAGAAGGAGAAGAAGACACTGAAGAGGACAGCATCTACCAGGAACTTGAGAGCTTGGAGGAAACGGACATCCCTGAAGAAGCTGCAGAAGATCCAGGACCATCTGAGAGCAAGAGGATGAAAGTTTCATTTGCAAGGGGCTTTAAAGAGATTTTAAACATGAAATTGTCCATTTTATTAGATCGATGTAAGGTATCCGACAGAAATGCCACGAGAATTTTAATAGCTACTCTAGAAGCACTAAACCTTGACCCTCTTGAGTACAAAGTCTCGAAAACTTTATTACATGATAGAAGGCAAATGTTCAGAGAACAATATAATAAAAAAAATTTTGATAAAGTAAACATTCCTGAAAAAGAGCCCGTGGTTGTCCATTGGGACGGTAAACTTTTACCGGGTGTTTTAAAAAATGAACAATGTGAGCGAATAGCTATAGCTATTTCATATGGCGAAAAGGAACAGCTGCTGGGAGTTCCTGTAACAGCAAACAGCTCTGGAGAGGAGCAAGCCGAAGCCGTATATGAATGCCTACATGAATGGGGTCTTCTCAACACCGTCAAGGCGATGTGCTTCGACACTACAGCATCCAACACGGGAAGACTCAAAGGAGCATGCGTCATGTTGGAGCAAATGTTAGGAAGAGAATTGTTATACCTAGCTTGCCGTCACCATATCTTGGAAATTCTGTTAAGAGGCGTATTCGACACAAAAATGGGATCAACCACTGGACCTCATCCAGACATTTTCAAGAGATTCCTCACTGCGTGGCCCAAGATAGATAAAGGAAAATGCGACACAGGTATCAGTGACAATCTAATACAAAAGCAGCTAACTCCAGAAGTAAGTGCAAATGTTACTGCTGAGACCAAATTAACTGAGAGCCACCCCAGAGATGACTACAAGGAGCTATTGCAGTTGGTTCTCGTATTTGTTGGATCACTAGACGGCAATGTTGTGGGTTTTAGAACTCCAGGAGCCATTCATCACGCTAGGTGGATGGCAAAGGCTATTTACTGCCTAAAAATGTTCATTTTTCGTCGTCAATTTAAGATGTCTAAAGAAGAAGAAAGTTCTGTGCGTGCCATTTCTGTTTTCCTAGTTAAAATTTATTGTAAAGCTTGGTTCAATGCTCCAAAAGCTCATTTTGCACCAAAGCAAGATTTAGGTATTTTGCATAGTCTGTTAGACTATAAAGAATGTGACAACGACATTGCAGAAATAGCCCTGACCAAATTTTCGAACCATTTGTGGTATTTGAATGCAAAGTTGGTAGGATTATCGTTTTTTGATCAAACCATTACAGACGATGAAAAGTTGTTAATGGCTAATAAATTGCTCAGTAGCACAGATGAACCATCACAGCACGCTAGGGTTGTAAATCCAAAAGTTAGGAAAGAAAACTTAAAAGAGGTAGTTGATGGAGGATTGGTAAATTTACTTACCAAAGAAACGTTTACATTCTTTGACCAATTTAATATAAAAACAGATTTCCTAAGACAACATCCAAACACCTGGCCTCAAAATAATGACTTCCAAGAAGGATTGAAAATTGTCAAAACATTAAAAGTAGTTAATGATATGGCTGAGCGTGGTGTTAAATTAATAACCGACTTTAACGACCTTCTGACAAAAGGTGAAGACCAAAAGCAATATGTCCTGCAAGTTGTAAGTAAACGCCGAGCATTATATCCTGACGTTTCAAAAACTACTTTAACAAAAGCTCTTGAATAGATTAGATAACTATGTAAAATTATCAACTCATGTAGGTACTACGTCTGTATCTTTTCTGTGTCTGTTTTGTATGTATTATATACCTAACTTTTATATTTTAAAATAAAAAATGTCATTAGACTTATCAGTATTACTTGTTTTTTTATTATATTTCTACTTTAAACTCAAAAATATACCAAAAAAAAGCAAAATTGATCACTTAATAATTAAAATATACGAAGTATGCTCCTAATTGTACCAGGTCACGTTTTTGGGGCTAAAGGCTGTTGTAACTCGGTTTGACTTAAAATAACAAAAATTATGTATAGAATATAAATTTTGAAGAACAACATTAGTTTTCTTTTGAGATATTAAGCGTGTTTCTATTATTTACCGTTCTGGAGTTTTGACTCCATATGTCAGCTTTTTGGCCAAAAATTTGGATTTTTTCAAACTTTGAGCGACGAGCGGCACGGGTTAACGTCGTTTAATCGAGCTCAAATTTCGGCTATCTCAATATCTGGAAAGGGGAATCGTTTTGTGGGGTCCAGACGAACAAGATTCCGACATTTTTTTCCCCCTCTATGAGATCCGGTCACTCTAATGGACATTGACTAGCAAGACGATGGACCAACTGAGTAAAACACATAGAGCAATGGAATGCCAGATGCTAAATATAAGATTACAAGATAGAATTTCAAACGAAAGTACAAGACAAAAGACCAAAGTGATAGACGTAAGAGAAAAGGTAGCAGAATTGTAATGGAGATGGGTAGGTCACACAATGAGACAACAAGATGAGAGATGGAATAAAATAATTCAAGAATGGAGGCCAGGTTTGGGACAAAGATCCAGAGGAAGACCGCAAACAAGATGGAAAGATGATTTAAAAAGAATGGCTGGTTTAGGATGGATCAGAAAGAAGCAGAATCGAGAAGTATGTAAAAAGGAACGGGAGGCCTACGTCCGACACTGGATAGAAGAAAGCTTATTAGATAGATAGATGGAACACTTATAAGATCACTTCGGTGACTATCTGTTCGCCTGTCACAGCCGATTTTCTCCGAAACTATTTGACATAGAAAGTTTTGGCTCTAATATAGGAATTGATGGACTCATCAGAGCCGTGTAGTTTTGAAAGTTAAATTTTGACTTAAAGGGTTAGTTTTGGGGGTGAAATCAGAAGTGAAAAAAACATTTTACCAGGTCATGGATTGGGCTGTCAAATGAAAGCGTGTACAAGTTCAAAAATATGCATAACGTATTACTTGCACACACTTTTCTTTGTATTATTTTTTAAAAACTGCCAAGAAACGTTGTCCCCCCCTTATCTCGAAAAGTACTTATCAAAAAATTTTGAAAAACTCCTGGAATATTCTCCACAGGGTGTAAATTGACTTAAGGGGTTAGTTTTAGGGGGTGAAATCGGAAGTGAAAAAAAAAATTACCTGATCATCGAGTGGGGTGTCAAATGAAAACTTGTAAAAACATGAGTTCAAAAATATATACCTATATAATGTAATACTTGCGCACACTTTTCTTTGTCTTATTTTTAAAAAATTGCGAATAATCGCTGTCCCCCACTTATCTCGAAAAGTACTGATCAAAAAATTTTGAAAAACTTCTGGAGTATTCTCCGCAAGGTGTAGATTGTACGAAAATTATCACGAATGCATTACCTTTAATAATTTATCTGGTTTATAAAAAAGAAAAAACAAGCATATCAAGGTTATCAGTTTTCAGTAAAGATCGGAAACAAATTTTTTTGAAAACTCATTTGGGGTGTGTTTTGTGAAGTCATTGCTCATTTTATACCTCCGTAACAAAAATTTTTGTTTTAAAAGCAATCAACGCACGGAACACTAATTGCACAAGTTCGACTTGCACTTGGCCGGTTATTTTATTATCTCATCATAAAATACGTATTGTGTAAAATACCGAGTTTTAGTTCTTTTATTGTGAGAATATTAAATTCCGTATTTATTAAAGAAACACGTGTTCGAAAGGAAGTGAATCATTTGACCAATTATTTTTTCTTGTATTGTGAATTTTATATTTTAAAAATCACTCTTTCACGTACAGTGTGCACGTAATTTGTATATGATTAAGCAATATATTTTACTACATACAATATTCATTTTGAGGGACTTTGTCTCCACCACTGATAAAAAAAAAAAAATTTTGTTTTAAGTGTGTATCGCACACTTTGCCAGGTCAAAAAATCTTATTGGTTAGAAAGTTAACACTCAACACAAAAATATAAATGAATCATTGCTCGAAAAAACGATAATATAATAAATAAATCTACAGTTTTATAGAATCATATAAATAATTTTATTTTATGTTATTATTTAACTATGAATATCGGTAATACGCAAACAACTGGGAGGAGCTGAAGTTGATAATCGTATTTTAAAAAAAAAACATAATGAGAAAACTTTGAAAACAATATCACATTTTATTCTTAATATTTATTTAAGTTTGTGCGGGCGAATCGAAATTGTGCCAACCGTCAGAAATAAAAATTGTTAGCATCAGCTGATTGACATTTGTTAACTAGAGGATTAGAGTTTTAAGATATGTTGTAGCCAAAATGTTGAGAAAAACATTATATAAATACGTTGTCTCATTATATTCGCATAATATTGGTAAAACAGTTTACAAAGCACTTTTTAGTGTTCCGTACGGGACACTTATAAGATCACTTCGACGTCCGTCTGTCTGTCTGTCACACCCGGTTTTCTCCAAATCTATTTGACAGAGAATGTCAAATTTGGCATTAATATAGGAATTGAGGGTCCCATCAAAGCCATGTAGTTCCGAAAGTTAAATTTTGACTTAACGGGTTAGTTTTGGGGGTGAAATCGGAAGTGAAAAAAAAATTGTTACCAGGTCATCGAGTGGAGTGACAAATGAAAGCTTGTACAAAAAAATATATAATGTACTGACCAAAAAATTTAAAAAAAATTCTAGAATATTCTCTACAGGGTGAAGATTGAAAGAAAATTATTACGAGTGCATTACCTTTATTAATTTATCCGGTATATATATAAAAAAGAAATTTAAAGGTCATCAGTTTTCAGTAAAAATCGGAAAAAAACCTTGTTGAAAACTCATTTGGGATATGTTTTGTGAAGTCATTGATCATCAACGTACGGAACACCAATTGCGCAAGTGCAACTTGCGCTTGAGCCGCTATTATTATCTTTTAAATGAAAATAATAGAAGTTAAAATATTCAGGCTTGGTTTTCCTAGCATGGTTATTACGTATTGTTCTCAGTGATATAGCTAGGAGATCTCTATGGAAGGAAAGGAAAAACGTAATCTTAGCGCCCTTAATAGGTCTTTTTATTAGCAAATGGAAAAGGTTTTTATAAAAATACTTATCATGCTTTTTATGATGCTTTATTTGGAAATAAATTTGTATTTTCTTAGAATATAATTAAATTATAAGAGATTTTATTCGTCAACTAAAATGACAGTATCAGCACTACAACGTTAAGGATAAAACTGAAAAATCAAATATATCTAAAATTCTGTGTCCACGATATGATTGATATTTCATGAAGTGTTCTCATTACAAACAAGATATGGTTATTTATTGACGAATTATCTCGTTCGTATAAATGCTTCTATTGAGTTTTTAGTGCGGAATACTTACAAGATCAATAAAATGACTTAATTACTTGCTTAACTGACACTAAATACAATAACAATGTAATTAAGTAATTTTATTGTTAAAATGTACTGTCATAAAGTAACGGACCAATCAATCAACACTTATAAGATCACTTCGGTGTCTGTCGAGCTCTCTGTCCGTCTGTTTGTCTGTGACACCCGATTTTCTCCGAAACTATTTGACACAGAAAGTTTAAATTGGCTACTAGTATAGGAACTGATGGCCTTATTAAAGTCGTGTAATTTTGAAAGTAAAATTTTGAGGGTGAAATCGAAAGTGAAAAAAAGTATTTTTTACCAGGTCATCGAGTGATGGTCAAATGAAAGCTTGTATAAACACGAGTTCAAAAATATATCTAATGTAATATTTTTCTTTGTATTATTTTTAAAAAAATCGCTGTCCTTCCCCTTTTCTCGAAAATACTGATCAAAATATTTTGGAAAAATTCTGGAATACTTTCCACAGGCTGTAGATTGAACGAAAATGATCACGAGTGCATTACCTTCAATAATTTATCTGATATATGAAAAAACAAAAATTTCAAGGTCATCAGTTTTCAGTAAAGATCGAAAAAGAACTTTATTGAAAATTCATTTGTAACAAAAAATTTTACTTAAAAATTACGCATCAACGTACGGAACAATAATTGTGGAAGTCCAATTTGCACTTGACCGGTTATTTTATAAAACAAATAAAAAAAGCTCATATTTTCTTAACTGAAAAGTAAGTGTCCACGTAAATACAAATATATAATAAGGTTTCAATTAGATTACATTAATGCGAATGGTTATAATTACGAAAAAGATAGATCTATTCACTTATAAATTATATTTTTGCTCATTAATTACAGATATTGAAATTAATATTAAAAATAAAGACCATCATATATTAATACTAAAAAATTTATAATCGCTTATAAATATGACAATGCGAAATTCAGTTCTTCTTCTTTATAAGTCACTGCTTCTCCACTGCAGGAGATAGGCCTCATCAAATTTTTTCCATTTAACTCTATCCTGTGCAAGATGGAGCCATGTACTGCCTGCTATCAACCTGATATCATCAGTCCATCTTTTCATTGACCTTCTGATACTTCGTCTGCTCTCCTTAGGTCTCCATTTAAGTAATTTGTTATCTATCTACCGTCATTCGTTCTAGCCACATGCCCAACCCATCGCCACTTTAATTTTGCCACTCTTTCACTGATATCTGTAATTCTTGTTGTTCATCTAATATCCTCGCTTTTAATGTGCTCTCGTAAACTAACATCTAAAATCTGTGTTTCCATGGCCCGTTGAGTACGTTGGAGTCGATAAGGACTATTTGCAAGAGTCATGGTTTTCAGCCCATACGTACTGTATGCAGGTCTCATACACTTTTATTTTTAAGGATATGTCTGTTTTTAGAATAAATCCCAGCTTCTATAATATATATAAAATGTAACGTCTCTCTGTCTGTCTGTCTGTCTATCTATCTGTCTGTCTCTCCATCTGTCTGTCTGTGTGTCCGTTAGTGGAGAACCACTTATCCGATTTACGTACTTTTTTTTTAAAGATTATTTTCTGGCCAGGTTATAGGCTATATTTTATTACGATAGGTAGCATAACGAATGAGCAGTGACGATAATAGTGAATGGAGTCGGAAAAAAGTATGCCGCTAGCGCGTTCCTTTGCAATACACAGCCTAAACCATTAAATATGGAGCAATATTATGTAGCAGAGAATATCTATAATCTACAGTATATATATAAAATGCAATGTCTCTCTGTCTGTCCATTAGTGCGTTTATCACGCGAGAACCACTTATCCGATTTACGTGTCTTTTTTTAAATTGTTATATATATTCTTATATTATATAATAATAATAATAATAATAATAATAATCTATATCTATAATATATATAAAATGCAACGTCTGTCTGTCTGTCCGTTAGTGCGCTTATCCCTCGAGAACCACTTATCCGATATACGTAATTTTTTAAATTCATACATATGTTCTCTGACCAGGTTATAGATATATATTTTATTACATCTATGATATATATATATATATATATATATATATATATATATATATATATATATATATATATATAATGCAACGTATCTCTGTCTGTCCGTTAGTGTGCTTATCACTGGAGAACCACCAATTTACGTATTTTTTTTTTAAAACATACATATGTTCTCTGGACAGGTTAGCTATAATCTTATATCTATAATATATATAAAATTCAACGTCTCTCTGTCTGTCTGTCTCTCTGCCTGTCTGTCTGTCCGTTAGTGCGCTTATCACTGGAGAACCACTTATCCGATTTATGTGCTTTTTTTTTAAAACATACATATGTTCTCTGGCCATGTTATCTATCTATAATATATATAAAATGCAACGTCTCTCTGTCTGTCTATCTGTCTCTCTGTCCATTAGTACGTTACGTGCTCTTTTTTAAAACACACATATGTTCTCTGGTCAAGTTATAGGATATATTTTATTGCGTTAGGTAACATAAAGAATAAGCAGTGACCATAATAGTGAATCAAGTCGGAAAAAGGTTACCGTTAGCGCGTTCTCTTGCAATACACTGCCTAAACCATTAAATATGGAACAATATCATGTTGCAAAGAATATAATGTATATAAAATGCAACGTCTCTCTGTCTGTCTGTCTGTCCGTTAATGCGCTTATCACTTGAGAACCACTTATTCGATTTACGTGTTTTTATAAATTTATACATATGTTCTATATAATTCGATATAAGCCTACAAAAAGAGGAGATAAGGTGAGATAATGGGAGATAAGTATAAATAATGGGAGATAAGGAGAAATAATGTCAGATAAGCGGAGATAAGTCTAGATAATGGGAGTTATGGTGATATAATGGAAAAAAAGGAGAAATAATGGGAGATAAGAAGAAATATTGCGAGATAAGTCAAGGTAAGCCTAGATAATGGGAGATAAGGTGAGATAATGGGAGATTAGGAGAAATAATGGGAGATAAGGAGAGATAATTGGGAGATGAGCAGAGATAAGCCTAGATAATGGAAATTATGCAGAGATAAGGAAAAATAATGGGAGATAAGGGGAAATAATGGCAGATATTTTATTACGTTAGGTAACATAAGGAATAAGCAGTGAATCAAGTCCACGCGAGCGGAGCCGCGGGCACGGCTAGTTTGAAATAAAGTCCAGCTGAGACCAATTCGCCTTGATATTTTCGCTGTTTGATTATCCGTATCCAATCTAATCTTATGTCCCAAGTATATATACTCTTTCAGTCCCTCATTCTCTTCCGTACCGATTTTAATTTTTATGTTTTGTGGGCATAGAAGTTTTATTTTCTTGATGTTCATCTCTACTCTAACTTACTGTGAAGCTTGTTAAGTTGTTCAATCATGATTTTGAGTTCTTCTAGATCTTCTCTATTTAGTACTACATCATCTGCGAATTGCAAGTGGTGTAAATATATGCCATCGATATTAATTACCTTCTCTTCCCACTCAAGACTTTTAAAAACATCCTCCAACGCCAGGGAAAACAATTTTGGTGAAATTTTGTCGCCCTGACCAACACCTTTCTTGATCTTTATGAGTTCTGTTTTTCAATTTTCATCTATAAACGGTTGATATCGCATTGTCATATATGAATTTTAGGTATATCTTGGATCTATTCGGGCATGAGATAAGGACTCCATTATTGCCCAATGTTCCAGGGATTTCATAAAAAACATCAAAATCGACGTCTGCTCGAAAAATCGGAGTAGATAGTGTTGATATACATAGTATGACAAATAAAATAGCTAAATTACTAAAAATACTTTACATTTCACAATATTCGATGCTCATAAGAACATTGGGGAATGCTTGAGATTGCCAAAATCAGAATTATTTTACAAACCGAATGTGCTTACAAAATTCCCTGTTCATTTGATATAGTGTATTTAGGATAAACCGGCAGATCAATATCCGCTAGAATCAAATAGCATACAAAATGTTCAAACAAATTGTATGTACTTAACAATAACTGAACATCAACACACTACTCTATGTCATATTGTACCGTAGTAATGCAAGAGAAACCAAACTTCTTGCTTCAGGTTCCAATTTCTATAAATTAAAGAATAACGAGACACCCAATTTACCAATACAAGAGAAATATGATAATTATAGTCTCCATCACACGTGAGAACCGATTAATACACATTGTCACGGTGTCGTTACTTCCAATAGGATTTAACATCAAGGATTGTACATCTCCGGGTTTATTCAGAGAACACACCATCTCTGAAGACGCTTCGTCGGTCGCTTTTTCTATTAAAAGGTGGAGCGTCTGGATATGATCTGTTGTTCCAAATTCCTTGCGAAAGCCCACCTATTCGACTGGTTGGTAGTCATCGCACTTATTTGTTACATGGTTTGTGACAATTTTAGTAAGAAGCTTGTACAAATGCGATAACAAGCTGATCGGGCCTTAGTTTTCGTGATCGCCTTTCTTGTATGACCTTTTTGTTAATTTACAGGTATTCACTAAAAGTATTTACAACAAGTATACGGAATATATTGATTGGTAAAACTCATTGTAGTTTAGACGAGTTTTTTAACACTTTTAGTAAGCTTAGGACTCACCAGAATATACCACTCATTATCTGTATTTAAAGGTATACATTTCAAGTGTCTACAGCCAACTACTCAAGATTAATAACCGGTTTCTATTATTTTTGTGTTGCTCGGAATACAGAAGACGATCTTGGGAAGTTTAAAAATAAATTTAATGTATATGTCCCCAACTATTTTTAAAATGCTTCTTGATATAATCATTTTATAAATAACTTTTTGGAGTTTATTCAACACTGTTAGACCTATATGCCTAATGAGCGTTAACTTTTGAAAACTAACCAAAATTTTAATGTTTAAAATAAATCTTTTACAAACTCATAAATACAACTAAACATTGTAAGTTAAATTTTGAAAATATTTATTAAATATTTTCTAATTTAAAATATTATCTAATTTATCTATTAATGAGAAAACATATCTAAAGCCAAATGAAACCATATACTATGGAGCATAGGCTTTCCCAATTTTGATTAAATGAGAAGTCATCGTTTAGTAGACGCGCTAACCTACAAAACTTATTAATATTTTGTAAATCTTTTAAATCCTTTCGTAGGAAAAACTGCTTCGTTTATTGTAAACTCACAAAATTTTATGGAAGGTTAAAAACTATAAGTTGAACTAAGTTGATTCCTGAAAATATTTTGATCAGTTTTAATGTTGAGTTATTATAAACAAATGTTCCAATTAATAATTCCGCTTCCATAATATTACACCTATTAACACGTAATTGCTTCGACTCATCTTTAATTTAATAGAAACTTGTCTGCCGTTTACATATTTCATATTTCAAGGAAAATTGCTAAATAAACATCAGAAATAGCAATGGAATTTCAGCTATTATCTGTGGTTTTAGGGAAACCTTAGAAGAAAATGCCTTAGCTAACTCTTCTCTTAAACCAAATTTTTGGTGAAAATATGAGGTCAAAACATTAGTTATGTACAGGTCACCTGAATGCATTATTTAGATCACTCCACTAGCAACAATATTCAAGTAATGGATATTATAGATGTAATAATAAGAAAAGTTATATTACCATTGAACATGAGCTTATCGAAAACCAACTCTACAAACTTATTTCTGAATGCTAGCTTACACCATCGTCCTTTCCAAAAGCCATCTGCAATCAACTAAGTAGTATCTAAAGCTCTATCAACTTGAAGATTCGAGCTCATCATTAACAAGGAAAGCAACAAGTGCCTTACAAACATTAAATATTGTTTCTCTTGTACTTGTTTTGCCATATATAAACAGGACAAAAACAAAACAGTCAAATCAGGGGCGTGGCGGCCCGTAGCTCCGTGGCATAGTACCTTGGTTACGGTGCAGAAGGTCGAGGGTTCAATCCCGCAGGTCGGTATACTTATTTATTAATTTTATTTAAGTATATTTGGCCTGGCCACGTACATAGGTTGTAGTTGCTCGCAGAAATGCAATAGTGTCCGAGGCAGCACTACCGCCTTGTCTAAAATGTGCTGTGAAATACAAAATTGTATGTTTCACTACTTGAACAACGTTGACGGGTATTACGACATCCTCGCCGATATCCATAGGATATGGAAAAGGGGTAAAATTCCTGCTCAGGCGGGGAGGTGAACGATAACGATAGTTTGAACAACTTTTAATACTTGGAAGAAAGGCGGGAAAAGCTTTAAATCACCGAAAGGTAAAATTTCTTTATACACTAACTAGCCGGGCCCGCGGCTCCGCTCGCGTGGGCTTGATTCACTACTATCGTCACTGCTTATTCCTTATGTTACCCAACGTAATAAAATATCTCTCATTATTTCCCCTTATCTCCCAATATTTCTCCTTATCTCCCATTATCTCTACATAATTTCCATTATCTAGGCTTATTTCTGCTCATCTCCCATTATTTCTCCTTATCTCCCATTGTTTCTCCTTATCTCCCATTATCTCACTTTATTTCCCATTATCTAGGCTTATCTCGACTTATCTCGCAATATTTCTCCTTATCTCCCATTATTTCTCCTTATCTCCCATTATCTCACCATAACTCCCATTATCTAGACTTATCTCTACTTATCTCCCATTATTTCTGGGTTATCTCCCATTATCTCACCTTATCTCTCATTATCGAGGCTGATCTCGACTTATCTCCCATTATTTCTCCTTATCTCCCATTATCTCACCTTATCTCCCATTATCTAAGCTTATATCGAATTATATAGAACATACGTATAAATTTATAAAAACACGTAAATCGGATAAGTTGTTCTCGAGTGATAAGCGCACTAACGGACAGACAGACAGACAGAGAGACGCTGCATTTTTTATATATTATATTCTTTGCTACATGATATTGTTCCATATTTAATGTTTTAGGCAGTGTATTGCAAGAGAACGTGCTAGCGGCAAACTTTTCTCCGACTTGATTCACTATTATTGTCACTGCTTAGTCTTTATGTCCCCTAACGTAATAAAATATATCCTATAACCTAGCCAGAGAACATACGTATGTTTAAAAATAAGCACGTAAATCAGATAAGTGGTTCTCCAGTGATAAGCGCACTAACGGACAGACAGACAGAGAGACGTTGTCCATATTTAATGGTTTAGCATGTTTTAAAAAAAAAGCACGTAAATCGGATAAGTGGTTCTCGCTAGATAAACGCGCTAATGGACAGACAGACAGAGAGTATTGCATTTTATATATATATATATATATATATATATATATATATATATATATATATATATATATATTATAGATTATAGATATTCTCTACTACATAATATTGTTTCAATATTTAATGGTTTAGGCTGTGTATTGCAAGAGAACGCGCTAGCGACAAACTATTTTCCGACTTCATTCACTATTATCGTCACTGCTCATTCCTTATGCTACCTATCGTAATAAAATATAGCCTATAACCTGGCCAGAGCACATATTTATGTTTTAAAAAAAAAAGTACGTCAATCGGATAAGTGATTCTCCAGTGAAAAGCGCATTAACGGACAGAGAGACCGACAGACAGACAGACAGAGAGACGTTACATTTTATATATATTATAGATATAGATTATTATTATTATTATACAACCTGGCCAAAGAATATATGAATGAATTTAAAAAAAGACACCTAAATCGGATAAGTGATTCTCGCGTGATAAACGCACTAATGGTCACAGAGACACACAGAGAGACATTGCATTTTATATATATTATAGTTTATAGATTATAGATATTCTCTGCTACATAATATTGTTCCATATTTAATGGTTTAGGCTGTGTATTGCAAGGGAATGCGCTAGCTGCAAACTTTTTTCCGACTTCATTCACTATTTTACGTCACTGCTCATTCCTTATGCTACATATCGTAATAGAATATAGCCTATAACCTGGCCAGAGAACATAGGTATGTTTTAAAAAAAAAAGTACGTAAATCGGATAAGTGGTTCTCCAGTGATAAGCACACTAACGGACAGACAGACAGACAGAGAGACGTTGTATTTTATATATATTATAAAGTTGTTTATAAAATTTCGTGTTCGTGCGGTACGGTGAACGTGGGAGAAACTAGAAGATTAATACCAATTAGAACGAAACATGAGAGAGTCAACTGAATCTACAAACATAACATAACATTAACAGAAATTTGGGTTGCGGTTTACATCAAAAATGAAAACCCATTATTATACTGGGTTACATTTCGGTGAATACTAATCAGATATAAAATTATTGCTTGTTTTCTAATCTCGAAGAGTAAAGATCTCTGAAGATATCTTGTAGGTAAAATGTCAGGAAGGTCTTCCAATTTCAGACGATCTAATCATTGTAACTACAGTTTATAAAATCGATATCTAGATGATAAATAACTGGCCAATTGCAAATCGGACTTGCGCAATTAGTGTTCCATTTAATTGCTTTGAAATTGAAAATTTTTGTCAGGGAGGTATAAAATGTTCAATGACTTCACAAAACACACCCCAAATGAGATTTCAACAAAGTTTGTTTCTAATCTTTGTTGAAAACTTATGACCTTGAAATTTTGGTATTAAAGGTAATACACACACACAATTTTTGTTCAATCTACACCTGAAGGAGAATATTCCAGAATTTTTAAAAAATTTTTGACTCGAGATAGGGAGGGAAGACAGAGATTTTTGGCTATTTTTTAAAAATAATACAAAGAAAAGTGTGCGCAAATATTACATTATATATATTTTTGAACTCGTGTTTTCACAAGCCTTCATTTGACACCCCACTCGATGATCTGGTAAAAAAAGTTGTTTTCAAAAACAAAATTTAACTTTCAAACTACACGGCTCTATATTAGTTCCAAATTTCAACTTTCTGTGTCAAATAGTTTCGGGCAAATCGGGTGTAACAGATGGTCAGACACACCGACAGATAGATGGTTAGAGAGATGGACAGACAGATGGATAGATAGACACCGAAATGATCTTATAAGTGTTCCGTACGTAACACTAAAACTCCTGTATTTCTGTAGTTTATGAGACAGTATTTCGAATAAACGAGATAACATAACCCAATTTTTAATTTTAAAGAATGATAATTTTCCAGTCATTAACTGTCCATGTCTCTTTAAAAATAAGAGACTATTTACCAGATAGGGTGCACAATTTCAAGATATTGAAATGTACGAAAGCATCAAAATACAAAAAAATCCTAGTAAAAATATGATAAAAATATATCATTTTCGAAATATATTCTTGACAAATTTTAATCGGCAGAAATTTTCTCTATTTTGGTTACCACAACATAACTCGTAAATTAGTCTATAGATTGGATAAAAATTGATCTTATATGATTTCTAAATAACAGTCCACACCATAAAGTATACTCAGTTAACTGTGCGCCATTATTAGGAAGTATGTTTTTAGGTGAAAATGGTTAATTAGTTGCTGAAAAATGATAAAAGCATTTATCTAACACTATCGTTGAAAAAAACCCAATTCTAAAATAAATACTAAATTTAAATATCCTCAGAAAATTGGAAGTAATGAGGAAATAAGTTAATTTTCAGATTTTTAAATTCCAAGAACATTAAAAAACCGTAGTATAAAAAACCGGTCAAGTGCAAGTTGATCTTGCGCAATTAGTATTCCGTACCTTGATTGGTTCTGAAATAAAAATTTTTGTTACGAAGGTATAAAATGATCAGTGACTTCACAAAACACACCCCATATGAGTTTTCAACAAAGTTTGTTTCCGATCTTTACTGAAAACTAATGACCTTGAATTTTTGATTTTTTTTATATACCAGAAAAATTAATAAAGGCAATGCACTCATGATAATTTCCGTGGAGATTATTCTAGAACTTTTTCAAAATTTTGGGATCAGTACTTTTCGAGATAGAGGGAGGGGACAGCGATTTTTTCAAAATAATACAAAGAAAAGTGTGCGCATGTAAGACATTATATATATTTTTGAACTCGTGTTTTTACAAGCTTTGTTTCCGATCTTTACTGAAAACTGATGAACTTGAAATTTTTGTTCTTTTTATATACCAGATAAATTATTGTAATACTTGTAATAATTTCCATTCAATCTATACCCTGTGTAGAATATTCCAGAATTTTTTCAAAATTTTAGGATCAGAACTTTTCGAGATAGAGGGAGGACAGCGATTTTTCGCGATTTTTTCAAAATAATACAAAGAAAAGTGTGCGCATGTAAGACATTATATATATTTTTGAACTATTTTCACAAGCTTTCATTTGACACCCCACTCGATGACCTAGTAAAAAAATTTTACTTTCACTTCCAATTTCACCCCCCAAAACTAACCCCTTAAGTCAAAATTGGACTTTCAAAACTACACGACTCTGATGAGGCCAATAATTTCCATATTAGTACCAAATTTCAACTTTCTACGTCAAATAGTTTCGGAGAAAATAGGGTGTGACAGACGGACAGACAGACGCACAGACAGACACCGACGTGATCTTATAAGTGTTCCGTACGGAACACTAAAAATATGTTTAGGATTTCTCAATTAATTTGACCTAAAATCGGGGCAAATGCGCGTAATGCTATTAAAACTATACAATATTTAACAATCCCTTTCACCCCCTTACCCTGATAAAATTGAAAGTAATAAAAAAATAACGTAATTTTTGGATTTCGCGGTTCCAAGAACCATCAAAAGGACATATGTGATGATATATATAAAGCAACCTCCTAACTCCATTCCAACCTCTTTAACCTCCTGTAAGTTTATTATAAATATTTATGCATATAATTTGTTTACTATTATTCCAACAAGATAATCAGAAGAAATGGCTAATTTATTATTAACACCATAAAAAAATATCGACGCCCACCCCTTCCTCGGAGGCGATATCTCTCAAAAAAAGTATGTTCCATCCCTTTATAGGTATTAGATGCGTACCAAATTTGAAATTAAAAGAGACCGACAGACCAACAGACAGAAAGACGAACAGAAATGGATGACTATGTTTTTCATGATCTAAGGACTCTAAAAAGCGGAAAAAATAAAAATCTCGGAGGACTTTATTTTAGCATTAAAAGTAAAAAAGTTTATCTATCAAAAAAAAAATGCATTTAAAACTCAATATTACAAAATAATCATAAAAAAGAAAATAATTGATATAATAACTTTTTGAAATAGTCAATACGAAAATATATTTTTCACTTGGCTTCAGCAATCATTGTTCTAAATCTTGGTTTTAAAAAAAATATATTTTGTAAAGGAATATCAGATTCAAATTTTGATTAAAATGTACCACAATTCCTTTTAAGATATAAAATGAGTGATAAAATGATATCTAGGAAATAATTTTCAGAAAAAATATAATTTTCTAATAATTAATAGAATATTTCTATGACTTCTTGTATTTAATGGTGACAATTATTAATAAACAATTATTCGAATCGAAATCTCTAAAATAATTCACGAGTTATGCTGCGGGAACTAAAGTACATGAAGTACTACATTAACACACTATTTACTTTCGTTTACAATAATTTCATTATTACTGGTTTTTTGAGATTTGAAGTTTCTAAATCATAAAAAAGTTATATAACCTTACTAGATACAAATAAAATAAATAATACATTTAAAAAAAATTAGACATTAATTATATTTAAAACGAAGATATTTTTGTAGGCAGGTGTAGCCTTGGATATTTTTCTTGCTTCCTAACACTGGTGTGTAGTAAGAAGTATTTTTATAAATTTTTTAAAACTTAGCGTAGAAAATAACTTCAGTTATTTCTAGCTTAGATTTCTTTAATTTTTAACATAATGTTGCCAAATGGCTTACACATTCAAAATTAAAAAGAAATTAAGAGAAATTCCGTTATGTCATAATACACCAAAAAAAAAAATCCTGACTGTTAGTAGTCTTCTTTATGAGTTTGATTTTTTTTTTTTCGGTTACTACATTTGCTAACGTGGACAAAATTTAAAGTGAAATTCTTTTAAACTGATCTAATTTGGAATTTAGGGTTTTTCCGCTGACAAAGTGGGCGAATACGGTACGGTAGCGCTCTTTAAAGACAGACCCTGTATATAGGTGGTAGTCTATTATTTAATTTAAGGTTCTTATTTAATGAATTTAATGGAAATTTGGTATTTATTTATATTACTGATAATGATTAAGAATCACGGTTCAATAATTTACCATTAGAACTTTCTTCTTAAAATCTAAAAGAAAGAAAAATTTAACAGATATTTTACGTCGGTTTTACCTAATACTTCTCCAGCCATTTACTCTGACAAAGCTTGATTTTTCATCCGTCATCTGTCTTCTTTCTTGTATTACCTGATAGCCTGGAATTCGTGACGCGCCGTTCCAAAAATACTTTTTTCCACTGAAATAGTGGTAGATGACATATAGGGAAAAGAAACATGAAACTTTTGAAAGTTACTTACAAATCCTATCACAAACTTTAATAAAAAAAAACACTGTACATGGGAGAAAATAGAACATGAATGACTAAGCATCTATGTTAACTTTCCCAAACTGGAAGAAATGAAAAATACGTCTAGACATTTCTCCGACAAATACAATTTTGTCTTTAATTTCTCCTTAGAGCCGACTCCATTGTTAAAGATTCCCGTTATTGGTCATGCCCCTTTAAGTTTTTAACATATTTTAATAGACTCCCGTAATTTGGAGTACGAATGCCCAAAAACTAACTTACTTGTAAAATAATATTTGATCTCCATTAATTTCGTTCGCGATCTGTAGATATGTCAAACTTCTCTTTTTCAAATTCAGTGATAGTACTGCTTTTAAGCTACTGAAGTGCCTTCCCCTTAGTTATAAAATTGAAACAACTAGTATTTCAGAGGCCAAGTGTTCTGAATATAAGTTCAATTAGCACGTTGATTTTTACAAAATCCAATATAGTATTGCCCGTTTATGCGTTTTGTAATCTAATTAACATTACCTTATACGAAGGCTACCTTTTAAGTTTTTACAAAAACAATGACTTCTGTCAAACAAATTGTTGTATACCATTTAGCATTAATTGTTCTTCGATCCTCTAAAGCAGAGGTGCTCAAACTTGAACTGCTGGCGATCTACCTCAATATTGTTAGACTACGATCGATCGACTCTGAGAGGCTGCAAGTAAGTGTGATGCAGGATTGTCGTCTAGGTAGGGTGTATCTTGTCATAGATATTACTTTTCCGCACGATATGCATTTTTTTTAGTCAAGGTAAGTGTAGGTCTGCTCTAAAATGTCAATGAAAAAAACTCATAATTATTCAAAATTGCGAGTTTATTGGTTCTTATAAAACAAACGAGTTCTAGTGTCTAAACTTAACTAAAGAGTGACTTTGGATGTTGAAGCGTGGCACTGCATATCCTCAGCATACTTTTCATGAGATGGTACGTAATTACCGAGTGCTAATCGCAAGCATGATGACATATGTTCGTCAGTTAGTCGATTGCGATATTTTGACTTAATTATCTTTATTTCAGAAAATGCAGACTCGCACAAGTAAGTTGACCCAAACATTGCCGTCAGTTGAAGGGCGATTTGCCTTAGATTCGGATATTTATCTTCAAATATAAAACACCAGAATTTTGTATCAGATGCTGTGGCTTTGAGATGTATATTTGATATAATCTGCACTAACTCATTTTCAACAGAACATGAGTCCATGTTAAACTGACTTGCTATTTCAGTAGCTAATTCCTCAATGTTATTACACGAAAAATGATAACTCATAAATGATGCGATATTTGCCAATTTACTGAAATCATAAAAACGTATTTCGAATTGGCCCAAAATATTTAATAATTCTGCCTCATAAATATCATAATTCAACTGAGGAATCCTTTCTTTCAAAGACGGAAAATTTTTCAGATCCTTTCTTTTCAGTTCATCTATCATAAGTTGCAATTTACTTTTGAATGCGTTTATTGCGCTAATCATCTCAATAATAGTTTTTCCTTTACCTTGGAGCTCCAAATTAATGGTGTTTAAATGCATTGTGATGTCTATCAAAAATGCCAAATCAGTCAGCAATTTTCCGTTTTTCAGCAGAGTGTCATCACCTCTTTCGTCCAGAAAAGCTGTTATTTCGGGCAATAATTCTTGAAACCTTTCTAGGAATTTTCCGCGACTCAACCACCTGACGTCCGTGTGAAGAACTAAATCAGTGTGTTCAGCTGACTCACTATCTTCCTACTGCAATTTAAAGAGCTGTCGTTGCAAGCTACGTGCACGGATAGAATTCACAATTTTTATTGCAATGCCTATAATCCCCTCCATGTTTAGAACTTTTGAACACAAAACTTGTTGATGTATAATGCAATGGAAGGAGAAAAATGAAGGGAAATCATCATTAGCTCGACACAAAACCGTTTTTGTTTCCAGTCATTGCTGGTGCTCCATCGGTGGTAATGCACACTAGTTTATATATTGGTAGCTTGTAGTTTGTTACAAAATTGAAGAAAACATCATATATATCTTCGCCACGGGTCTTTTCTTTCAGAGGAATAATTGTCAAAAACTCTTCCTTAGCCGACATGTCATTGAATACCATTCGAATAAAAATACACAGCTGGGCAGTGTCTGTCATATCGGTGGAGTCGTTGAACTGTAAAGAAAAGTATGTACATTCCATGATATCATGTTTTAGTTTATCTGCCATGTCCTGACTCATGACTTTAACACGCCTTGTGACAGTCGGACGAGATAACTGAAGTTCTCTAATAGTAGACATAATCTCTGTTTTATTTTTAAAATCTCCAAATAAAGTCTCACCCGCTTTAATAAATACTTCCTTCACAACCAATCCATCATCAAATGGTTTCTTGTGTTAATTCACTCTGTGACGGAAAATCCTTTTCATAGTTTTTATGAACCGTTTTATGATGCCTCTTTAAGTTCCCACGCTTAGGTATTGCAACTGACGCACGGCAAATGAGACAAATGCACTTATCCTTTACCATACAAAAGAAAAATTCTTCCTCCCAATCGTTATTAAAATGATAAGTTTTACTTTTCTTCGCCGCACTCATTTTGGAGTATTTATTAATAAACTTTGTATCGATGTATCGCCTTCAAGTTACAACTCAGACTGACTCCTATTCCTGCAGGCGGAACATTTATATCGGCGCGAACGAAGTCTCGAATGTTCCCGTCAAACACGCCGCCCGAAGTTTCTAGAAAAATCGGCGGGAATCAAAAACGCGGCTTTTCTTTGACAAGTACCGCACGTTCCTTTGATAAAGCCGCCTTTTGCCGCTAGCGGGGGGTTATTACGATAAAATAAAGTGATGAGGGGTTTATTCTGGCCTAATTGTGGATCGAATAAATTTTAGTAGTTTATTCATTACATTTTGTTTTAGTTACCTAAAACAAAATCTATGAATAGTTCTATATCGGAATTTTTTTCTCAAGATCGACTCAAAAAGCACTCGCAATCGACTTGTCGATCGCGATCGACCGTTTGAGCACCCCTGCTCTAAAGCAATGGTTGCAACATGTCCAGTATAACCAGCAGTTGCTTGGCGAGCGAACCACTTTTGTTGGGTTCGGTTCATCTTGAAACACTCACACAGTTGATCATTGCTTAGTTTCCGGCTCGTACGAATATATCCATGTTTCGTCTCATGTTGCGTGTCCTCGATCGAATTTCTTGAGCATTTCCTCACACGAGCCTATTTTTGAGTTTCGGTTAAATTATGCGGAATCCATCGGGAACAGATCTTTTTCATAGCTAAATGTTCAAGCAAAATCGAATTTACTGCAGTCTTCGATACGCCTAAGGACGCCGCTATCTCACGGTAAGCCACATACCGATCCTCTTCAATCATATTGCGCACAGCATCGACCTTTTTGGGACAACAACGGAGTTTGGTCGGGCACATGCAGGTTCGTCCGCCCGCATTAATTAATGGTCAAATGTGAAGAAACTCTTTACTTGAATATATGTAGTTTGGTCCTCTGCTAATTTTCGGCAACATACATTTTCGTCCGATTTACCTGGTTTAAAATATACCTAAATAATAAAATATGAGTACATACGAAAAGTTTATTAGAATAAATATAATTGCATATAATTAATATTCTCAAAAACTATAACAATGTGAATTTAATATTACATATTGCAGCATAGAAATTTGATTATTATTAAGTTTTACAATATTTTCTTGTATAAAATTTTCTCGTTTCTGTGTCTTACTGTTTAAATGTTTGAAATTATTTACACTCTGTATTTGTACGTATATTTCACAATGGTAATGTTTAATTGTTTCAAAAAATACAAATATATTAGGATGACTAATATTAAAACATTTATTTAAATGTAAATGAAACGACTCACATGCATTTGTTGTTCTCTGGCTGGAAGAAGATTTAGCGGCCCATATATTAAGTGGAAATTGCGCATCGTCTTCTATATCATTTTCTACGAGGTAGTCTGCAAACTTTTCTAACTGTTGGTTGCTAGGTCTCATTTCATTTAGCTCAAAAGCAAAGCATTCACCCACAATTTCTGGATCTATATTATAAAGATTAATTAAAGTATAACGATATACTATAATAACTGAATCTTTGTATTTTGAGATAATATTAATCGGACAAATACTGAAATAATAGTTACCTAGGAAAAGAAGGCCAAACAATACCCAATCCATTTCCCTAGTTCTGTTCTCTCCTTATAGTCTTTGGCTAATCCTAGCGCTTGAATTTTTCTCCACCAAGCTTGACTGAGATGAAAACGAAAGCCTATAATTTGCTCAATATTCCAAACCACTTTAACGGCCTTGTGGATTGATGTTTCAAAACATGGTTGAAACAGCAAGTTAGACTCTCTACATTTATTTAAAATATAGGTTAAACAATTTGCATATGAGTTTGTCGATCTGTCGTTTAATAGACAAAATACAAGGAGAATACAATGTCCATTGCAGCATTCGTGAATTGTTGCTTAGGGGCATATTTGAATGTTTCGTCCATAAATGTACGAGTACACGCACACAAATGTTTCAAATTTGTTTTGCATGAAAATATTAGTGTATTCGACACAGAATTATTTATTATCAAAAAATCTTCTCCTCTGTTCGTGACAATCATCTTATTCAGAGCATGATGTAAATCAGCACAAGACTTGGCCAGTGTAGGAAACTTTTTTCTTCTCACATCATAAATACTTCTTTTTAAACACTCGGTCTGATTGTCTTTCAAAACGGACTAAACAATTCTTTTCGGTTGAAGTTCAATGTCTTCTAACGCTTTGCGTTTTGCCGAAACTGCAACGAACTGTTTTTGTAAGTCAGATGCACTTAATTCGGCATAACAATGTGTCAGGTTATATTTTGATATCACGTACTCTTCGCCAACAATATATGAAGCAGCCTTACATCTTGGAACTCTGCATCTCCACTTAACTTCACCAATTAACCATTTATCCGCGAAATTAAATTTATAATTATTTAAAATTAAAAAAACTTTGCCTTGTTTAGACACACTTGTTTGGACGTTTATACCTTCCATGTCCATTATTTATTCAATCATTCAATAAATTGAAGTGAAATGAACCAAACCCCAAGGAATAATGAATTATGGTTAAGCCTAAATATTTCATAATTGTTCTTATTGCATGGGTTTTTTTAAATTACGGTCAAGATCATCCATCTGTTTACCTGCGTTACTCTTGGACGAGAGTGTATATTTGAAATCTAAGACGCCGGACGAAAATGATTGTCTTAATTTACGCAAAAAGGAATTACGGACGAAACTGTAATTTCCGGTTTGGTTGACCTTCACGAAATTCATCTCTGACAAAAGCACCAAGACGAAATTTGCAAACCAATTGTAAACAGTCTTTTGTGATGATGATTCATTACCAAAAGTTAAACGGAGCGATTTGAGGCTTTGTTATTGAGTTAAGCCTTTACTAAAACCGTAAAAAATCATCCAACGTGAATTCACATGAAATTTTCATTTGTTCACAAAATTGTTTTTTTAAACGGTCACTGTAAACAAACTACTTGGGCAATGTCTGAACTGCCACTCTTTTAATAATAAAAAATGTCAGATTTTACAACAATGGTAATGTCATATCTCAATAGCGCCATCTAGTGGACTAGAAAGTTCAAAATGTTTCATATGTTTAAAATTGGAATAATTTTGGAAACAAATTTTAGTTGATAGTTCAAATAATTCACGAAGCTATTACTCAATAATTTTAATATTTAAGCCATCAAATTCTTCAAGGATTACAAAAACTAAAACCTACTTTAAATAACATTTAAGCCGTATCTTTGCCGAAAGGAAAAATATATATCTAAGAATCTTAAATGAAATAAATAAATCGTATAGACTGAGCTACGATCCGCCTAATAGCCCTTAGAAGGTTGTAAATATTTTGATCTGCCTTTCGTCAGAGTTGCGGTAATCGACCAATCGGCAGGTAGGTGGGGTTAAATTATCAAATATTATTAATTCTTAAATATAGTTACCTTAAATTACGGTTAACCTAAATTAGATAAAAGTATAAAACGTAAGGACATTTTTGAAATTTACTAGTTTACGTTTAAACTTTTTCAAGTCAACGTGGTCTTATTACAGAGAATGTTGAGCGAGAAAGGCAAAACTTTGATCCCATTGGAGAATTACAAATTTCGACAATATCGCCGTTTAAAATCGACAGATGAGATGAGCTGGATCTGCACAAACAAGAACTGCACTACCAAAGTTTATACCATTGGACCAGACTACATATTTTCACGACAAACTGGCAATCATCAACATCAACACGATAATGAACAAATACTGAATTGCCAAAAAATTAACAACTCAATGAAGAAGAGAGCTAAAGAGGAACATTACAACGAAAGACCAAAAAAGAGGATTCGGTGGGAGGTGGTTGCAGATCCGAATATGCTGAACACTTTCACCGACTTCGATATGACAAGAATAGGGAAGAATTTGAACCGAGCCAGACTGCAGTGCTATCAAAAGTTGTCAAAGTCCCGAGAGGAAGTTCATGAATATCTCAGTTCAATCTCGGTCGAAACCGCCAGGCATGAAGATTTCCTGATGTTTAATGATGTCCAGGTGTGATATTTTCCTGTAAAAGTAATTTAGAATTCCCGTGCGCGGCGGAAATTGTGATGGTGGGGGGTACATTTGAATTTTTTTTACAAATGTTTACTATTCTGGCATATATCAATGGCAGCTGCAGCTCCCTTGGTGTTCACCCTATTGCACGATAAGAAGGAAACTTGGTATTATTTCGTATTCTCTGCGGTAAAGTCCAAATGCCAGTAATTAGGATGTGTCTTCTCGCCTACAAAGGTCGTGTCAACCAAATTTCCGTTGACAACGCTTGTGGGATGCAGATTCCATTTAGGACAATCCTGTTGGAGAAAAATTCGGAATATACGCTTAACTAGAGAATACAAAGATAAAAATTCTCCCATTGGAAAATGGCTTCACCACATATTCGGGCTAACTTTTCCCCCTGCCGATCACGTGGGAGATGTTTTCGTCCAATTATTAGAAAATAAGCCAGTCCACCCACCAGTAACATTGCTTGCCGATTACATAGTTGAAAACTACATCGATGATAGTGCTCCTTTCCCTACAACCCTTCGAGCCGCGCACGACGCACCGTGCGAAATTTCTTGAGTTTACCGGAACTTAATTATTTAAACCAGTAAAACAGTTCTATTTGTTGGTTTTTTAAAATTTTTAATAAAAATTAATGTGTTTTATTTAAAGTTTTTCAGTTTATTTGTGTTTTTTATTATAGAACAAAACATACATTTTGTAACAACATTTTGAACATCTATTCAGAACGAGACTCATTGCAATCGTCTGAAGACTCGCAATCATTACATGGGTCTGCTAATCTTTCTAACAACTCTAAAACTTCTGGCGTAACTTCACTATGCTTGGTTTTGGGTGCTTTACGAAGACTAGCGATGTACGGATCCGATAAAATAAGCAGTGGATTAAATAAATCCGTATTTGTGTCAATTCGGGATGTTTTTCTAGTAAAAAGTTCGCGATATTTTCTGCAGTCTTTGTTTCTTGCCTCCTGAGTTTCTTTAGAAAATTGTCCGATAGGAAGAATTCAAGAGGCTATAATATCCTTTCCATGACAAAGGACTTTATGCACACTTACGGGCATTGAGTACCAGAAATATTCTTTAAAATACAATTCCAAAGTTTCTCTTGCATATTCGTCGAACTTTTCTGAATCAATTTTAAGACCACAATTTAGGCACTCTAACAGCACATGAAAACGCTTGATCAAATCTAAATTAACGCCAGTTATTTCGGAAGACTTTTCGGCATTTCTAAAGAATTTCCTCTCGGTATTACCATCGTTTGTGTTTCCGGTCTGCCGTTTTGGCATATCTATAAGCAAGCCAAGCTCCTCTTTGAATTTTTTTTGTTGAATGTATTGTTTCTTCTCTGCAACTTTTTTTTATTTTCTGCTGCACGAGCTTGCCACGCATTAATATCCAGTTTGTACGATATATGTAAAATACATTCCAAAAACCTTATCCATGCATGGAGGGGTGATAGTCCAAGGGATAAAAAGAATTCATTTATATTTTTGGAGGTATATCGCAGATGTTGTTCATTTCACTAGGTTTAGCCCCACATAAGTAGCATGTTTGTGATTATGCACAGGATGATACAGCATTGCATACTTTACCGTCAATCATACAAAAGATCATATTTGTTGTAACCTGAAATTGCTTGCCATCTACAAGTATAGTGGTTGGAGTAAGTTGAGATATTTGTTCTTTCACTTTGTTTACCTCTGAAGTAATTACACTGACTGTTTCTTTGGCAAAAACGAACTTAATGGGCGACAGTACCGTGTGGTAGAAGAAGAAGGGTTTTTCCAAATTACTGACTGATTATCACCATTATCATTTACGGAGCACATTTGGATTGGTACCATTGATACACTAAACATACTATCATCAGAGCTATGTTTGTCCATATACTTTTGTCAATAATTAACTTGTTCGGCCCCATCACAACCCCACTTTACAATAATATTTAGTGCTTTAACGTTTGATAAAGTTCTAAGAATCCCTTCTAGCCCTGTACAAAGTCTTGCTACGGTATGATTTATAAGCAACTGAACTGATACTTCAGCTGCAACTTCAGTTATTATTATGTCCTTTGGATAGCACAACCTCTTTGCCTCTTTTACAACATAATAAGGTGGATACAAAGTGCAACGGTGATTTTTTGCTTGATCTCGAACAATGTTGTACTGATTTGACGATAAGTTTGCATCAATAAGTAGCGCCAGAGCCGGGTCGGGAGTTAATTTTCGTGGGCTGTTTGAAGAAGACATGCGAGCCTTCTTGATTTTGCTACCCCTTTCTGGAGAACCAGATGCCAGTTCCTTGACAATCGCTACAGAGTTTCGTTTTCCAGATTGGTATAGCTTTGTTGCAGTTGCTTTGGCTAACTCGTCTTGACTACCGGACTTCAAAAGATGATGCACTTTTCTGTTTTGCACTTTAGGATGACAATCCCTAAATTCTTTTTTAGGTCTGCCTGCATTGGTCCTCGATCCACTAGGCAATGCATCTCTTACAGCATTTGAAAATTTTACATTATTTTCAAGCCAGCTAGCATTTTTATTCAGAAATGATGCTAAATTTCGATTGGATTCCCTCCACCTTTTTTGTATTTTACAAACTAGCGCACGAAGAGTTGCCTTTAAACTGCAAAGAGCGTCAGATGTTAGCATTGGTGAGCCTATTTTTTCCAAAACAAAACCAATGATGGCGTCCGATGTCGGTTCTCCCTTCCACTTTTGGAATATGCAGTTATATGAAATTTGCAAAGTCATTCTGGAAAATGCTTAATTTAAAAGAAGATCGCAAAATATCGCAGAAGATCTTTTGTGTTTCCAACAAAGGAAAAAGAAACCTTTCAAATTTTGTGCGTTTCAAGCTGGTATTATGTAGTATCACTTTTTAAAGTCTCCACTAAAGTTAAAAATGTAAATTTTACTTACTTCTTAAAAATCACTTTTTTCACGAACAAATCCCACACGAGTAAGAAAAGGTTTTGCAATTATTTAAATACCAATAATTGACAATTCTCTTATAAAATAAATGAAGAAAAAATCATGGCCTACTGACTTGCTATTTGTATGTACCACTCTATTAACTTAAACAAATCGAATAGCTTTCTGTAGGCAAAAAGTATGATTGAATAAGTAATGCAACTTTCAGGTGCATTTTGCAGTTGTTTCGCAGGGTTAATCCCCAAACTGAGTATGAGGTTTTAGAGGTGGGATATTAACCTACCAAAATAATGAATAATCTTATGCATTTTACGTATTTCAAAAATTGAATAAAGTTCCGCTAAACGTCCTAAATTTCGCACTGTGCGACGCCAGCGTTTGCAGAACTAATAACGGGATTGAGGCTTTTCATTCAAAATTTGCAAAGGATAGTCGTTCGCCTCATCCGAATTTTCATGAATTTTTAGAGGTCATCAAGGGTTTCCAGACTGAAACATACGCGAAAATCAACGCTGTACAAACCAGTGCACCAAAGTGTTCGACTAATAGATAGAATTCAGCATTTTTAGAAAATAAGATAATTCAATATGTATATAAAGAAATTGATGCTGTAACGTTTGTCAAATGCATATCTTACAAATATAGTAATTTTTGAAATATGTCTTTCGCTTTAATTTTCACACATAACTTGCATATTTATAGCCTTATACCTGCCTGTGACGCACCGCAATTCGGCCGTCAATTTTGGGTTCGAAAAAGGTCTGTACCGCAACTTTTTATTGCCTTTCACCAACCCTTACCCCCACTCGGTATCAACCAAATAAATATACATACAAGAAATGTTTTCCTAAAAATTTTCCTATACCAAGACCAGACAGTAGGTCAAATAGAGTTATGATGCAGTGTTGTACTAGTCCAGTAAATTCGTTTTTATATTTCATCAAACCAGCAAAAAATTGAAAATTAATTAAAATTTATAAAATATTTTACTCATCCGAAATCTTATTCCTAGATTTTTTCTTTACAGTTTCTTCTAAAAATATTTTTTTGTTAACATTTGCCAACTTAAATAAAATAGTGCTAACAGCAAAAGCCAAAACAGATGGGGTCCAAGTTTTAGACCTTTTTAGTGAATTTCGCTGATTTATTGAAAAGGTTAAACTTTAAAATTGGCTTAATTTTCAATTATGTTTTTAAATTGACAAAACTACCAACTACTCCCGTGGAGGTTCTGCCTGTGGTAGCGGTGACTTAGATGGTAGATGCCCAAGTCCCAGGAGGCAGCGCCCGGTGTAGTACCAACGCATCGGCTTAGGATGTGTAAAGTTGTTTAACGTTTCGTGGCTGTGCTAATGTCCCGGGACTCTGGGACTAAATAGCATGATGAGGCTCCCATTACCAAAAAATTCCGGAGGTAAAATAGCCTATAGTTCGGAGCTCCAAGTGGGGGCTAATTCGGAATGGTCAACATGCTGAGATCACAAGTTTAAAAAAACAGATTTTTATAACATACGAGGTTTAGAGTCGAACATAAATTCAGTGCATCAACATCCGCAAACAAATAAACCTCATGTACTTTCTGTCCAACAATAGTTCATCGCCCAACACAGTCAAGTTTCTCTATTCTGGGTAAGACTTCTATTCCCGGTTAAGGTGCAACTTTGAAATCTATTTTTTTGTCAGAAGTGATCTCTCATGCCAACCAAAGGAGGCCTGGAGGCCTAAAAACAAAAATAATGACTCACCAAATTACGAGGTTTATCTGCTGCCCCTATCGACCACCAAGTGATACTAGAACATTACAGGTTTCCTTGCAGACACCATCGATCACTTACAGATTAATTATTCAAATGCCGAAATTGTCCTCCTGGACGACAACATAAACTAGCATTCAAATACAACCGACAGACAAGGTCGTGAAGCATTTTTAATCAGTTGTGGCTTTATCCACTTTATCGATTAACCAACACGGTTACCTGATCGAGACGGAGAGTTCGCCAGTACTCTTGACCTGTTTTTAGCCACCAATCCAGACATTTACGCTGTCATTGTAGATCCTTCCGACCATAAACTGCTTTCTACATCGAGTATCATATCGATCAGTGACAGATAGATGCCTAAACCTAGCAAGATTTGGCAGTACAAATCTTCTAAATGGGAAGAACTCATGGAATATCTTCAAAATTCTCGTTAGTCAGACGTTTGTTTGCGAACCGACCACCCATTGGACTGGGCTAAGGAGGTTTCCGATGTAATTTCGGCTGATATAGAAGCTTACATATCTTTTTTGAAGAAATGCCCTTCCAATGACAAGTCTTGGGTCGACCGAAAATTTAAACGAGCTGTTGCTTCTAAACGTCTTGCCTACCAACAATGGCGTGAAAATCCTAACTTCATAAATCGAAACATATTTTTTCATACTCGAAAGAGCTGCTAAAAAATTATCGACGAAACCAAGGAATGACTTAATTAAAGAATTAAAAACAAACTTCTTGTCTGCCCCAACAATTCCAGGTTCAACCACCACTCACACGATCAGATAATATTATTGCAACAATATCTGTTGAAAAAGCCACCTTTTTAGCTGAACTTTTTACTTCATATTTTAGTGTCGTTTTTTCAAGGAAAACACCACCAACTATTCTCACAGTGCCAGATGGCGTATTATAAAACTAATTTGAATGAAATTAGACACGAAAAAAGCTTCTGGCGCTGACAGAATACCTACCATAGTACTCAAAAATGCGTGAGAGAACTAACACCAGTTTTCTGTAGACTTTTCAATCTATTCTACAGAAAGAGTATTCGACCGTGGTTGTCATGACGGATTGTTGGCTAACCTATGCTCTTATGGTATGCCTGACAAGTTCTGTTTCTAGCTCTTGTGTTCCTCCTAGAGCGTTCTTTACGAGTGGCAATCGACGGATTTCCTTGTAACACCTTCAGAACAATGGCTGCATACTGTCTTCCACTCTAGTTCTAATTTACATTAACAATCTGCTGGCAAGGACCAGGAAACAAATCTACAGCTTTACAGATGACAGTAAGCCTATATCTTTATTCCATTTGAACGCTCGACATTGGCTAGTCACGCAAAAATGCACAAATAGCAGTCATTCGACTTAACAAAGGTCTGGAAGAAGTTCTATCTTAGGGTGAGAGTAACTAAGCAAATTTAACGCTATAAACACTCAGGTTAGGTTTTTTGTAAAAATTTAACGTTTCCGAACTCGACATGGTTATATCGGGGCACTTCCTTCCTCTAACATCGTTATGTAGTTTGCTGGGCGTTAATTGGGGACCAATTATGTCTTGGTATGAACATGTTGCAAGCATAACAAAGAGAGCCTCAAAATCTGGGAATATTATTTCGAACTAGAAAGCTTTACATTATACAACAACTGTTAATTCTGTACAAACCTGAAAGTCAATCAATGATGGAGTACTGCTCCCATATTGGGGAGAGTTTGGAGCTCTGCTCCCGAACGTGCACTGCATTTATTGGGTTTTATTCAGAAGAGAGCTATTCGCCTGAATGGAGATCCAGAACTGACCAGCAACCTTGATTCCTTGGAACTCGAAGTACGGTCGGCGACTTGAGTCTATTCTACGCAATCTATGTAATACACGTCGCGCTAGTACTTCACATCCGTATGAAGTTCAGCTTGTCACTCCTCGTACGACCCTTTTCAAGCAGTCTTTTATATGGCGGACCTACCTAGTACAGTTTACAGCGATTCAAGACCAACGTGAATCGCTTTTTCTGCACACGCATCGTTACGGTAGCGCTTTAGAGATTTTCTTGTAGAACGTGTGCTATGCCCTGAAAAAATAAAATAAAATAAAATATGAAGTTAAGCAGTGCGAGACCAGAAATTCGTTTTTATTTATGATGAAACCTGACAAGTGCAAAAATTATTTTAGAATTCAGAAAAATGTTAACTATCTATTCAAATTCCCGATTTTTATTTGAAATTTCCTTATAAAGACATTCCTTGATGACATTTATTATGGAAGTATATCAGTTTTAATAACGAAAACCAACTGGACAACTAAAAATTTTAAATTACACGACCCGATATAAATGGGGTCTAAGTTTAGAGCTACTAAAAATTACAACTGACCCACAATTAGAATCGAACCCACAACCGCTAGGTATCCAAGCTTCGTATTCATTTAGTTTGCCAGTTGCCTTTGGGCGATCACTTATCCAAGATTTAATCGGCGCTTTGTTTTGTGTGGGTTGTGCAATTTTTTAACCTTGATAAAAAAAAAAATATTTTATATATGTGAACATCTGGACAAATACCGGGCGAATTTATATAACAGTGCTATTTTTATGTGTGTCTAATTTATAGTATCTAATTTTATGCTACAAATAAAAATTTCAGGATTGTATCTGCTGAAATTTTTAAAATTGGTATTTCATCTCCAAATTGTTGAGGCTTCCCTTAAGAGACTTTATATTTACATCAATATGTATAGCAAGATTTAAATTAAATAACCGGCCAAGGGCAAGTCGAACTTGCGCAATTAGTGTTCCGTACCTTGATTGCTTTAAAACCAAAATTTTTTGTTACGCAGGTATAAAATGAACAATGACTTCCCAAAATACACCCCAAATGAGTTTTCAACAAAGTTTTTTTCTGATCTTTACTGAAAGCTGATAACCTTGAAATTTTTTTATATACCAGATAAATTATTAGAGGTAAAGCACTCGTGATAACTTTCGTTCAATCTACACCCTGTGGAGAATACTCTAGAATTTTTTCAAAATTATCTGATCAGTATTTATCGAAATTTTTTAAAAATAATTCAAAGAACAGTGTGAGCAAGTATTACAATATATATATATATATATATATATATATATATATATATATATATATATATATATATATATACATATATATTTGGACACCCCCTCGATTTTTTACTTCCGATCCCCCCCCCTTAAGTCAATGTCTAATGAAGCTATCAATTCCTAAATTAGTGCCAATTTTCAACTTTCTGTGTAAATAATTTTGAAGAAAATCTGGTGTGGCAGACAGTCATATGGTCAGACAGACACCGAAGTGATCTTATACGGAACACTAGAAATGTCGAAGTGCAATTTTTTACGAATATATACAATACTTTCCTTTAGCCAAGAACGTAAGAGAAATGACTATATACCCACACGGCTTGAAAGAAGGTTTTGCAACAAACCTTATTAATAGACTAGAAATTTATGCTGGTGCAGTAATTCATCATCATTTGATTGTGATATATTTGACCATGAAAGAAAAATTTATTTAATATTATTTAAACTAGACAAAATTTCTCCACCACTCTACCTTTTGCCCCTTTTCATAGAAGCGACATAGCTTACACACTAGAAGCTTCTCCTTTATTTTAAATGTTAAATGTGTACCAACTTTGGAACCGATCTCTCATATTATTCAAAGGTTACCATGCCAATCAACTGACAGAAATGCGAAACTGTGTTTTTCGTACTTATGGAATCCTTAAATCTAAAGAAGTGGAAAAATCTAGGATGGTAAATTTTTTCGCTAATACAATACTCTTAAGCAAAAAAAGTAAAAAATTAGTAAAATAATTTATCAAGAAAATCCTTTACATTATATGTATACTCAATCTGAAATTGATATCTCATTTTGTTTGAGAGCCAACAAACCAACTGACCGACAGAAGCGGAAATCTATATTTTTTATAATCTGGGTACCCTAATACTTGGAGAAATAAAAAAATCTCTGATAGCGATTTTTTGACGAATACTACAATTACCATTAAGCAAGGGATAATTACTTCAAAATTAAAATTTTTTCAATGATTTTACAAAATACTTTTATACTCATTTCTCTTTCAGTTTCTTTTTTACATTTCCTTTCTTCAACAACACTTACCATCCTCTTGGCAACTCATATTTCATGATATAGTAAATACTCTAATTAATCGTCTGTTAAAAGCCAACTGTCTAATAAAGCGTTTTTTCACCTTTACAAACGAAAAAACTTTTATGCACCTACTTAAAAGCCTAATGACGAAATTCATTTAGAAATAATGTCAAACATTGAACTTTTTTTCTAATACACATATAGATGAGGTCCACAACATTTGAATTTGAGGTTAATGAATAGTTATGTTTTTAAAGTTTATTTAAAAGAAAACCAAGATTTTTTACAAGTTTTTAATGTATATGATATATATATATATATATATATATATATATATATATATATATATATATATATATATATATATATATATATATAGATTCTTACAGAATACTTTATATATAATTGCTTCTGTTTTTTTTTACTCTGTTACATCGATACTTTGTTTGTAACAAATTTTTGTGTTATACTGTAAATATTTAAGAACTAATATTTTAAATAATTTACTTTAATGTCTAAGCAATATTTAAAATTTTGAATAAATATAAATTCTGAGCAAATTTTGTCTTTTATTTGGTTACATACATAAGTTTTAAAATAAAATAAATAAGAACTATTTACAATAAAAAAAAAAACATTTGTTTAGAGATAAACAATATTTGGTTCTTGGAAACTGGTGTCAATATGCACAAATTAAAATTCAATAAAATATTAGCGTGTGACTATAAAAATAAAAATAATTGGATATGAAAACTTTTAGTATTATGCCGTCTTGTTATATTCAGGTAAGGCGATATCAAATTCCTGAAAAAGGTGCAGAATTTCACTAAAATTCCTCCATCCAACTCAATATTACAAAAATAGCCCGTTGACTCTCCTTGTAAACGACTGCAAGTTAGTACGAACGGCCTCCCTACCTTCCTGACTTGGTTCCGTGTGCAAAACGTCCATAGACTAGGCTGGATTCGCCTGCTCCCCTTGCATTCGAATACGGTGGTTGTTTCTAAGAGAATCTATCTCTAGACCACTTAGTTTTACGATCCGACCAGGTACGATTTATTAAAAAAAATAATAAGTGCCCTTTAAGTGTTTAGAAAGTACAGAAAGTGTGTCTACTCTTTAAGGACTGCGTTATACTCTGAACCGTATGTCGTATTGTGGTGCTATAGTTATAAGTGTGTCTATTCTAAGTTCAGTTTAACAATAGCATATTAAAGTATCTCTTGTGTCTGAAGCCATATTTGGTCACCTGAGAGGTTCCGCGCTGTTTGGCGTTGGTCCAGACGCGCTGCTATTTTTGAATCATTGTGTTTACTTTTGTTATTCGGGTGTTAGCTAACTGGCCTAGTAAGAGATGGACTCATTCGTTGCTGCACACCATTTTTATTGTCACTTACAATACTTGAAAAAACATGCATTTAGTTCTTTATATTTTCTTTCTAATAAATAAAAATTATAGCTGCTTGGCTACCACGGTGTTGGATACCTATAAATATTTTTTTTAATTTATGATATATTTTTTTTAAATACTATGTAATTAAAAAAAAACAAAATTCAATTCAATATAATATTTAGAATAATAATTTAAACTGTACAGGACAAGAGTTGTTCGGAAAATCAATTGCCTTCAACAAAGATATATACAAAATGTTAAATCGGTTTGCACATGATTAAATTTAATTTGAAATTTTTTGCAGTTTTTTTAATACCTATCAAAACAAATTTTTTAGTTTAAATAGATAAATAATTTTTAATATTAAAAAAATTATTAGGGTACATTAAATATTTGAAATTTTATTAGTCAATAAGACATGTTTTTGAAGTTTTAAGAGAACATCTTCCACACTAATGCAGCTTTCCAAGCTAGAATAATTATATGCGAATAAAACACAATTACTCTTAGTCCTTTGAGATAATTATCTTGACTTAACTACTAATCAATTTTTTTATAATACTTTCTCGTGAGATTACGTCTCGTATTTAAAATTATTTTGGAATATTTTTTTATCATATAAATAGAAAAGACTCCTCACTGCATATTTCATTATAAATGGCCCCATAACTTATTACAATCAATAGGAATAATTCTTAAATTCGGTGTCCAAGACCAATTAAAGTTTTTTGACATTTCAAGCAACAATATTACTTACTTTTGTTTATTGCAACTGGAAATAAATATGAATATAAAAATAATTCTTTAAATAATTTAAACCATTATGATTTGTACGCCGAATTCACAAATTAAACAATATAAATAAACAGAAATGTTAAAATTATGGAATTATTATCCATAACACATGTTGATAAATCTACCTTATTAAATTAACCTTAATTAACCATGATTTTATCAATATGCTTTGATTTCCAGTTCAATTTAAAATGATGCATGCTAAATATTGGCCATGGGGACAAATCGTGCATTGTGATTTACTTGTCCAATTACATAACATTTGCGGAAAGAATTCTTTAGTAGAATTTTAGTTTCAAGCGTTAGAGTGGGCGCTTCTAGCAGTAATAAGGAGGGTGGCGTAGGAGACGGTTGTACTCTGCTTCCGTAATCACGTTTCAACATAGATGTCTGGTGTTAAAACGAGTAGAAAAAATTAAATTAGTTATTCAATTCAAAAAGGATCTTTTAGAGAAGACACACTTACATAAAAAGATCATCGACTAATAAATATTGTTTATTGTAATTGAAATAAAAAATATTTTATAAAAATCCATCAAGAACTTGAAGTAGTTGACACACTAGTAAATCAAATTTAGGGATTCTAATTATATGCAACAAAAAATTTGATTTTTGATTGCTCATGTATCTCTGAGACATTATCTCCTGATATTCAGTAACGCCATTTTGCACTTTTCCGTTTGGACCCATTGAACGTTTATCTAATAATCAAACTAGTCAGTAAAATTGCTTGCTCTTTTTACATCGTGCCTTAACAGACAAATCACTTATTTTCGTAACTACGCTAATTAAAGCAAAAAAAAACGAACGAGCCCCTAGTGGAAAATCTAGGCAGGAAAAGAAATAAAAAGGAGGAGGATCTACAGATGGCGTTACTGCTATATTACTATCAAATAACGTTGATGGATTTGTTAAAGAGGCGGGCTTTTTATTTTCTTACAATTTTAATGGAAATAATTATTATTATTTTTACAGGTCGACTACACACATAACTCAAGATGCCTTTCAAGCCAGTCGAGAACCCAAAATGCCCCAAATGCCAAAAATCTGTATATGCCGCTGAAGAACGTGTAGCGGGTGGATACAAATTCCACAAGAGCTGTTTCAAATGCGGTAAGTATTTCCATAATAGTTTAACACGTATCAAAAATTTAGATTTTATTTTTCCTGTCTAGAAAGTCAACAATTTAGTTAACGGTTCTTGTTAATTAAATAATTCCAAAATCTTTTTAGTCCGTACGGAACACTTATGACTTCGGTGTCTGTCCGTCTGTCTGTCTGTCTGTCACACCCGATTTTCTCCGAAAGTATTTGTCATAGAAAGTTAAAATTCGGTAGAAATATAGGAATTGATGGTCTCATCAGAGCCATGTAGTTTTGAAAGTTAAATTTTGACTTAAGGGGTTAGTTTTGGGGGGTGAAATCGGAAGTGAAAAAAAAATTTTTTTACTAGCTCATCGAGTGTGGTGTCAAATAAAAGCTTGTGAAAACACGAGTAAAAAATACATATATAATGTAATATTTGCGCGCACCTTTCTTTGTATTATTTGTTAAAAAATAGCGAAAAATTGCGAAAAATCGCTGTCCAACCGCCTTATCTCGAAAAGTACTTATTAAAAAATTTTCAAAAAATTCTGGAATATTCTCCACGAGGTGTAGATTGAACGAAAATTATCACGAGTGCATAACCTTTAATAATTTATCTGGTATATAAAAAAAAAAAAAAATTTTAAGGTCATCAATTTTCAGTAATGATTGGAAACAAACTTAGTTGAAAACCATTTGGGATGTGTTTTGTGAAATCACCGATCATTTTATACCTCCGTAACAAGATTTTTGTATTTTAAAAGCAATCAACGTACGGAACACTAATTGCGCAAGTTCAACTTGTACTTGACCGGTTATTTCTTTTAGACATTCGTTTATTTTGAATGACATGGGTACGTTTCGTTACAGGTTAAGAACGCCGTAAGGCTAAAACTGTACGGACAAAGCTGTTAAAAATATGACGGGATAAAGTAATTTGCTAATAACAATGCAAGTTATAGGCGGGAAATCTTTCTTTTGAATTTGTAGTATCTATCACATCGTAATTATTTTAGTTAATGAGTGTGTGGTATTTTAATTTTCAATTGCAACTGGGCTTACTCAGGGACTAAACAAGTGTTACGTCATGTCAAATTATGGATTATTTATTTCAAAATAACCTCTTATAATTGTGGGTTAAAATTTGATTATTTTGGGGGCAAGGCCATTTTATACTTTTTCCTGCAACACTGTGTTCTGCCCAATTATTTTTAAGAGAACAAGAAATAAGGAAATTTAAATGTTATTGCTTTGACATTAAGTTAGGTGGGACAGGGGTACCTTTCGTACTTCATGTTGCCTGATTCACATTTTTTAATGAAATGTTTTTCAAAGTAAATAAGCTGGTAAGATTCCAGTAATGTTGCTCACTAAAAAAATTATTAGTTTACTAAAATAAATAAAATGAAATCAAAATTAGGTATTTTTTTTTAAGGGACCTTCTAACGGCTTTAACTTGCTCTTAAGAATTCTTCAAATGGTTTTGAAACAAATTTTTGGCTCAGTTTTGACTAGTTTACAGGTATTGTTATAAAAGCGGTGCTGCCAGATTTTAGATTATCACTATTGGGAATAAAAAAAATATTTTAAATGTTAGATCGCTATAATTAAAAAATATCATAATTAAATTGAAAATGCTTTAACTGGCATTCTAAATAATAAAATAGTTGACGTATACAACTTAATAAAATAAATACATCGACGTCGTAAAATTTCCCTTTCACCCTGTATATTATCAGATATATATTAACAGAAACTTTTATGTTAAATATACAAGTGACTATAAAATGTTAAAAATTACATGAGAATATCTACAGACAACAAAAATAGAGCAACGAAGAAATTAATAACATCGGTTTCAGTTTTATATGAAAAACAAAACTATGTATTTTAAGTAAACAGGGTCACAGATGTTTCATTATACTTCCAATTCCAAACCACAATGATAAATGTCGCCGGTACTTTACATGTCACAATAATAATTCCTGATTTAACCAGATTATAGTCATTCATGCTACACAACATCTAAATCACAAATTTACAACTATTATATAATATGTTACCACAAAAATACTGTCATGGTGATTCACTGACTTAAAAATAAATTTACGACTAAAAGTTAAAAATACTTTCTTAAAATAAACCGGGTTTTAAACACCTACGTAAAATATACACCGTTTCCTGAAAATTGTAAAACTTGATATTTTATGGAAACATCTGCATGTATAAGTCTTTTAAATAAATAAATCTTAGAATTACTGTAAGTTTAAAAAGCTATTTTGGTTTTCTCTAATCTTCCTTTTTATTTCACTTAACTGTGGAATAACTCAAAAATGCATTTTTTTTTTTCGTTGGCTTTTAAAAGATTAAATGAATATTGAGATACTTTTCTCGAAAATTCAATAAGGCTGTATTTATAAAATAAAATAAAAATCTGCTCAAATGTAAGTCCGAGTCGTATACTAAGGACAACGAAACTTCCCCGTTTAGTCTTTACAAACAGCAACATGTTTCAGGTTTAGCTACACTTCATTTTGGAAATAAACACGTATGTCAGACGATTTTTCATTTAGTAATTGGCTAGTTCATCAAAAAGGTTATGTTTTATATTATCTTTATAAGATTAACTACTCTTTAAAACAAACTTTTGCGTGAGTTGCCTCCCTAAAAAAATTCACTACTTAATGAAGGAGCAAAGAAAACACTTTCATTTCGTTGAATATCGTAATTACATAATAATAATAATATGAACTGATATCTGTCAGTAAGACAATTCCTTTATTTTGAGACATCTTAGGTTAGGCGCCAAGTAAAGATAAGTTAAAACACATTTACAAAAGAATAATTTAGATTACATCGCCATACTCAAAAATTAGGATTCATCGTTCTATCCAAGCGGAATCTAGTACAATAACACTCTGAACATAACTCAAAAGATAGGTTCTATACCGACTACTGGGGAAGCTTTCGTTATTTCCTCACCTTCTTGACCAAAAAACATTAATTCTACGTATATTTTATATATATTTTTGAACGGATAATACCCTCCACAAACATTTTAATTAAAGTCGAAACGTTGCTTCTTTCTTTAATTTGAAATGACTGATTCATTATGTTTAATTGACCTTATTCAATTTCTTAATCTTGTTACAGGAATGTGTGGAAAAATGTTGGACTCTACCAACGTAACCGAACATGAAGCTGAACTTTTCTGCAAAAACTGCCACGCCCGTAAATACGGACCTAAAGGTTACGGTTTCGGTGGTGGTGCTGGATGCCTTAGCATGGACACCGGCTCCCATCTCCAGGGGTAAGTTGAAACACCGTCTAATGTTCTCTAGATAGTTTTTATTGCTTAGGAGAAATACTACAAATATTGGTTGTGTTCGTTGGTTAAACAAAGATGTTTTCGGATAACTCTTTGGTATTTTAACATACCGGATATAACTAAACTAGGTACCCGAATAACAACAATATATTTTTTGATAAATATTCGGTTCTCGTTAGAAAAGGTACTCTTCTAACACTTAAACTTTTTGTAGGCTGCAATGCAGTTCGATCATATTTTAACTGATGTCATCTTTATAATTTCAATAAATTACCTTACCTAGAGTATATATAACAGTAATTAGTCCTCTGAAATTGTGAAGTTATTATTGAGTATAATAAAGTTTGACAACTCCACATCAAAATATTTTCAATAGCTAGACACCAATATCATTGCCAGAATTCAACTTCTTTCTTAAATACCCAGGTCTCTGACTTTAGCCGAGTTTGCATATTAGCAGTATTGACAAATCAAGAGGCGATTATAGCGTAGTGGTTACGTGGATACTTTTACGCCAGCGACCCCAGTTCGTATCTCGGCTAGAAAAATAATAATAAAAAAGATAAATAAATAATAAAATAAAAAATAAAATGAAATTTACAACGTGACGGTCACTTCTCTCGGGAAGGCGATGGCAAACCACTCGTAGTATCATACCTAGTAAAGCCCTTTCCCTTTGGCTGTTCAGAACCGGGATTAAACTGTAGGACCTCTTTGTCTGTGGAAATATTTAAAAAGACGCCAACAACAGACAAAGGCGAGAAGGTAGCCTACATCCGTATCGGATATGGCACTTGAAGAAGAAGACGAAGATTGGCCAATAAATTTGTTTTTTTAATAATTTAAGGTATATGGCTTCTAATTACTATATTTACATAAGCCAAAAGTAAAATTTAAAATTAACAAAAATTACAACCAAACTTTGTAGTAACATTTTATATAGGTTGCTTATTACAAGACAAAATATTAAAAGATGGATAAGGGACACTTTCAATAAATTTAACAGATTGTTGGAATCGACCTATTAAAAACCAACTTACCCTCCCTGTTTAATAATTTTTTCCAATTTCAAATTAAACAACGATCTTTTTCCTTCTATTTATATAGTTATGTATACTTTGATGTATTTATAATAAATAATTTTAGTTTCTATCAAACGACGGGGAAAACAGTAATTAATAACAAAATAAAAATGAATAAGCGATATTTTTTAATTCACATTTATAAAAATTAAATAAGAAAAGAATCATGCAATAGGCTTACTGAACCTATAATCTCCCTTTTAATACGTCGAATCCAAAACAGCTTATCAGACTTCCATCACCCTTCGTCCAATTATTATATACAGTCTTACGTCTCTTTCTAACCATCCAAATATTCTTGTGTATGCACCTTGTCTTGATGTATGTAGAAGGTTTTGGTTATCGGTTGAAGGCCAATAAATTTTTAAGCAAATCTTTAATTGAGGGCTTTCCTTATCTTAGTCCAGTAATTTTTGTTGCCTCAACACTGCAAGCTAACACCTCTGAAAGCTTATTTGTACCCAATGTAATAATTATTCTAATATGTCACACTTATAGAATGGATCTAAATTATAAAGATAACTTAACAATTAAAAACTCCTCTTGATATTGATTATTTTAGAACAAGTGAATGTGTTGTCCGTAGTCCTAACCAATGAAAGAATCTTTTTCATTCGTTTTACTTGGCATGATTCTTAACCTAAAATAATCAGTATATGTATAGTATCGCCTCGTCAAAAAGTAATTCGTGAGATTCAACACAGAGAAAACGAAATAATAATTACAAAACTTCATAAAAATAAAACTTTTATGTTCAAAAATTTTTTTCTAGAGATGAAAATTATTGGAATTTATGCTGATTTCGAGGTCCCGATTTTCTTTATGGTAGCAGTTAACTAAATGAAATAATAATTAATGATTAAGATCCTATTTAAAAAGAAAATACGTATCAAAATCTTAATAAGTAGTGACACATTAATGTTGAGATGTTTTTTAAAAAGCGGATAAAAAATCTCTAAATTATGTTTGATAGCCAGTTGAACCCCAAACCTATTTGCTACGGCACTGTTTTCAAGTTAAAAACCCCCTACATATGATTCAATCTGGATTTAATGTATAGTTTTTATTGGTGAGCTACTTCAGTTATCACGCTGTTAATTAAAAATTGATGAATTTGTAAAAATTTTTGCGAAAAACCTAGCCGTAAGAAATACTCTAAAAGACTGGATTATATGTAGAGGGTTAAAACTGTCAGATGTGTTTAGCTTGCTTAATTAAGCCGATGCCCAAAGTTTATGTTCCAAAGCATGATTTGCTCTTTTTATATCGCAGTAGTTCTTAAACGGATCGACCGAAGGATTGGGGCGACCACCAAAACAGCATCAGAATGCGTCGTCAAAACACCTTTTTTCCATCCATCCACCGTTAATTATTATTTATTTTAACTTATTTTTGTTTATATAGATTTAATTTTTAGAATAATTTGATATTTATATTTCGTTATACAATTCGATTATTATTTTGTAATAATTGGATACAAAATAAAAATTTAAAAAATAATATGATGGTTGTGCTATTTTTCTGGCACAATATCCGGTAAAAACATTTTTTAATATTCTTGATGTCAAATATAAATATGTCCAAAATTTATCGATATTATAAACTTAGGAGTAAATAATAATCTCTAACTTAAAATTTTTAGTAAAAAAAGAAATAATAACAAGTAAAAATTTTAAAATTACCATGGTAGAATATTAAGTCATTTATTTAAAGAAATATTTTTTGCATAAATTTGCTCAAAAAAAAATTTTTTTTTCCTCAAAAAAAAGTATTTTTAAGCCCAAAATTGTTAACTCCAAAAATTTAATTTCAAATATTTTACTTTTAAAGTAAGTTAAAAAATATACTCGAGTTTTTAACACATTATTTTAAAGTCATTATTACTTTCAAATATTCCAAAAGAACAAAATTACTAAAATAGAGAAGCTTACAATTTTTACATCTCTTTGATTAAAAAATTCAATATTAAATTCTCAATAAATTTACTTCATAAACATTTCCTAAAATTAAAAATCTATATTATTATTTTGTGAGTGAGTAAATATTGAATAATTCTCATACTTTCATGACAGGTTTATAAGTTAAATGTAAATTTTGGACGAAAGTTTGACTTTCTAAATTAAAATAGTTATCTTCTTTATTCAGACTTCGACAAAGGCTAGAATTTCTGAAAAGTCTAGCTACAAAACGTCACAATGCCTCTGTGTAAGTCACTGTCTTTTGTGTTTTGTCTTAAAAAAATGTTTTGTGGATACTGTTGCCTATTCTTTCCTCTTACCTTCTTCCTTACAAAAACCAACTATACTGTTCTACAAAGTGTCCCACGTAGTAAATTGTGAAATGTGAAATTGTGGAACTAAGACGTCACAAAACCAAAAAAAAAACGGTGAGAATCTTTTTATTTCTATTTGGCCAGCCGCACTGCTATATCTAACCACTGCGTAGTTAAATCCTTCCCTAACCTTATTTGTGATGGGATAAGGGGGGTGCCCTCAATTTAGATTTTATTTAAAAACTTGTTGAAGTGTAATATTAAAAATAAATTCGGTACCAAACATCCTTCTCTCATTACTCTTTTATATACATATACTCTTTCTTACTAGTTTAACAGGCATAAGCTTATTGCTACTTTATGAAGAAGCTTCCTTCATTTAACATTTCTCTTGCAGTTTGTTGTTTTTCTGTGTTTTTTTTGTACGTCTTTAGTGGTCTACATGGGCGTCCAACGAAAACTCAAGAGGGGCAATTGTCTTCTGCTGGAAAATCTGATACATTAAAAATAAGAAGCAGAATTATTATAAGATATATATATATATATATATATATATATATATATATATATATATATATATATATATATATATACATAACTTAGCGGTTATTGGACGACAATTGTCGGTAAAATTTTAATTCTCTATTATATAAGAGCTAAAAGTAATGCACCTCCCTCGGGTGCAGTCATTAATCGAATGCAAGGTAGTATTACTATGGGCGTTAGTACATTGACCTGTCTGTATATGAATCCGAAATCCTGAATATCGTAAGTTGAAACTAGACGACGGTATTATTACGCGAATTAGTGGACCTCATAAGCTAGATGCACATCGGACAGTATCGAGCTTTCTGCAGCGCCGATATGGCAGCACTGAAATTTTATATTCCAACCAATTGTTGTCCGTCAGTTTATACAAGTCAATAATATCCTTCTGTGTCAACAACAGAAAAAATTTTGAAACCGGAGCCTGAGCCCACTTTTAATACAATATACTGTCGTCCGCTAGCAATTTTTTTAAGGACGCTATATCTCTTTAATTATTTATAAGATCTTGGTATCATTTATTGTAGGTATTCGCAATTTGAAAACTGACCCTATTTTTGAGATTTAAAAGTGTAAAATGTAACAGCAACCAATGGCGGTTCAAGGGGCGGTAGGGGGTCAATAGATACGAATGATATTTCTTTAAGACAAAAAGTGAACACTGAAAGTGTAGCTGCTTATAGAGGATGGGAAGGCGGGTGCCAATCGACAAAGGGGCGGCAACTATTGAAGAAAAAAACTTCTTGCACGGGGACACCAACATTCAAAATTTATTTTCGGGCGGAAACAGATTTTTTGCAATAAAGAGCCATTTCTTACAAATGAAACGTTAAAAAGCCACACTTAATTTAAGAATCGATGGTCTGCGGAAGAGCAATAAAGTTTTTCACACCATGGATCTTTCACAGCTTAAACCCAATTTAAAAGTCGGTGCCGGGTTTCGACAAAAACGAACCCTTTATACAATGGAACTTTTCAAACTTACTTCAATTAAAAAAGCTCTGTTTTAAAAAGGCGTTAGTTGCTACATCTATGAGGGCTTCCAAGCCATAGATCCCTCTGGCCCCCTTGGCTACGCCACAGTCTACAACTTTTTGATACATGACAATTAGTGGTATATTTTACACACTAGGTTAAATTTACATATTCGTAAAAATTCGCCAGAGCTACGAACAAGTAAACTACCAGCATTTTTACAATATAAACTTTACAATAACGAAATAGACAATTATCTAGTAATACAAAAATTTCAGTTCACTCTAGGTTATTTGTTAATCTATATTCAAATAAAAATATTTTTGTAAAAATATCAAATTTTAATAATTACTTGACTGTAAAAATCATTGGCTTTAAAAAGTATTAAGAGCAAAACTTAAGATCCAATATCTTGTTCCCCGTATCAACCTAAAGTTTCCAATATTTTTTTACTCTAATACTGGCTGCCATCACCAGAAAGTAGCGATTCGACAGTGGTCGTAAATTATCTACAGTACCTATTCTGGAAGTTATTAATTCATGATGACCACCTGGAGGGTGGTCATTTTCTCGAGTGTATATAAATAGACCCCTTTAATTCCCATTAAAAATAGTATAACCTCAAAATAGCTGGTAAAATATTTACAATCACATTCAGTAACAGGTTCTAAAACTTAAGCTCGTTCTAGCGGTCATAGAATTTAAAATTTCTAGTTGCCAGGGAGGGTGTCTTTTGTTTTTAACATTGTTATATTTCGTATTGTAAATTTCTCCAAGGAAAATTTATTTGAGGAAATATAAATTATAAACAAGAAGTAAGACCTTAGGATAGGCAGGGAAGTCAATAGTTTTTAGAACCTATAAATCATTTTCCACTTTTATTCGTTCAATCATAATTCACAAAAAAATCTAATCTTTCTTCAGAGCTTTATAATTTTAGTCTATCCACTGGTGTTTTTGTATATTTAGTCCCTAATTTTCATATTAAGCGAATTTGTGAAGTAAACGCTGTGGTAATTCATACAGGAAATTTTTATGAAATTATTAGAAAAAAGATTTTTAGAACAAAGGGAAGAAAATGATATCTTGACTCATTCTACAGAGAAACTGATCAATGAAGCATCTCTCTCTGATCACTATTGAAGCGCAACTTTCTGGCGTATTCAGCCATTCTTCAATTCAAGATGATATACTTTTCAATTTTATTGATCAGCCAGTGCATTAAATAGCCAATTTTAAGTCGTTTTAAATATGTGATAGTGCGAAAAGCATCCCCTGAACTTATGAGAAAAAGATGCAAAAAAATGTGTTATATCGATCCGAGTATTTCATACCTTGCCCCTCTTTGGGCGCCCATGATAGTCTAGATTATTTTTGATATTTATAAGTACTGTGTAGATTTTATTTCTAAGCAGATATTTATGAAACATTGAAGTTGGAAAAATTATAGTTTTGGCATATAAGGTACACGAAAATAGTTGTATACTGTAAAATGGATGAGTTTTGAGATTAAGCCGACACAGAATTCAATTTTTTTTGGTTTATTTGAACATACTATATTTAAAAACATCGGATCTTACTTACCCCGATGTACCAACGCTACTGCTACGATGTGCCGGTCAATATTGGGAATCAGAAGAGATATCGCAAGCGCAGTGTTAAATCAACTGATCATATAATATATGAACATCCCATGTACTGCAGGAAAATTCCTAAATACCTACCCGGCGACTGCGCGGACGTAGCAATTCACATTAATTTAGAATCGGAATGGTATACGAAAAAATATTAAAAATAGTCAATTTTACATATAAAAATTTAGAAACCGTGGTTTTTTGGCTTAGACCGTGTCAATATGGAGTAACGATCAGACGCTTCGCCTATGATTGCAAGATACATCTTTAAGAATTTTTAGTGTTCGAGATTAGAATACATCATTGTTGGTCGTAAGTAACGTGGATAAGTTATTCCAAATTAACACAGTTTAATCCCAAAAACCTCGATTTTTCATCTAACCAAGACCGTGAACGCTTTCGTTCCTTATTACGAGGCTGGTTTGAAAAGTCCGTGCAAAAATAAAAACTACTTATGTGTTTGGGGTAAACCTTTTTTATTTTTCGACATAGTCTCCTTTTAGGCTTATACACTTCGTCCAACGATGTTCTAGTTTGTTGATCCCTTCCGAATAATAGGATTTGTCCAAGTCTGCAAAATATCCATTAGTGTCTGCTATCACCTCCTCGTTTGAATAAAATCTTTGTCCCGCCAGCCATTTCTTTAAATTGGGGAACAAATAGTAGTCCAAGGGAGCCAAGTCTGGAGAATAGGGTGGATGTGAAACGAGTTGGAATCCTATTTCCATTAATTTTTGCGACCACAACTGCTGAGATGTGTGCTGGTGCGTTGTCGTGATGGAAAAGGACTTTCTTGTGGGCCAATCGCGGGCGTTTTTCTTGCAGCTCAGTTTTCAAACGGTCCAATAACGATGAATAATATTCACCTGTAATAGTTTTTTACCCTTTTCCAGATAGTCGATCAGGATTATCCCTTGCGAATCCCAAAAGACAGTCGCCATAAACTTTCCGGCCGAAGGAACGGTCTTCGTCTTTTTTGGTGCAGATTCCCCCTTGGTAACCCATTGTTTAGATTGTTGTTTGGTCTCAGGAGTATAGTAATGTATCCATGTTTCATCCACAATGACGAAACGACGCTTAAAGTCCTCCGGATTCTTCTGGAACAGCTGCAAACCATCCTTGCAACACTTCACACGATTCCGTTTTTGGTCAAGCGTGAGCAATCGCGGCACCCATCTTGCGGATAGCTTTCTCATGTCCAAATGTTTATGCAAAATATTATGTACCCGTTCAGTCGAGATGCCCACAGCACTAGCAATCTCACGCATCTTAACTCTTCTGTCATCCATCACCATATCATGGATTTGATCAATGATTTCTGGAGTCGTAACCTCCACAGGCCGTCCAGGACGTTCAGCGTCACTTGTGCCCATATGGCCAGTGCGAAAATTTTGAAACCACTTATAAACTGTTCTAATCGAAGATGCAGAGTCACCATAATGTTTATCAAGCTTCTCTTTAATCTCCTGAGGCGTTTTGCCTTTCATAAAGTAATGTTTAATCACCACACGAAATTCTTTTTCGTCCATTTCTTGAAAATCACTCGACTTCCTTGATTCACACGAATGCCAAACACAAAGAAATAGACCAATATGGTTGAAACTTGGTGTGCGGTCATTCAAGAGATGCTACTAACTAAACATGACCTCGATACGCGCCGGTGGTGCCATCTCTCGGACTTTGCACGGACTTTTCAAACCAGCCTCGTATAAAAGTCCATTTTATTCGAGAAAGAATAGGAAATTTTTTTTCTTACAATATTCCGTATCTACAATGAACAGCTCTTTTTAAAAAGATATTTGCACTTGGTATTTTTGGTATTTTAAAAACAGTATAATATTAAATAAATCAATTCCGAGGTGATTTTTTAAATTTTATTTACTTTTTTCATTATCCCGTGTTTAACGTGGAGCTTATACGAGAAACAACAGAAATGATTTATATAATATTTTAATAATTTTGGGATATTGTTTGAAAGATTGGCAATGTTTGTGCTAGTTTAAATAACTGGCGAACACAAATTCAAAAAAAATCTTTTACGTTCAACGATATTCCTTAGAGAGATCTTGTTATCAAAATCGTTAAACATTACGTAGCATCTGAGAAACAAAGTATTTAGGAAACGTGTAAGCTATAATATAACACCCATTTAGAATTGTCAACGAGCACGCGAATTCCTGGAAATCACTTGCGAGGTTAACCAAATTTTTACTTATTGATTTGCCAAGCTACTAATTCACTAGTTTTAATATTTTATAAAATATAACTTACTACAAAATTAGTAACGTACTTTTCCCGGCTTATCTGGCTGCACTACTCGGTAATTTATTATATGTTATATACACATTAGTTCGGTACCTTGGAAATACCTCCTTTCCTAAAATTCAGTTGCAAATTCAAACTATTTTCTGCCACTTATATGCATGCAAGTTCTAACCTAAAGTAGCACCACTTCATGAGATGCTGTTGTTCACATAACCTCAGAATACGGTCGCGACGAGCAGCATTTGAGGTGCCGGATTTAAAGTCGAATAAAAATGCGTCTGAAACTGCACAACTTCAGGAAAAGGTGCTTCAGGAATTGGTCTGCGGATCGTAAACCTTCTGAAGAACGCCAGCCATACACGACTAGAAATTTTAACATTTTCTTGGGTTAAGAAGTTCTTCTTTATGCAGTGTATTTATGTCTGTCGCTGCAATATAATCTGGATGATTTCCACTTCACTTTGTTGGAGGGAGTCAAAAAAGTATAACCGAATTCGAAACAACCTTTTTTTAGAGAAGGAATCCCCAACTGCTGAAAAAGAGAGCTAAATGTGTGTACAACAATGAAGAATATTTATCTGGGTCGAGTTTTATGCTGTTCGTAAATAAATAAATATTTTGTTACCTCAAAATTAATTTGTTCATCTAATATATGCTAGAAAAAATCTTAGTGATTAAAAACAGCAAGTGAGGGATATTATTGAACTAATAATATTCAGAAAATAGTATAAGCTGTCTTAGATATATTACTAACAACTTAGAATAGATAGTTAACCCTCCCTACAGTTGGCAAGGAAAAATTATCATGATACTCATTAATTTATGCGACAAACTCAAGAAAGATCATATTAAAGTTTTTGATTATTAATTAGTAAATAATGACGTCAACTTATAAGAACATGTTCCTGTATACTTGTGTATACCTTTGTTCGAAAAGAAGCCAAACCTTGAATAAACAACCAGTCAAGTGCAAGTTAAACTTGCTCAATTAGTGTACGTTGATTGCTTTTACAATAAAAATGAGTTTTCAACAAAGTTTTTTTCCGATCTTTAGTGAAAACTGATGACCTTGAAATTTTTGTTTTTTTTTAATGTACCAGATAAATTATTAAAGTTAATGTTCTCGTAATAATTTTCGTTTAAATTACATCCTGTAGAGAATATTCTAGAATTTTTTCAAAATTTTTTAATAAACTCTTTTCCAGATAAGGGGGGGTAACGATTTTTCGCATTTTTTTGAAAATAATACAGAGAGAATTGTGCGCAAGAATTCTATTATATTTTTGAACTCGTTTTTTTAGAAGCTTTCATTTGACACCCCACTCGATGACCTGGTAAAATTTTTTTTCACTTCCGATTTCACCTCCCAAAACTAACCCCTTAAGTCAAAATTTAACTTCCAAAACTACACGGCTCCGATGATGCAATCAATTCCTATATTAGTGCCGAATTTCAATTTTCTATGTCAAATAGTTTCGGAGAAAATCGGGTATGACAGATGGACAAACGGACAGACAGACACCGAAGTGATCTTATGAGTCTTCCGTACGGAACACTAAAAAAAACACAGGTCAATTACAATTAGTCAAATCATTTATTTGACTTTCTCAGCAAGGTCAATTACCAGGTGTACAAGTATGAAATGCGGATTTCAGAGAACAGATGGTGCACCAATGCATTTTGTGCTATAAAGATTTGACACTGCGCCATTTTGTTGTGTCCATCAACAAGTGTCAGACGCGCATGAGTGATAAATTGGAAAAGTGTGTGCATAGTGTTGTGTTGTTGTGTTCAATATGTCGAAATTTATACCGAAAAAAGAGCATTCGCGGACAGCATTAATTTTTTGTTTTCATTTGAAGAAAACTGCTGTTGAATCATACCGATTACTTCGAGAAGCTTATGGTGAACATGCTCCATCGCAATATACCTGCGAACGATGGTTTCGGCGTTTCAAAAGTGGTGACTTCGATGTTGCAGACAAGGAACGTGGAAAACCGCCAAAAAAATACGAAGAGGTGGAATTGCAAGCATTGTTGGACGAAAATGATTCGCAAAACCCAAAAACAACTCGCCAAGCAATTGAGCGTTAGTCAACAAGCTGTTTCCAATCGGCTACGAGAGATGGGAAAGATTCAGAAGACCGGTAGATGGGTACCACATGAGTTGAACGACAGGCAAATGGATGGGAAAAGCGCAAAAACAAGTGTGACATTTTGCTCGCTCGGTACAAAAGGAAGTCGTTTTTGCATCCTATAGTTACAGGGGATGAAATGTGGATTTATTTTGAGAATCCCAAGCGCAAAAAATCATGGGTAGACCCAGGCGCACCATCCACATCGACCGCAAGACCGAATCCCTTTGGCAGAAAGACGATGCTCTGTGTTTGGTGAGACCAGAGGGGAGTGGTCTATTATGAGCTGTTAAAACCTGGGGAAACGGTTAATACTAAACGTTACCAACAACAATTGTCCGATTTGAACCGTTCGTTGGTTGAAAAACGGCCAGAATACCGAAAGAGGCAACACAAAGTCATTTTTCTTCATGACAATGCTCGATCACATACGGCAAAACCAGTTCGCGACACGTTGGAAGCACTCAGCTGGGAAGTTCTACCCCATACGGCTTACTCACCAGACTTGGCCCCTTCCGATTACCACTCGTCTGCATCGATGAGCCACGCACTTGCTGAGCAACGCTTTGGTTCGTACGAAGATGTGAAAAAATGGCGCTCGATGAATTTTTCCCAGCAAAAGGGGAAGATTTTTACTGGCGTGGTATTCACAAATTGCCTGAAAGATGGGAAAAATGTATAACAAGCGATGGAGCACACTTTCAATAAAGCACTTTTTATCATTCTTCAGAATTTGAGATGTTCTTTTAGAAAAAAATCAGCATTTCATACACCTGGTAATTCGCTAAAAGGGTCTTTTCTACGGTTTTTGAGATATTATTGAGGGTCATCAAGGTCATGGTCATTATCGCTTGAGAATTTTTGTCTTATTGCTCTTCTTTCTTTGGCATCGCAGGAAGGGAAAGAAGTTGCTACATACTCTATTTAATACAACAGTCAAATTTAGATCCCTGTTTTAAATTCATTTTTCAAGCATTGCTCAAAGTACACTGTCACTATTATCCAGACAACTATGCATCTAATGGAACAAATCACAAGTCACATTACAACTGACATAAATTAATAAAGATTAGTTTAAGTTGGCTTTCGCCTCTTTTGCCAACACCAAAAAAACTCCGGACCACAATTTTCCTATGTTTGTGAAAAGCTTGGTTTTGAAGAGGGAGTGTTTAAACTGTATACTAAACTTCATCTTTAGTGTCCGGTACGGAACACTTATGTGTCAGACTTCGGTGTCCGTTCGGGTCTGTCTGTCACAAACTATTTGACATAGAAAGTTGAAATTTGTCACAAATATAGAAATTGCTGTCCCAATCAGAACCGTGTAGTTTTGAAAGTTAAATTTGGACATAAGTTATTAGTTTTGGGAAGTGAAAAAAAAATTCAAGGTCATCGAGTGAGGTGTCAAATTAAAGCCTGTAAAAATACTTTTCTATGTATATATTGTTTTAAAAAACCCGCTAAAATTATTTGTCCCTTCACCCTATCGCTAAGACTACTAATCAGAAAATGTCGAAAATTCTAGAATATTTTTCATATTCATTCATTCTTTGAATGAAAATTATTACGAGAGTATTACCTTTGATAATTTATCCAGTATTTAAAAAAATCAATTTTTTCAAAGTCATTGAGTGGGGTGTCAAATGAAAGAACAGAGATCGGAAACAAACTTTGCTGAAAACTCATTGGGGTGTGTTTTGTGAAATCACTGATGATTTTGTATTCCCTTATTTTTTTTTGTATTTTAAAAGTCCAATTTGCACTTTGCCGGTTTTTTTAAACTGCATGGAGGACAAAATACCATGTGATAAATCAGCTAATAAATTTTGGAACGCTCGGCAAATACATCAGCGACAGTTAGATAACAGTAATCGCAACTTGTTTTTCCATTAAAATTTCCAAATCATTAACAACTATTGTAGAATTATTTTATTCTTAAAGAAAAATTATATTCTTTTTCAATTATTCTGATTTTCGAATGAAAAAAGAAAATAAAACAAGAACGAACTAGAAGGACTACACTTTACACCTTTCAGAGAGATTAGATTCTACCATACCAAAAATGGAGATCCAAAGACATTTTACCTAACTGTCAAACAAATATTTGACGTATCCTTTTAAGACGCAAGGTCTGTTCACAGAGAAGCTCAAAGACTAAAACTAATACAACCAAATGCCCTTTCCAATGACCAGATAAAAATCTCAAATGGATCAAAAATCATTTGTCATTTCAATGTCAGTTAACCGTTGGGTAAAAACTCATCTGAGCAAACAGCGGTAAAAAAACAAACTAATTTTAATTATTACTAGCCCTAATGGAACTAGCGGCAATATAACATCGCTTGAAACTTTTTATGCAAAGATACAAAACACCCTAGAATTATTTATTGCCCAATTTACTAAGATACGAACAAAATTTCGAGTTATGCTGATCAATGCATCTTCAACCTTACAAACTTAGTGGATGGAGGAATGAAAACTGACTCTCTGAAATATGTTTCAATAAATCTCAACAATATTAAAGATAAAACTGGAGATGATTGATTTGACCGAAGATAAAGATATATGTTTGTTATATAAAAGCTTAGACAGCTTAAAAGATTAGAGATTTCCTCAATTTAAATTTCTTGTTAACTGAGTACTCTCAGATGATTTAAAATTACATCTAATTCGGTGATATATAGCAATATTAGTTACTGTTACAATATACTGTGAATTTACATTGTTTCTCAGTCAAACAACTTACACATAGCTAAAAGGGTGGAGCTTTCAAAACTTCCAAAAGATCACTTTTTTGTAACTAAAGTCAAAATAAATGTCATTTTCTAACATATATTCCTGTATTTCCGATTTGGTGTTGGCTGCATTAGTAGAACTTGCATTGTCCACAACGATAACACTCTGTTCGGGAATATTTGGCAAAAGAGCAGTTTTGAAACCAATTTTCAAAAAGTTCTGCGGTCGTGCCTTCGTGATAGTCCAAACTAGAATCTTTTATGTTTTTTGCTGATAATAGTAGACAATTTGAAACCCAGCCCTATTCAGATCCAGCATGCAAAATGGTTATTCGTTTACCTTTATTTGAAGGTGCGTTAGTCTGACATTTTGTATTGCTGTCAACCCACCCTTTTTGCAAAGTGTCATGGTTATTGAACCATGTTTCGTCAAGGTAAATTACTGGCCAATTCTCTGATCGATACTTTTTAATTTCTTGTAAATAAGTATGTAGCAAGATTCGTAATCTTTGTGACTCCATTACTACTTGCCTTTTGTTGATTTTTCGGAACGTGAATCCCATTCTTAAGAGAATTCTGTGAAGGGTTGATCAGCCACAATGTATATTGTTCCCGTCCTGCGCCAGTCTTAATTTTATTTTGTCTAGTGTCGGCACCAACTGCTCTTCATACATAGAATATATTTTCCTCCTGATGACGTCTTTTTCACAATCGTCTACATGATGATTTTATACTCCTGTAATAATTTTTTTTTATTTTAAAAGTCCAACTTGAACTTGGCCGGTTTTTTTAAACTGCATTGTAGACAAAATACCATGTGATAAATCAGCTAATGAATTTTGGAATACTCGACAAATACATCAGTGACCATTAGATAACAGTAATCGCAACTTGTTTTTCCATTAAGATTTCCAAATCATTAAAAACTATTTTATTCTTAAAGAAAAATTATATTCTTTTTCAATTATTCTGATTTTCGAATAAAAAAAGAAAGAAAAACAAGAGCGAACTAGAAGGTCTACCCTTTACACCTTTCAGAGTCATTGGATTCTACCATACCAAAAATGGAGATCCAAACACATAATTGACGTATCCTTTTTAGACACAAGGTCTGTTAACACAGAAGCTCAAAGACTAAAACTAATACAAATTTGTCACAAATATAGAAATTGCTGTCCCAATCAGAACCGTGTAGTTTTGAAAGTTAAATTTGGACATAAGTTATTAGTTTTGGGAAGTGAAAAAAAAATTCAAGGTCATCGAGTGAGGTGTCAAATTAAAGCCTGTAAAAAATACTTTTCTATGTATATATTGTTTTAAAAAACCCGCTAAAATTATTTGTCCCTTCACCCTATCGCTAAGACTACTAATCAGAAAATGTCGAAAATTCTAGAATATTCTTCATATTCATTCATTCTTTGAATGAAAATTATTACGAGAGTATTACCTTTGATAATTTATCCAGTATTTTAAAAAATCAATTTTTTCAAAGTCATTGAGTGGGGTGTCAAATGAAAGAACAGAGATCGGAAACAAACTTTGCTGAAAACTCATTGGGGTGTGTTTTGTGAAATCACTGATGATTTTGTATTCCCTTATTTTTTTTTGTATTTTAAAAGTCCAATTTGCACTTTGCCGGTTTTTTTAAACTGCATGGAGGACAAAATACCATGTGATAAATCAGCTAATAAATTTTGGAACGCTCGGCAAATACATCAGCGACAGTTAGATAACAGTAATCGCAACTTGTTTTTTTCCATTAAAATTTCCAAATCATTAACAACTATTGTAGAATTATTTTATTCTTAAAGAAAAATTATATTCTTTTTCAATTATTCTGATTTTCGAATGAAAAAAGAAAATAAAACAAGAACGAACTAGAAGGACTACACTTTACACCTTTCAGAGAGATTAGATTCTACCATACCAAAAATGGAGATCCAAAGACATTTTACCTAACTGTCAAACAAATATTTGACGTATCCTTTTTAGACGCAAGGTCTGTTCACAGAGAAGCTCAAAGACTAAAACTAATACAACCAAATGCCCTTTCCAATGACCAGATAAAAATCTCAAATGGATCAAAAATCATTTGTCATTTCAATGTCAGTTAACCGTTGGGTAAAACTCATCTGAGCAAACACCGGTAAAAAAAACAAATTAATTTTAATTATTACTAGCCCCAGTGTAACTAGCGGCAATATAACATCGCTTGAAACTTTTTATGCAAAGATAAAAAACACCCAAGAATTATTTATTGCCCAATTTACTAAGATATAAACAAAATTTCGAGTTATGCTGATCAATGCATCTTCAACCTTAGAAACTTAGTGGATAGGTGAATGAAAACTGACTCTCTGAAATATGTTTAAATAAATCTCAACAATATTAAAGATAAAATTGGAGATGATTGACTTGACCGAAGATAATGATATATGTTTTTTATACAAAAGCTTAGAAGATTAAAAATTTCCTCAATTTAAATTTCTTGTTAACCGAGTACTCTCAGATGATTTAAAATTACATCTGATTCTGCAATATTGGCTACTGTTACAGCATACTCTGAATGTACATTGTTTCTCAGTCATACAACTAACACATAACTAAACGGGTGGGCCTATCGAAAAATTTCAAAATTAGGGTCTAGAATAGTAATTGTTAATTACACTAGAAGCCTAATCGTTATTGATAATACATATATATATATATATATATATATATATATATATATATATATATATATATATATATATGTATATATAACCTTATTTAGTAAAATTGTATTAAATATACATAGATCAATCACACGCTGTTCTTACGTTCCAGATAAAACACAGGTTATAGCATAACAGTTATACTACTCAGTATATATCACCACTACACCAAACACTTTATTTTTGCACTCGACGCGCGTTTCGCTAACCATGTTAGCGCGCCGAGTGCAAAAATAAAGTGTTTGGTGTAGTGGTGATATATACAGAGTAGTATGATTGTGCCAAAGATTCCACATTCCCAACTTAGATAACAGTTATGGCCTAATAAATCGCCATTCAATTGTATATAATTAATTGAAAAGGATGAAACCTCTGGGTGCAGATTTCTTAACTTACAAAAACTCATCTGCACAATATGGAAGCATTTATTAAGTACAAAACTCAAGTTTCAAATGCTTGTCATATTTAAGTCCGGGAAATAGGAGAAAAGAAAATTCTCTTTATTTGAGTATCTATTCCTGGCTGAATTATTATGCATGTTCTTTACACTTAATATCATATCGCTGCTTACAAAGTAACTCTAAACCTTTCAAAAAAAAAAAAAAATTGTATATCTTGGTTGGCAAACTAGACGACAACATTTCTTACCTCTTCATATGAATGAAATTTGTGTTCTTTCAAAATATTTTTTAGTTTCGGGAATAAGTGATAATCCGAAGGAATTAAATCAGGGGAATATGAGGGATGATTAATCAATTCCAAAACTAATTCATTCATTTTTTGCTCAACTGACAGCAATTTGTAAGCAGGAGTACTTTCATGCAAAAACAGCACTCCTTTAAACACTTTTTTCGGCGTTTTTTTTACAGTTTGTTGGCGAAGTTGAGTTAATAATATAGAATAATATTCTCCAGTTATTATTTTGTCATTATCCAAATAATCTGTATGAAATGTCCTATGATTCTTCCAAAAAAGGGAAGGAAGAACTTTTTATGCTGATTTCTGTAAACAAAACCTCTTTTGATGAGTGAGGATATTTTGATACCTTCGACCCTTGCTTTGTCTCTGGTTCATATTGGTGAACCCAATTTTTATCCATAATTACCATTCGAACCAAAGAAGTTAGATGAGTACTCCTTAAAATCGATCTTTAGATATTTAGCTGTTAATTTTCTCGTACCCAAATCCGAATAAACAAGTAAAAAACAAGCTTGTGTCAAATGTTTAGAATCTCTGCTATATGTTTCAGCTCAATTCGTCCATTCTCCAAAATCAATCATCACTGAATCTTTGTTGAGATCCGTATCCCAGTTTTTGATATTGGTGTGTAGGAAGGACATTGTTTCTTTCATATTTTAAATATGTCACCGTAAATTTCTTTAGCTGACAGTCCTTTCAAGAAGATGTACTTTATTACCGATAGATATCCGATTTTACTAAATTCCCAATCCTTGCCAGTCATACCTTGTTCAAATTTCACTAAAAATCATAAAATAGAATCTGGACCTCAAAACTTTGCTTACTTATTTGTTAAATGTCATATTACTATCAACTACTATTAGTAGCAACCACATTTGGTTTTGAAAATGGGAAGTGGTCTAGGCTAATTAGTTATCAATACTCGTAATACAACAAGTGAAAAAATTTAATATTTTTTCACTCAGTTCAGTTTAGAAATATACTTTATTAATGATTTTTCGAGCAAGGCTACAAATTTTTTTATGAATTTTTAAGGAAATTTACACTTCTGGAAAAAGAGAATCAACTTTTTTTTATCCTTTACCACTTTTAGGTTTCTAGTATCGAGCATCGAATGTGTAAGAACTTAAAATGTAATACCAGCTTACGGACCTAAAATGACATAGCCTCATTAAGAAAGGTATAATAAGAAAACTCACTTATAATTTACTTTTTATTAGGGATGATGTTGTACACCTCAGAGCTCCTCTGGAATCAAAAGTCATTGCGAAAGCACCTGAAGGCGAAGGATGTCCAAAATGTGGTGGATATGTGTATGCTGCTGAACAAATGCTTGCTAGGGGACGCGTAAGTATTTTATAGCTAACATAATATCCTTATAAAAGATGAAAGGCTATGGCAGACAAAGATCTATCGCAAAAACGAATTTTGTAGAATAATAAAATAAGACCCTGCCCATGTTGCTGCGCAAAATACTTAGTAAGATGTTAATTTTATGAATTTAGCTACTAATTTGTTTTCACAATTTTTATTTAATCCGTTCTATTCTTCTTTGCTGAGGCTCCTTCAACCAGTATAATTATGGGCCACTTTATAGCTACACGGCTTTAAAAATTCATTGTGAAAACTGTAGTAGTTTTTTCACTATTCACGTTACTTTAAAGCGATGTGAATAGTAACACAGAGTACAAGACGACATTATTTTATCATTTATTATTCAAAATGGTTCCCGATGATTGTTTTTTGGTTTAGTTAAGGTTGTAACATTTGGTTATTTTCAGGGCATTTAATGTATGTAATAATTTCAGAAAGCAATAACTTTTTTATTATTCAACTTGAATAGAGTTTGTATTTACTTATTTGAGTGCGTATTGTTCTATAATTTAGTAAACACTCTACATACAAATTTATTTCATGTACAGGGTGATCATTTTTTTAGACGCCCGACCCCGATTTATGGAAAATTGTTGGATATTTATTTATTTTTAGTGTTCCGTACGGAACACTTATAAGATCACTTCGGTGTCTGTCTGTCTGTCTGTCTGTCTGTCTGTCTGTCTGTCTGTCTGTCTGTCACACCCGATTTTCTCCGAAACTATTTGACATCGAAAGGTGAAATTTGGTAATAATATAGGAATTGATGGCCTCATTAGAGCCATGTAGTTTTGAGAATTAAATTTTGACTTAAGGGGTTAGTTTTGGGGGGTGAAGTCAGAATTGAAAAAAAAATTTTTTCTTACTAGGTCATCGAGTGTGGTGTCAAATGAAAGCTTATGAAAACACGAGTAAAAAATATATATATAATATTATACTTGCGCGCACTTTTCTTGGTATTATTTTTAAAAATTCGCTAAAAATCGCTGTCCCGGGCCTTATCTCGAAAAGTACTTATCGAAAAATTTCGAAAAAATTCTGGAATATTCCCCACGGGGTGTAGATTGAACGAAAATTATCACGAGTGCATTACCTATAATAATTTGTATGGTATATAAAAAAAACAAAAATTTCAAGGTCATCAGATTTCAGTAAAGATTGGAAACAAACTTTGTTGAAAACTCATTTGGAGTGTGTTTTGTAAAGTCACTGCTCATTTTATACCACCGTAACATAAATTTTGACTTAAGGGGTTCGTTTTGAGGGGTGAAATCGGAAGTGAAAAGAATTTTTTTTACTAGGTCATCGAGTGTGGTGTCAAATGAAAGCTTGTGAAAACACGAGTAAAATATATATATATATATATATATATATATATATATATATATATATATATATATAATGTAATACTTGCGCACACTTTTCTTCGTATTACTTTTAAAAAATCGCTGTCCCCACCTTATCTCGAAAAGTACTGGAATATTCTCCACGGGGTATAGATTGAACGAAAATTATCACGAGTGCATTACCTTTAATAATTTATTTGGTATATAAAAAAAAACAAAATTTCAAGGTCACCAGTTTTCAGTAAAGATTGGAAACAAACTTTGTTGAAAACTCATTTGGGGTGTGTTTTGTGAAGTCACTGATCATTTTATACCACCCTAACAAAAATTTTTATTTTAAAAACAATCAATGTACGGAACACTAATTGTGCAAGTTCAACTTGCACTTGACCGGTTTTTTAAATGTAGAATGGTATAGCGCATGTTAAAAAGTATACTGATGTATCTGACATTTGGTAGTGAAAACGACGCTGGATGCCGCAACGCCAAACAACTTTTTTTCCACTGACAAGCCCTAATTTTTTCCTTATACTGCTTTTTTCGAATTTATATTGGAAAAAAGTTATGCTACAAAAACCACCTAAAATATTATTTTTTGGCCATCACGGTTACCATGGACCGTATGCCATGTCTGGGGGTTTTCAAATAATTTATCTAGTAGGCGGCTGTCATACTTTAATCTGACAGCTTTTGTTTGCACACTTTTTAACTCAATAGAGTTAAACTAAGTAAACAGTGTGTTACTAACTTCTGGTTGAATTAGTTTCCCACGCTGAAAAAGTAGATATGATTCTTATTTATGGAGAAGCAAGAAGAAATTCTCGGTAAGCTGTTAGATTGTATTGAGAATGTTATCCCGACAGGTATATCCCGGAACACACTATGTTTTGTCGACGAAATTAGAGAAGTAATATGGATGCATTTTCTGGAAAGAAGGTTATTTCTAAACGAAAAACTATTTCAACAGATGAAAAAGTAACCGAAATTATGCAATATTTTCAAAATCATCCACATAATTCAGTGAAACAAGCAAACAGGCAACTGAATATATCTTATGGGGCTATTCAGAAATCTCTTAAAGCTAACAAATACCATGACTATAAAATGCATAATCTTCAGTTATTAACACAATTTAATTCGGAAGGACGACTGAGTTTTGTAGCAGAAATATTGATTAAATATGACCAAGAATGTTATTTTCTTAATTATATATTATGGAGAGATGAAAGTCATTTTGTTAGCAACGGCAAACCTAACAGAAAAAAAATTATCATTACTGGGCTGACGAGAATCCATTCAACGTTAATTAAATTCAGAATCAAGGCCATTATGGCGTTAATGTATGGTGTGTGATAATTGTGAGACATGTGGTTGAACCACGCTTTTTTGAGGGAACACTAACTGGAAGTAGATACTGTAATTTCTTGGTTAATACTCTAACAGTTTTATTAGAAAATATTTTCCTTATTTTAAGAAGGCATACTTGGTATCAACACGACGGAGCACTACCTCTGCTGTTAGAGAGTATTTGAATGAACGGTTTCAACCAAGATGGACTGGAGTTCGCAGCCCAGTTATTTACTGGGCACCTAAGTCACCAAACCTCACGCCGTTAGATTTTTTTTCTTGTGGGGGACTCTTAAAGATATTGTATACAAAACTGCGACAACTGATAATGAGCACTTAAACGTATTTTTTAAAAGTGAATATTTTTTTTCTAGTCATACCACAAAACTTGCTTCAAATGCGGCGACTGTGGCAAACGATTAGACTCCGTTAATGCTACTGATGGCCCTAACAGAGATATTTATTGTAAAGGTTTGTACTTTTTAGTTTTTTTTTATTAAAATATGTTTTACTTATAATATATAGTTATATTAATCTAATTCTCCTTACTAAAGATTAAAAATTCCGAAAAAAATATGTTTCCAAATTAATTAACTTTTACGATTAACATTTGAATATAGCTCCCCAGAAATTAATCCCCATGAAATAATAACTTAATCAAGTACTTAAAGAATAACATTTGAATATAATTTCCCAAAATTAAGTACTCATAAAATAATAACTTAATCGTTTACTTAAAGAATAACACTTTATCTTGTTCTGTCATACAGTATGTTACGGAAAGAACTTTGGACCAAAGGGTTACGGTTATGGTCAAGGTGGTGGTACCTTGCAAAGTGACACTTTCTCCGTCAGGTAAACGAGATTGGTTATCTAACATTATTTTGCTTTATTTACATTTTTTATGCAATAAAGAAACGCAGTTTTAAAGAACTTCGAAATATTGCCTAAATTGTTAATTTGTATCTATTGTTGAGACCTAGACAGAATAATTTTTATGTCACTTTCCATATTAGCAAAATTTTACTAAACTGTAATCCAATGAAAGTAATTTCACAGACACTTACAGTACCAGAGGAGGCTGTAGAACAAACTAATGGATCTAAATTTAATAACTAATAAATGGTTTATGAGCTTGTTAAATAAATTTAGGTTCTCTTTAAACTAACAAGTCTTTTGAACTTCTCAAGGTTCTTCTTTATTATATTTAGATTTTTTTATTGTTAGCAAGCAATTTAAATCATGATTCCACAAATTTTGTATATTTTAAAGTTCTTTAAAAACAGAGCAGCAGCAATAATTTTTTTAGTGAACAGCTAATAAAGTAAAACATTTTATATGTAGTTTGCTATGCGCAACGCTTTGGTCCGCACGGCACTGGCCATGCAAGCGGTCTATTCCTAGAGCTTTTCTCAGATGCTTTGGATGCTGAGTTCCAGAGGTACTAAACATTAATTGTTTTATTTTTGAAGTTGTGTAATGTTAACCTGTAGACGTTCAAGACAGATTATGTTTTGTATTGTTTGTTAGCTTTCATATATACTGCGAGTTCATTAGATCAACTGAATTAACGAAAGGACTTCAGTTATTTATTTAGCTAAAGGGAAGTATTTTATGCAAATCGCTTGAGATTAGTGACAAATATTATAAACGGACAAAAATCAGTCTAATTGATTTTAACTATGGTTTATTTGCACAGTTTTGGTTTTATGACTGTTCAAAGGTTAAATCAAATAGAGTATATAATAGTAAGTATAATGGTTATGTAAAGTGAACTTATGACACTATTTCACTTTAAAATAAAGTATATACCCCTAAAACTCTCTAGTAAAAGATTTTTGCGGGGGTTTCTTTCGTTTATATGATGGCTATATCTTCAAAATCACAACCAAATTAAAATTGTCTGTTTTAATACAAGAACAGTTCACTGAATACTGTTTGTCCGATGATAATATAGAAATTGCAAACTAAATATTTCAAATCATTCCAAATCGTTTTAATCACTTGTAAAAGTATCAGCAGATTCTTTTTTTATGGTCCCAGCATTTGGGCTGCAGAGAATACCTCCCTTGAAAGGGATGAAATTCTCCGTAATTTCTTAAAAAGCGTGATAGGATTAACAAGCGAAATCTGACCTAGGTTAGGCGTATTATTCCCTATCCTTCTTTAATGCTAAAAGTATTCCATATATTCAATCAGTTCTGCCTCCCTAATCAATCAAATTTGAATAAATTTTAACAAATACAGAGTATTTTGGGAAAGAGATCAGTTTTCCATTGTTGGTCATATTGAAGTTTTGAGAATGTTTCTTTACCATGGTTGCAACATAATCGTCTTAGGACCATTTTGGTTTCAAATTAACTTTGTAAAGCGAACTTTTAAGAAAAAAAACACAGTATGGATTTTATAGAGTTTAATTCTGTTTTGTTACTGTCACCTGTAGATAGAATTTGCCCTAGATTTTTTAAAATTTTATGATTTGCTTATATCTACAGATCTTATAATGTAAATGAAAAAAGAAAAATTCTGAATGAAGGTTTACTTCTATCTATCCAATAAGCCCTCTCTCATCCAGTGTCGGACATAGGCCTTCCGTTCCTTCGTCCATCCTTCTCGATTCTGCGTCTTCCTGATCCATCCTAAACCAGTCGTTCTTTTTAGGTTATCTTTCCATCTTGTTTGGGGCCTTCCTCTATATTTTTCTTGCTACTTGCTACGTCTATCACTCTGGTCTTTTGTCTTATACTTTCGTTTCTGATTCTGTCTTTGTTACTTTATATTCAGCGTCTGACGTTCCATTACTCAGTTGGTCCATCATCTTCTTAGTCAATGTCCATATCTGGGCCACCTAGGTGGGAACCGGTAGAATGCGTTGAACGAATACCATCTTTCTTGCCAAATGTTGCCCATGCCAGTCTAATTCTTGTCTGTACTTCTGACGTTTGATTTGCTTTTCCATACTTTATTATTTGCCCTAAGTAGATGTATTCCTCTACATATTCAAGGGTTTTGCCCTCTATTCTTAAGTCTCGCGAACTATCTTCGTTTGTCATGATGATAACATAGTCATAACCTTTGTCTTATCTCTGTTCAGCAGTAGTCCAACCCTCTCTAATTTATTTTGTAGTTCAGTAATGATTTCCTGTATGTCATCAAAGTTATCTGATATTAGCACTACATGATCAGCATAACGCAGATGATTTAACTTTTGTCCATTTATACTGATCCTCTTTTTTCCCATTCGAATTCCTTGAAAATTTCTTCTAATGCTGCTATAAATAGTTTTGGGCTCATAGAATTTCCCTGTCTTATTCCGAGTTTGATAGGTATAGAATTTGTTTTTCTATGTATTTCCACTATCATTTGAGCCTTGTTGTAAATTGTTCTAATGAGCTGAGTATACCTATAGTCTATTCTGCTGTTATACAAGGCTTTTTCGACGGTCCAGCTCTCGATACTATCGAAAGCCTTTTGATAATCTATAAATACCAGGTACAACTTTAAGTTATATTCTGTAGCTTTCTCTATTAAGGTTCTGATACTTAAGAGATGATCACAAGTAATAAAACTCTTCATTAAGCCAGCCTGTTCTACTAATTGGTTTAATTCCAGCTTGTTTTCCAATCCATTAATTATTATTTTGTTAAACAATTTATATATTTTCAAAATGAAATTGGGCGGTAATTGTCTAACTTAGTCTTATCACCTTTTTTAAAAAGTAAAATTGTTGAAGCTGTGTTCCAATTTCTGGTATTTTCTCTTCTTCTAGACATTTATTGGATAAGAGCTTCAGCACCTGTACCACCAAGTCTCCTTACTTACTTCAATTATAATTATTAAAAAATTAGATTTAGCTCAAATTGAATATTATATTTTGATAGACCGTGTTTTTCTTATTGCATGGTGTTAATGTGGATCTCTGGCGTTTTCGTTCTTTAGGGTTCCGTACGGAACACTTATAAGATCACTTCGGTTTCTATCGGTCCGACTCTCACACCCCATTTCTCCGAAACTATTTGACATAGAAAGTAGAAATTTGACGCTAATATAGGAATTGACGGCCTCATCAGAGCTGTATAGTTTTCAAAGTTAAATTTTGACTTAAGGGATTAGTTTTGGGGGTTGAAAACAGAAGTGAAAAAAAAAAATTACCAGGTCATCGAGTGGGGGTATCAAATGAAAGCTTGTAAAAACAGTTCAAAAAATATATATAACGTAATACTTGTGCACACTTTTCTTTGGACTATTTTTAAAAAATTGCGAAAAATCGTTGATCTCTTTATCTCGAAAAGTACTGACCAAAAAATTTAAAAAAAATTCTGGAATATTCTCCATCACGAGTGACCTTTAATAATTTATCTGGTATATAAAAATAAAGACAAGATTTCAAAGTCATCAGTTTTCAGTAAAGATCGAAAAAAACTTTGCTGAAAACTCATTTGGGCTGTGTTTTGTGAAGTAATTGATTATTTTATACCTCCGTAACAAATTTTTTTATTTCAAAACCAATTAACGTACGGAACACTAATTGCGCAAGTCCGACTTGCATTTGGCCATTTTTTTTGATTTATAGTCATAGTATAACTTTAACTTTGGTAATGCAGCAACCATAACGATATAGAACATTGCATCAAAGCAATTTGCTTGTATTTTAATTTATGATTTGTAAATAAATTTAAAATTTTTAAGTAAATTCTATTTCATTTTTAGCGGTCAAGCTCCCAAGATCACCGTTGTCGATACCGCCTGCATCAAGGCCCCACCAGGCCAAGGATGCCCACGTTGTGGAGGTGTTGTCTTCGCTGCTGAAGAAGTCCTTGCCAAGGGTCGCCCATGGCATCGCAAGTGCTTCAAATGCAAAGACTGTACACAAACTCTCGACTCCATCAACGCTTGTGATGGCCCTGATAGAGATGTCTACTGTAAGACCTGCTATGGTAAGAAATGGGGACCTCATGGATATGGGTTCGCCTGTGGTAGTGGTTTCTTGCAGACAGACGGGTTGACGTAAGTATTTTATTTAAATTTCCTTTGTTATTCTTCATCCTACAAACACACATCATAATGTTTCTATGAAATTACTTGGGATTCTATTCAGACATCTTTATGGTTTAGAATTTAACTCGGATATAATTAATAGTTCTTGAGGTAATGATTCGTGAACACAATTCAATCTTTCGAGATAATATGGTACGATGTTAGCCAAAAAATGAAAATGTTTTTGTAATTCTAACATCTGTTCAAATCGATGAACCTGAACTAAAATATAAACAGACTTTCAGGTATAAGTTTTCCATAGTAAAAGTAAACCTAGTAATTTGCAGAGTCTAGGCAATTTTGATAAAAAATTTTTATCAGGTTACCTACTTCCAATGGAAAAGTACTATATAATTTGGAAGAAACTACATCGACCTGTACAAGGAGACAATGCACTCCCTGGCTACAGGTCTATATTATCAAAATTTATTTTATTCTCAGAATATATTCCCAAGTGACATTCTAACAAAATTTTATTCATAATTTATATAACATTTACCGGTACTACTATACAGAAACAGATTATTTTACGGTAATTATCACCAGTTACTTTGTTTAACAAGGTTTTCGATGTTGACGCAGTAACCACTATTTTTCTGTTAGTCAGCTAATATTCAGTTAAGTTATCTATCGGTTAAAACTTGGGCACTACTTTTTAGATTCACTGGTAACGGGTCCACCGACCTCGAGTAAATTGGTACAGGTAAACAAGGGGTCAATACACATGTCAGTTACTGGCGGTCGATTGCCGATGCAAATATGGGAATAATCGGTAACGTTAAACAACAGCAACTCGTGAAGGTACACGAGCACATAATGGACGTAAATGGCCGATGACTTCAATAAAGACACTAGCGGTCACGCTATTAGCCTCAGGCAACGACAAGGCTGCAAATCGCAAGCTCATAGTTACCTAGGAAACAATAACGAACAGTTGTAATGCAGAATAAGGTTAGCACTAATGCTTCTTCAGGTACCATGATCGTTCAAACGATTGTTGGTTATCATGTTGGCTACCGTGTTAATGACACTACTCAGTATATATCACTATTACACCTAGCACTTTATTTTTGCACTTGAGGCGCGTTTCACTAACCATGTTAGCTTCACCAGGAGCGATGATTGGCTCATCATCGCTCCTGATGAAGCTAACATGGGTAACGGAACGCTCGTCGAGTGCAAAAATAAAGTGTTTGGTGTAGTGGTGATATATACTGAGTAGTGTCATTGTGCCACAGATTCCACATTCCCAACATACATGCTGATGATGATCATTTTATTGACAGCCCCTCAGAAGAGTTGGACTGTAGACTTTCCGTACCACTGCCTCAAATTTTTCAACCACGATGTTCTTCTTTCTCCCTGGACCACGTCTGCCTGGATTCATTCCCTCTATAATCGGATGCAAAATTTAGTATTTTTCTCACTGTTTCATAATGTGGCCAAATTTGTGTCGCTTGATTGTCGTGACCACCTCCAAGTCCTTGTCTACTCAAGTGAGAACGCTTTGTTACTAATTCTGTCCATCCAACTGATTTTCAGCAGTCGCCGATACACCCATATCTCGAATGCCTCCAGACGTTTAGGCATTGCTTCAGTTAGCGTCCATGCTTTCATGCCGTACAAGAGAACCGGAAAGACATAGCAGCTTACAATTTTCATCAGTAGCTTCAATGATAGGTCGTGATTAGTTAGGATTTTTTTTTGTTCTTCATAAATGCGGTTCGGTCCTTCTCTATTCGAATTTTGACTCCCACAGTCGGGTACCAGTGGTCGTTGATATTACTACCAAGATAGATCAATTTATCAACTCTCTCTCGCTTTGTGCCACTGACTGTAATACCACAATCTTCAGTACTAGATCCTTGGCTTATAATTATGTATTTTGTTTTATTTATATTGAGTCTTAAACCAAACTGCGTGCAAGTGTCAGCTATTTTATCCATAAGTTTTTGTATCTTTTCCCTTATTAGTGATAATTAATATTTTATCAACGTATCTGACGTTATTTATGTTAACGCCGTTGATGTTGATTCCTTCAGTGATGCCAGTGAATGCTTTATTGAATATCACCTCTCAATACAAGTTGAACAAGGGTGAATACAACCCTAACGCACACAACAGATATAAAATGTTAGTTGCTTGAAGACATTTTAAACTGATTACAAAACCTCATTATCATGTACTAGGTTTATGCAGATGAAGACGGAATTTTTATAGAATCAACAAATAGTTAATATAGTTCTATTAAAAAAAAAAGAAACGATATAGTAATTGTCGACTTGAAAGACACGTTTCTATAATAAATACTAAATTTAACTTTCTCACGGTAGATAGTAACTTAATTTAAGCATTAAAACTAGATATGTTAGGTATTTTATGCTGAGATATTAATTACAATAGAAGGTGAGCAGATGATGGCTGCAGAGATATTTACATTTAAAAACTAATATTCCATTTACATATTTTTAAGTCAAAATTGGAAATATTGAAAAAATAATAGCAACTAATTTCTCTCATCATTCTCAAAAATTCATACAATATCCCAGTCAAAAGCTATCATAATAACATGAAAAGTATATATATATATATATATATATATATATATATATATATATATATATATATATATATATATATATAATAATTCTCCTCGAATTCTCTTCTGTCTTCTTCACCTTTGATATTAAAAATCATCACACTCTACCTTTTCTGGGTAATCTTACTAATTAATAACTTTGGATTAGTCAGTATACAAAAGCCTACTCAGACGGATAATTATTTAAATGCTTCTTCGCATCACCATTCCGCCCAAAAACAATCAGTTATTAACTTGCTTATTCATAGAGCTGTATGATCCTCTCAGCTACAATTTCTTCAATCAGAACTAAAACACTTTCGTTCTTGAATCAAACAATTTCTGGTACCGAGAGATAAATGGCCCCATTCAGAAAAAAAACCATCTCCTCAAGTGTCTCCGAAGGCTGAAAAAAACCAAGTAGATTAGTTTCTTGAAATTGTAGTCCTTCCATATATTAGGAATATCACAGATCGCATTTCAAAAATTCTGCAAAAATATACGATACGATTCTCTATGTGCCCTAAACTCTCACGACGTCCCATATAGCTGTGAGAAAACCTATGAGTACTATATATCAGTGAAACGAGTAGCGAAATGTGTACTAGAATTAAACGTCTTCGTAATATTTCCACTTCAGCCCTTGAACATCAGCATGAAACAAGACGCTAGATTTCCTTTAACAAATACAAGATCCCTGCAAAAAATTTTTCTAACCTAAAATTTAGGGAGTCTATCGAAATATTTCGACATTCAAACACCCTCAAGCTTGACATTAGTCTTTATCTTTTGTCAATCTGGGAAACGATTATCCATAAAGCCCCGCCCTCCCCTCACGTGGCTCTAACGAAGCCGGAAGGATGATCGGTGAACCGTAAGAAATATTCAATCGACACATGAAAAATTCAAAACAATTATACCTATAAGTTCTGTAATCCTATCGACAATTGCTATCAAAATATTGAAAATATTCACAATTTACCCCTCCCCCCCAATTCTTTTCAAGCAATATTACCTTAAAATTATAGGCTTCTTTATCGATTTCTCATTTTATCTGAGACACCTGATACACATACGGATAGACAGTCAGATCGGTCATCAGATAGGGAGACAGACAAGCCGACGGAAATTCAGAACTATATTTTTGTAATCAAGGGACGCTCAAACGTAAATAGGTACTACAATCTTGAAGAGTAATTTGTTCACGAATTGCATGTTTTCCTTTAGCAGAGGAAACAATATTTGCTTCTACTTCCCGCGTGTAGTATATTCTAATTTATGTATATTGTGAGTAACATGTATTTTATGTATATTGTGAGTAACATGTATTTTTATTATATATTATAGTGAAAATCAAATCTCTCAGAACCGTCCATTCTACAATCCCGATACTACTTCCATCAAAGCAGCACCTGGTCAAGGATGCCCTCGCTGTGGTGGTGCGGTATTTGCTGCTGAACAACAACTAGCCAAAGGAACTGTAAGTAATTTCATAATAATTCTCTACCAAAAATTAATCCCTTAATTGTCAAAATGTGACTTGACCGAGAGCTGAAATTTAGCAAGAAGTAAACAAACAATTGAAACATTGAGCTGGGGGCCAACTAAACGTCGCACTAAGAGCACCGTACGTATATCGCGAGCATGATATCGCAAACGCAATGTCCACTTCTACTTCGTAGTTCGTACAGTGAAACGACTTTTAGGACATCCTATATGTAAGAACAGCAGTTGGATGTAAAGTGCAATATCTTGCCTACCATTCTCTCTACTGCTAGGTGTTTACCCAATCATCACATTTCTACCTATCCCTAAAGATCTTCAAACAATACTGATCTTGATCATCTATCTCTATCTATCTATCCAATAAGCCTTCTTCCTTCCAGTGTCGGGCATAGGCCTCCCTTTCCCTTTTCCTTCTTGATTTTGCGTCTTTCTGATCCATCCTAAACTAACCGTTCTTTTCAGGTCATCTTTTTATCTTGTTTGGGGCCTTCCTCTGGATATTTGTCCCAATCATGACCTCCATTCTTGTATTGTTTTATTCCATCCTTCATCTTATTGTCTCCATTTCAAACTTGCTACCTGTTCTCTTACGTATATGATTTTGGTCTTTTGTCTTATACTTTCGTTTCTGATTCTGTCTTGTAATCTTATATTCAGCATCTGGCGTTCCATTGCTCTCTGTGTTTCACTCAGTTGATTCATCATCTTCTGAGTTAATGGCCATGTCTAGGCCGCGTAGGTGAGAACCGTTGTCTCTATTACCATGTAAAGAAGCAGTGTAATACAAAAGTTCACGAGTATGTTTTCCACAATTACCTGCACTACTCCATTATTTTTCTGTTTTTGTTAAACCTCCTAACTGTTAACGTTTCCTCTTCTTACGCTCTCCTCTTCCTATATCAAGTCTGAAAAATGAGTGTCGAAAAGAAACTTTTCAATTTGAGTTACTGTGTTTTATAATTTTCTCTATTAAGAGTTAATCAGTTTTATAATAGTTTGTGATATTACCTCCTAAAAAAAAAATCTTTTATAGATGTGGCATAAGAAGTGCTTCAACTGCGCTGAATGCCATCGTCCACTAGATTCCACTCTTGCTTGTGACGGTCCCGACAAAGAAGTTCACTGCCGTGCTTGCTACGCCAGACTTTTCGGACCTAAAGGATTCGGTTTCGGACACGCCCCAACCTTAACATCCGCTGGTGGTGATATTCCTGTTATTCACGATGCTAATCCCAACAGTGGCCCACGTAAAGCACCTGGACAGGGTGGCTGCAAGAGGTGTGGTTTTGCCGTCTTTGCTGCTGAACAGATGGTCAGCAAACATGGTATCTGGCACAAAAGGTAGGTTTCATTTTTCTTTGTTATATTTACCCTAAAGGAGCTGAAGGATATTTTCGAGTAAAGCAAGGCGTCATTCATCGTTTATTTTTTTAATAAAAATCTAAATACATGTTACTCTAACAAATTATTGGCATATTAAACTAAGATTATGTTATTTTATTGCAAATTATAAAACAATTCTGCAAGGAGTGGGAATATTTGATTTAAAGAAATATTTTTTCAGGTGCTTCAGCTGCGCTGACTGCGGTCGCTCCTTGGATTCTACCAACCAAAACGATGCTCCAAACGGTGAAATCTTCTGCAGAGGATGCTACAATCGTCATTTCGGTCCCAAGGGGGTTGGCTTCGGTATGGGCGCCGGCACTCTTACAATGGCTTAGAAACATCCACTCATTGTCTACTTTTACTTTCTTAATCAATCTAACAGAAAAACAATCTATGTGAATTTTTTTGTAGAACAATTCCTTTTATTGCATCTTTGATAAAGGTTGTCTACAAGGTTGTGTGAAAACCTATATTTTCAGGGAATTAATTACGAAATTTTGCAGGCCTGGACAGTTTTTTACATCTTTTGATAACATCTTATCGTATTCATTTTTTGAAAATGTTCCGTTTTCCTGCGAAGAAAAATTGATTAAGACTGTTGTAATATATTTCTGATTGACTATATATATAATACAAATATAAACAAGGATATCCCTGCTTATTAAACAAAGAAGATATTTGCGCAATTTCATGGTGACTAGTTTTTAACATGTAAAGTTTAGCTTTATTTAAGGCATTATTTTTGAATGATATTTTTAAATGTTTTTTTATATAATGTATACAATTCCACACGTAAATTAGACTCAGAGGGAATATAAGACTCAGAATTGCTGGTTTCCGGATACCAGCTCTCAACAATGGAAAGACTTCCTTCGAACGACGAGACAGGTCGACCTGAGAGATACTTTTTTTTGTATATATCTACACTGACCATTTTTATGGTCTATATCGAACAGATGCTTAGCGCTTTGCAACATGTAACGTTTATCGCTCTATATATTACGATTTATTTTTGTTTAGATGTAAATCTTAATAAAATAAATAAAAATCGGAAAAAAGTATTATTGTGTGTTTTAATTGTTTGAACCACTTTAACTTTAGATTACTTGTTCTGTAGTACAGACATATTAAGAATAAAAAGAAAAAAGAAAATCTTCTGGAATGGCTCACAAGTTTCCTCAAAGAGCGTTCTTTACGAGTGGCCATCGACGGGTTTCTTTCTAACACCTTCACTATCAACGCCAGTATGTCTTTCTTTCTCATTTACATTAACGATCTGCTGGAAAAGACCAGAAATCCAATCTACAGCTTTGCAGGTTACAGTACACTTATGTCATCATTCACTTAGAAAGCTCGGACATCGGCTACTCATGAAAAATATATGCATACAGCAGGAGGTCGTTCAACTTAACAAAAACCTGGACGAAATTCTATCTTGGGGTGACAGTAACCAAGTAGAATTTAGCCCTACAAGAACCCGTGCGGCAGTTATTTCTAAAGAAGTTTCTCTAGCATCGCCACTTAATTTGCCGGGTGTTAATTTGGTAGCGAACATGTTGCCAGCATAGCAAAGAGAGCTTCTCAAAAGCTGGGAATATTATTTCGAACCAGAAAGCTTTACACTCCACGATGGAATACTACTCACATATTTGGGGCTCGGCTCCCAAACATACGCTGCATTTGTTGGTTTCTATTCAGAAGAGAGCTGTTCGCCTGACTGAAGATCCGAATCTGGCCAGCAACCTTCATTCATTGGAACATCGAAGAACGATTGGCAACTTGAGTCTATTTTACAAGTATTAATTTCTTCCAGAGCGCTGCATGCTAGAAATACACCTCGCCCTAATACTTCACAGCCGTATGAAGTTCAACTTGTTACTCCTCGTACAACCTTCTTCAAGCAATTTTTCATCTGGAGAACCTCATCCTTTTGAAATAATTTGCCCGCGACTGTGTTTCCGACCGAGTACAATTTACAGCGATTCAAGACTAACGTGAATCGCTTTTTTCGCATACATGTCGCTTCGATAGCTCTTCAGGGATTTCACTGCCGCACGTGTGTTAGGCCCATATAAAAAAAAGAACTTGTCAATTGCAGGTCTGCTCGTCTTGAACGCTTCCCTAATAAACTGATTAGTGCGTAGTACCAAATACCTTGCTTCGTTGTTAAGGACTGTCCTTGTGCATTGCTGAAACCTTTATTTTTTCTCTTAATTTGGCTGTCAGCAATAAGATATTTCTGGAATAAAATGTGGAATTATAGGCTTAACTATATTTTACACATCTCTGTTTGCGAAGGTTTTTTTGTGAAGCTCGTGTACTACGAGTATTGATTACTAGTTAGTCTAGACTAATTCCCAATATCAAAAACAGATGCTGTTGCTACTGATAGTAGTTTCGTGTTTAGTGAATATGTTTATAAAGTTTGGTGGTACAAATTTTATTGTGCTATTTGTAGTGAATTGAATGAAGATATGAACGACATGACTTTAGTAAAACTGAATATTGATTAATGATAAAATACTTTTTTAAAAAAAAGAACTGTTTACTAAAGAAATTCACGACGATATCCTTAATACATTGGAGGAATAATGTATTTCCTGTGGCACTAATCAAAAATTGGGTTGCGTCTACATAAGAGAATGATGAGGCACTGCATAAAACGATTTTTGAAGAATCGAAGAATTCAACTGAAAACGGTAGTAGAGATTCTGAACATCTCATATCTGTTAGAAATAATACGCAGCTTCTCTTTGAACATTCAGCACAAGACTGACTCGTCTTTATTATTCGCTAGTAAACGACAAAATACAATAGTTTATGATAATGATAATAACTTCATCACTAGTCTCGCTTTCAGGAACGACACTTTCAGCTGAGTCATATGAGTCATTATCATTTTCATTTAAATACCCCACTGAATCTGGCACCTATTTATCCTCTACACTATCATGTAGGTTCTTGCCTTCAGCTTGGGAGTCACCAATTATGACTTTGACTTCCTCATTAGCTTTTTCCATAATAATAACATTCCGGCTTATTATAACGTCATTTATATCAGGATTATACAATCTGTATCCTTTTGTCGTGTCAGAATACCCAACCAATATCATCCTTTTTGACTTTTTATCCCACTTTAATCCCTTTTCTCTGGAAATTTGTACCATTGCTGGACTACTAAAGATTCTCAAATGACTTATATCTGGTTTTCTTCCTGTCCATATTTCAAAAGGTGTTTTATTAACTACAGTTGAAGTGCCTCTGCCCAAAAACATTTTTCTAATTTGGCATCAAATAACAGACATCTGGCACGCTCAACTATAGTTCTATTCATTCTTTCAGAAGATCCATTTTGTTCTGGAGTATACGGAGTTGTTTTCTGGTGTACTATCCCATATTTCTTTAAATAATTTTCGAAATCTGTACTGCAAAATTCACCAGCATTGTCTGTTCTTAGTGTCTTAATTTTCTTGTCCTGTTGGTTTTCTGTCATATTTTTAAATTCTTGAAATCTTCTGAACATTTCATCTGTTGTCCTCCAAGATTAAAAAATATTTCGCCCCACCAACGGATCTGACTTCCATTGGACCACATATATCAGCATGTATTAGCTCTAGCAATGGACTTTGCCCTTGAGCCTTTTCGAGGAAATGATAGTCTAACTTGTTTACCTTCATTGCATGTTTCACAATTTTCTCGGCCTATTCTACTTTCATCTATGCATTGCATGCCATTGACTACACCATTTCTCATCTTTATCATGTCCTTGTTATTTAAAAGTCCTAATCTTCTATGCCACGTTTCACATGAAGTAGTCAATAATCTACTTGACAAACACTCTGTATTTACCTTGGCTTGTAATTTATACACATTATTTTCTAGTATTGCTACACCTACTAGTTGCCTTTGTGGATTGTATATTTTGCATCCAGTAGCTTCAAAAACAACTTCATTTCCATTCTTAATCAACTAACAGAAAGCAAATTTGTTGTTAACTGAGGAACACATAAAACATCCTTAATTGTAACATCAAATATTAAGTCTTTTACAACAGTTGTAATATCCAAATCTCCCGAACAGTCTACTAAAACCCGCGATTTATTTGCCACCACAATCTCGCAAACTTCCGATTGTTTTACGTTTTTTAGCCAACTTTTATTCGGGGTTAGATGCATGCTTGCATCCGAATCTACGTAAAAGTCTTGAGCATTAAACTGACCACTAAGGAAAACTGCTGAAAAAACATTTGCTCCCCTTTGCTTATATTTATTCGGACACTTACTTTTATAATGACCCTTTTGTTTACACCCGTAGCACGTTATTAAGGTTATGTCCTTCTTGACATTTAACGCATCACTGCCTGCAGGGTTGCCTACTTTGTAACTGTTTCTTCCAATGTTGCTACCATATTTCTCATTTCTGGTGTTACTATCCCTGCCAAAAAAAGCGGTACCTGTTTTATCTACAGCAACTTCCATGTCCAAGAGCTTAGTTGTAATGGAGTCCGCTGTTATAGAGATCCCAGAATGTTCGATAGCCATAATCATTGGCGAATATTTTTCTGGCAGTCCTGCCAGCAGTAGTGAACCTATCCATTCTTCGTGAATTTTAAAGCCGGTAGCTCGTAATCTTTGCGAAGATTCAATTATCTGGTTTACGTAAGACGCCATGTTGTCACAACCATCCAACCTCGTTGAAATTAACGTTCTTAAAAGGGTTATCTTGCTCATAAAACCCGGGTCGGCAAACATGGATTTTAATTTCGTCCATAGCTCAGCTGCCGTTTTGGTTTCTTTAATATGGACATACAATGATGTGTCGATCGTTAGGATTAATTTCGACCTCGGTTGGGTAATTTTATCGGTGTCGGTTTCTGCATTGAAATCACTGATGCATTTCTGCAGACCATCCAAAGTTAGGAAATTTTCTGCTGCAAACGCCCAATCATCATAGTTCTCGCGTCCAAGCAACTTGGGAACACTCGCGATATAACTATTGCTCGACATATTTTGAGTCTTATGCGTGCAAACAAACAATCCGAACAGTAATCGTGACTTTACTTTTTACAGTAATGGCGGCACTGGGCACATAACCTGTTAGAAATAATACGCAGCTTCTCTTTGAACATTCAGCACAAAACTGACTCGTCTTTATTATTCGCTAGTAAAAGACAAAATACAATAGTTCATGATAATGATAATAGAGGGCCACACATACACATTTTTAGGTTGTTGCACATACTTTAACAATATCAACGTGTTTTCGTATTGGCTATTTCGACTGAATGGGAAAATTATCAGCTAAATGAATTCCTAAATGTCGGAAACTCCTACCAAAGATAACTTATAGTAACAAGATCCAAGTTGCTATACAGCCATTTTGAAGAGGACTCGTTTTGACCTGAAAAAGCGCGTTTAGATAAATATTGTATAGTTTCAATAGCATTATGACAATTTTTCCTAAGTAAGTTAAATTCATTTGACAAAATTTTAAGGTAATTATTTATTGAGAAAGATATATGGTGTTAGAGAGATGGGGAGGGATTAGTGGGTAAGTTACCTGTATATTGTAATAAACGTCCATTTCAGGCTTTTTGGAGGCGAAGAATCCTAAAATTATATTACTCTTACTTTTCATTATTTTTAGCCCTTCCTCTGCTTAACTTGTTTTATTAATATCCCGCCATAAAGTAATAGAGTCAATTATTATTATTTTAAAACTACGTGTACATAGACACTTTTAAATAATACTGACAGAACATAAATGAAGGCTTTATCCTGAGATATTATTTAGTTAATTTTTTCCATATGGTTACACAAATTTTTACACAGTGCGTTGTCACATATATGAAACAACTTGTATTGTATGAAAAATCATTAACTATTAAAACGGAACACAGTTCATTTCTCGACAACTAGTTATTTCTTTCCTATCTGTGGAACTATTTCTTGTTGTACTTATTGTTCTGTTAGTCAGTCGAGCTTGTTATTTCTTTTGCGATTAACGATGCATATGCAGTGCTACCTAATGGTTATTTTAGCAATTGCGACTGTTAAATGGGTGCTTGATAAAAAATTCTTTTTTAATATGTAGCTCGTAAATGGACTAACTTTGGTTTAGGTTAAGCTTGCAATATTGGGTTGCCGTCAGCCAGAGGTAAAACATATATATATATATATATATATATATATATATATATATATATATATATATATATATATATATATATACATATATATATATATACATATATATATATATATATATATATATATATATATATATATATATATATATATATATATATACATATATATATATATATATATATATATATATATATATATATATATATATATATATATGTATATATATATATATATATATATATATATATATATATATATATATATATATATATATATATATACATATATATATATATATATATATATATATATATATATATATATATATATATATTTATACTTGCTTAATGCTTATGCCTTTCTACCCTTTGTTTCCTTCCTAATGTAAGGCCCGTGGAATTGAGTTATTCTATATCTGTCTTTTCCATATATCCTTCCAGCCTGTTTAAATTGCCCATTGCCTCTTTTGTTTCTTCTGTATTAGTTTTTTTCTTCTGTTTTTATGAGTTCTGTATCTTGTTCCGGTATTGTGTCTCTATGTTGATTTTTGTATGCTTTTCCTTCCAATTCCGTGCATCCATTTCCTTTCCTGTCTGTTTCAGTGATTCCTACATAGTGCATTTGTTGTTCTTCTGTTAGTTCATCCTCTTTTCCATTTATACCCCTATTATTCCGTGTTCTCAATCTAAAAATTCGATAATTATTTCCCATTTCTTTATTCCTATCTGTTTCTTTGATTATCTTCTTATTTGTATTCATTTTATTAGTCCTCTCTTCCGTATCCTTTATCTTTGCCAGGGTCGTCGTCAATCTACCTATCTCTCTCCTTTTTCTCAGTTTTTTGACTTGATGGTCGTAGTATTCTTTGTTTGTTCTTTCAGTTTTTCTTCCTTAATGTCCCATTTATGTTCTCTACCTTCGATTACGATTTTTTGATATCCTATTTTCACCCTTTTTCCATTCTTTCTCTCGTTCTCTGCTATATGCTTCAATTTCTTTTGAATTTCGCGTTCATGTTTTGTTAAATCGTTGTTTATATAAACTCTCTCTCTTAGGTTTCTCAGTTTGTTTTTATTTTTCATTACAGCTTCCTAATCTCCCGTGCTTCCAAGTTCTATCTTGTATATAGTCGCTTCCATTTTTATCATATCTTTAATCTGTACTTTTGTGTCTATACTCCTCTCCATAAAAAGTTCTACACCCATTTTCAGATCCGGTTGGCTGTTCTCTTCAAAACTCATTCCCGATATTACAATATTATTCCTTACGTTGTCTTTCCAGTCTACTCATCTTCTAATCCATACTTCTCATATTTTCTCTAATTATCTTATTTTCCTCTTTCAATACTTCATTCTCCTTTCTTAGTTACTTCAACTCTTGTTGGTATCTCTTCTGATCTTGTTTCATATCATTTATTGTCTATCTTACCTACCCTTTCGTTTTTCCCTCTCTGTGGTGTTCTTATCAGCTTTCTACTCTTCTTGAATAATCCCATTGGCTCCTCTTTTTCTTCGACTCTTCCTCTTTTCGAGTCTCCTGAGGTATAATCATCGCTATCCATTGTTCTTTCTGTTACAACAACCCTACGTGTGCTCCTCGTATATTCCATTTTCAAACACGGGAGAAAAAGAAAAAAATTTGTTTATATTTCTTATCACCGTAAACAGTAAAATAATCAAGGTCGTCGTCGCTTATCGTTTCGTTAGCTTCATACAATTTCACAAAATTATTTTCATAAATCTCCAAATTTTTTATTTATTGTCTTAATCTAACACTACACTCTGCTTTATTTCTAGTCCCTTTCATTTGCAATCGACAAACTAATTAAATAGATCCAAACCCTATCGTTATAATGCTCGTTGAACGAGTTGACTATTGCCGGGCGGTCGATTTACGTGTATCGCGCGGTCCGAATCTCAACTCTTTACTATATTATATATATATATATATATATATATATATATATATATATATAACATATATATATAACTACTATATTATGCGAGTACGGTGATATAGGCCAGTTCCACACATGGTAAAACAATAAATAATTTCCGAAATATTGCTTAATACTGGTAGTAACGAATTTATTTTTATTCCTGCTAGGAGACTAATTTATATGCTTTGCTTAGCGATTATTTTGACTATTGTGACTAAAATATGTCTATATCAATCAGAAGGTTGTAGTTGCAAGACCTTTGATAGTAGGAAGGTATACTTTTAATGTTGAATTCATATTAGCCAGAAATACTACTTGTATTTTACTACATCATTACAAGAACATTAATATTTAGTACAATTTTCTATACTTTCCAGAATTTCAACCAATATAGCACACATTACTGTGTTTTCTGAGAGATTTCTGTAATGGAATTTCTTTTGGCTGTCAATTATCAGAATAATAGACATTCATCCATTTGGAAAAAACTAATTTGTTAAAAACATTACTTATAATTTGTTATATAAACATTGTGATGAAGTTATCAGTGAAGCATGTCAAGTTTATTTTTATTGAATCTAAGATCTTCTAGTAATTGTAAAAATATTTAATCTATCGAAAAACTTAATAATTATTTTATTAAGCACTGATTAATCTTGTTGACCTTTGTTCAGTTACTTCAATG
>CM032449.1:43399374-43811874 GCA_019049505.1 Pachyrhynchus sulphureomaculatus
GGTGCGGCAATACCTAACGGAACTGGAAATACCCGCATGAGAATGGCCTGCGCGGAGCCCTGACCTCAATCCAATCGAGCAGATGTGAGATGAGCTCAAAAGAAGGGTTCGAGCCAGAAATCTAGTCCTTGCATCGCTGAGAGACTTAAAGGTTGCGATGGCAGCAGAGTGGGGAAGAATCCCACAGACAGTGGGAAAAAAGCTCACCCGTCCCATGAAAAACCTGCTGGAAGCAATAATGAGGACTAGAGGGTAATACAAAATATTGATTTTGATTTTAATCAATAAATTTAGTTGTTAACGTTAAAATTTCTTTAATTTTTCCTTTCTCTTACCTCTATTTTCAATCCCTGTTCTCCTTGTTTCCCATTTCAATAATTTTAATCAGTAAAAACCATGAAGTATGCTATGGAATTTGGTATCCTTAGAAAGAGAATAGAATGAGCTTTCAAATTATACTAAAATCCGTAAAAATATATGAACACTAATTCTAGAATCCTCGTTAAATGACGCCAGATAGTTTGAGTCGATTTTCTTGCTCACCAGTTTATATATATATATATATATATATATATATATATATATATATATATATATATATATATATATATATATATGTACGTATATATTTACATATATACATATATATATATATATATATATATATATATATATATATATATATATATATATATATACATATATATAGCAAAAAGGGTTTTTCTAATTTATCGGGTTTGCGGTCTGTGACAATTAACACTCGATTGCTGTTAAACTCTATATTTCGTTTTTACTTCACAACTTCATCGGGAGAAACTATAATTTTTAGAAAAAACAGTGTGTCAGGAAATTTATTTGTAAATAAATAGTTATTTTAAAAACTTACCAACTAAGAGATGGTCACAATATTTATAAAAATAAAAGAACATCGACTACATTAGACACATAACAGAAACAAGAAAATACTTATGCACAGTGACAAATAACAGTTAACAATGAACTAATCTAGGTTATAAATCCGAAATCGACCAAAAACGAAAAAACTATCATCAAAATCAGTGGTTTAGTTATGCATAAGATTATTAACTTATAAAATTTATAAGTTTAAAATATTACAATACATTACACTTAATTTACTGGTATCTGCCCTATAATTAACACAATCCTTATGTTTGTTTATGTGACACATTTCAAGAAACAGCCGATCCTTGTAATTATTTACTCTCTCCAAAACTTCCACATTGGCAAAATCGAACTGATGTCCCGTTTTTAAAACATGGTCAACTAAGGCACATGACCTCTTATTTATTCGACAATCGCTTTTGTGTTGTGTAATTCTTTGTTTTCTTTTTTTTTTCTAAAAATTATAGTTTCTCCCGATGAAGTTGTGAAGTACAACGAAATATAGAGAGTTTAACAGCAATCGAGTGTTAATTGCCACAGACCGCAAACCCGATAAATTAAAAAAACCCTTTTTGCTATCAAAGTACGGTCGATAAATCTACATTTATTTATTTATATATATATATATATATATATATATATATATATATATATATATATATATATATATAAAGAGAGAGAGAGAGAGAGAAATATACAGAAAATGTGTTACATTAGGGATTTTTTTTAAAATTAAATTAAGAAGGAAAATGAGTTGGATTTCGCATCACCTGAAACCCAAGAAATTATTTTGAATTGCCTATTTGTCGTTCGTCGGTACATTTAAATTTTCTAAAGTTTAAAGTTCTTTCAACGAACGTTCTGTTTGCTGAAATGTTGAAAACATTTATTAAGAAAAATAGAGTTGCACTTTATGGTAAAATTTTAGATCGATCTAACAAAGATCGTATTTTGCCAGGTTTTGACCAATAAATATATGATCACAAGGACATTTTTATTTTTTGAATTTCAAATATAGTTTTTGGATTGGTACAAACGTCTATTTTTTGATTTTAAGTTATGTTTTTCTTGTTTTACGATCATTAACTGAAAAATTCTGGTTTTGAATGAATCACTAAATTGTCACCAAGGAAAGGGTAAATAATATAAAAAATGTTAGCTATACATCTTTATTAAAGATTATATTTATTAAACCAAACCATCTTTAAGCACCACCTCCGGTGTTCTTGTATTCCCAGAATCGATTATAACTTGTATCATCCAAGTTTCTATTTGTGTTATTATTTCCGGAAAATGCTCTTCCACTGGTTGCAGTATCATACGGTGCATTTACATTGAGTACATTGTCGATTTCACTTTCTCTGATAACAACCTGGCCATTAGCTTCTACAAAAATTAAAGAAATTTTTTAAAATATTCAAAATCTACAAGCTGTATTCGTTATGAACGGTACTTATGCCGGAATAATATATCAAAAATACGTCATGGTTAAAAGGTTTTTAAGATTTTTAAAAGAATCATTATTTAGTCTCATTAAAAAAATAAAAATCTACAGTTTTTAACCATTTCACATAAGGTGCTGGGTCAGCAATTAGTGTTGTAATGCGACAACGGCTTATGAAATTTTTTGTGACTTGAAATATGTTTTATTTTTTAATATAATCTCCTAAAACTTCAACATATTTATTCCAACGTTTCTACAATAATTCAATACCAACATTAAAGTGTGATTTCCGAAGGTCTGCAAAATATCCACCTACGTCTGCAATAGCTTCGTCACTTAATGTAAAACGCTTTCTAGCCAGGAATTTTTTCAGTTTTGGAAACAGATATTAATCAGAGGGAGCCAAATCTGATAAATATGCAAGCAATTCATACGTTAAACACGTTGAATTTTGCCATCGACAAAACACATGTGTGAACACATGCATTGTCTTGACGAAAAATAATTATTTTCTTCTTTAAAGCAGGTTTTTTCTCAAATTGCATCCAAAAGGTTACAATAATATTTAAAGTTAATTATTTCGACTTTCTAAAAATACTTTATTAACAAAATACCTTTGTAATCTCAAAAAGCTCTTGTCATAACCTTCCCTGCTGATGGAACCGTCTTTGCCTTGTTTGATGCACTTCTATCGGCTATAATCCATTGTTTCGACTATTCTTTTCACCCAGCTGTGTAGTGGTGGATCCAAGTTTCATCAATAGTTATGAAACGACGCTTGAAATTCATCTTGTTTTGCTTAAAACGATCTAAACACGCTTGAGAAATACGCATTCGATTGCGTTTTTGGTCAATTTTCAGCAAATGCGGCACCCATCTTGCACAAAGCTTTTTCGTATGTTATTTTTCATGCAATTTGTTCTTTTGAGATACTTATGGTCTCACCTGCACTTTCACTCGTCAATAGTCTAATACCATATCACGGACTTGATGAATGATTTGCGGTGATGTAACAGTTTTTGGAGGACCTTCGCGTGGATCATCTTCGAGGCTTGTATGACTAGATTTAAAAAGAGCAGCCCACTTCTTCATAGTAGATAGTGAAGTTAATGCATTCTTATACACTTTTAACAAATTCGGATGAATTTGTGTTGGTGCTAAACCATCCGAAAGAAAGAAATTAATAAATATTCAATTTTTTTTCCCATTTTAAAAAAGTCAATGACACGTCAATATTAAGCAACTGCTACTACTCGAATTACAGATCGAAATAAAATTTTACATGTGTTTATATACAGTATGAAACTTTCCAATACAATTATAGTTTCACAGTTTCTAACGCCATCTATGTATCAGGCCGAGAACTCTTCAGAAAGCCTAGTACGTACGAGATGAAAAATAGAGACATAGAAACGACTTCGGTTAGCTGCAAAACTTAGAGGTTTGAACATTGATTATCCATGATTTTACTATAGGAATACTTATTTTGAAGTCATCAGGTTATTATTTATTTTACTAGTGAAAATGTACAACTGGCAAAATATTTTTTTCAACAACTCTAAGAGAATCGAAGGGTATTATTATTAAAATTCAAATATTTGAATAAAAACTGTGGTAAAGTTCCCTAGAGAAAATATTCTCATACCATCACGTCAGAATTACTTATGCTTTCTCCAAGAGTCTTCTATAATTACGTCATAATGCCAATCTACGCCAATCTGAGATGAATATAAGAAAAAGCTGGTCTCTCTACTAATGTATATGACAACTAAGTTGACAGAGATGTTCCGTCTACTATCAAATCTCGTGCAATCTGATTTAATTCACTACATGGCTAAAATTGAAAACTCTGAAGTCATTCCAGACAACTGTTAGAAACAGCATACTTAATTGATAAAATTTTATTAAAAACTTGTCATAAAGTTTGATAGATTTGTTATTTATAGTTAAAATAATTTAAAATGGTACGTTAGACCAAATGTTACAGGTGAGAAATTATATTATTAAAACTCGTGCCTCCTTCTTACACATCTATCTTAGGTAGGTTTTTATTAAAATTGTGAGTGACTCTTCAAACCTTATCCTATTGAATAATAATAGTAATAAACATGGTTTATGGTTTAAGAAAATGGACGACCATCTCAAAAGTTGCGGATCCAAAAAAATCGATAATTTGAATTTTAGAATGAACCAATGGCAAATGCTAGTATACAATCACTTCTTGGCAATGCTCTTTTACTATTAGTGTTCCGTACGGAATACTAATAGTACTTTTACTAGTAGTGTTCCGTATATATATATATATATATATATATATATATATATATATATATATATATATATATATATATATATATATATATATATATATACGGTAAACATTCTAAATGTGTTACATTAGGAATTTTTTTTATATTAAATTATGAAGAAAAATTAGTTTATAGGTGGATTTCGCATCACCTGAAACCCAAGAAATGATTTTGAATTGTCTATTGTCATTTATCGTTCGTCGGTACATTTAAATTTTCTAAAGTTTAAAGTTCTCTCAACGAACATTCTGTTTGTTGAAAACATTTATTAAGAAAAATGTTTAGAATTGCACTTTATGGTAAAATTTTAGATCGATTGTACAAAGATCGTATTTTGTCAGGTTTTGACCAATAAATATATGATCACAAGGACATTTTATTTTTTGAATTTTGGATATAGTTCTTAGATTGATACAAGAATATAAACATATATTTTTTGATTTTAAGTTATTGTTTTACTTGTTTTACGATCATTAATTGAAAAATTCTGGTTTTGAAGGAATCACTAAATTGTCACCAAGGAAAGGGTAAATATTATAAAAAATATTAGCTATGTATCTTTATTAAAGATTATATTTATTAAACCAAATCATCTTTAAGCACCACCTCCGGTGTTCTTGTATTCCCAGAATCGATTATAATTTGTATCATCCAAGTTTCTATTTGTATTATTATTTCCGGCATATGGTCTTCCACCGGCTGCAGTATCATAGGGTGCATTTACATTGAGTACATTGTCGATTTCACTTTCTCTTATAACAACCTGGCCATTAGCTTCTACAAAAATCAAATGCACTTGGCAATGTTCTTTTACTATTAGTGTTCCGTACGGAACACTAATAGTAAAGTATAAGATCACTTTGGTGTCTGTCTGTCTGTATGTCCGTCTTTCACACCCGACTTTCTCCGAAACAACATAGAAAGTTGAAATTTGGCACTAATGTAGGAACTGGTGGCCTCATTCGAGCCGTGTAGTTTTGAAAATTGAATTTTGACCTAAGGGATTAGTTTTGGGAGGTGAAATTGGAAGTGAAAAAAAAGATTACGAGGTCATAGAGTGGGGTGTCAAATGAAAGCTTGCGAAAACACGATTTCAAATATATATATATATATATATATATATATATATATATATATATATATATATATATATATATATATATAATTTATTTTAATTCTCGTTGAAACGACCGTAGTTATTGTAAAAAAATAGTTAAAGTTTTATCTTTTTATTTTTGGGAAATCGGTCAATAAGAGGAAACTCATTTGTTGTTAAATTCTATATTTCGTTGGTAATTTCCAACTTCATCAGGAATGTAAAAAATTGAAAGTAGAAGAAAAAAAAACTGTATGTACTAAACAAGAATAAACAAAGGAGACTCACCAACACAGAGTGTTACAAAATCAAGTTGATGTTAACGTTCGCCACACACTACTAACAATTAAAAACACAAACAACATGACAGGGAACAATATAAAACCTTCTGTCCCGATCACTGAGAATTATGAAGGTAATTTGTTTGAACAGTGGTTTGACTGTGTGAGTAGTAGTATCCTATGCCTAATTCTCAATAGCTTATCAGATTATGCTGTAAATCTACAAACTTAAAATGTTACAATATATATTGTTTATATTATTAATATCCGTTTTATAATTAATTGTCTTATCATCCCTAATAATATGGCACATCTCAAGGAATAACCGTTTATTATATACGTTCTCAACTTCAAGTATCTTAGTATTCGCGTAGTCAAAAACATGTCCCGTATTCAAATGGTAACACGCCACAGCACACGAGTTTTTCCCAATCACGCAATCACTCCTGTGCTGTGCCAGCCGATTTTTCAACCACTGAGAGGTCTGTCCTATATGCTGTGCTGACACAGCACAGGAGTGATTCCGTGATTGGGAAAAACTCGTGTGCTGTGGCGTGTCATCATTTGAATACGAGACATGTTTTTTGACTACGCGAATACTAAGATACTTGAAGTTGAGAACGTATATAATAAACGGTTATTCCTTGAGATGTGCCATATTATCAGGGATGATAAGACAATTAATTATAAAACGGATATTAATAACATAAGCAATATCTATTGTAACATTTTAAGTTTGTAAATTTACAGCATAATCTGATAGGCTATTAAGAATTAGGCATAGGATACTACTACTCACACAGTCAAACCACTGTTCAAACAAATTACCTTCATAATTATCAGTTAAATTATAGTGATCGGGACAGAAGGTTTTATATTGTTCCTTGTCATGTTGTTTGTGTTTTTAATTGTTAGTAGTAGGTGGCGAATGTCAACATCACCTTTGATTTTGTAACACTCTGTGTTGGTGAATCTCCTTTGTTCATTCTTTTTTAGTACATACAGTTTTTTTTCTTCTACTTCCAGTTTTTACATTCCTGATGAAGTTGGAAATTACCAACGAAATATAGAATTTAACAACAAATGACTTTCCTCTTATTGACCGATTTCTCAAAAATAAAAAGATTAAACTTTAACTATTATATATATATATATATATATATATATATATATATATATATATATATATATATATATACATATATATATGTATATATATATATATATATATATATATATATAACACATGGGCTGAAAAGTCCCGGGCCTAACAAAGAAAAACACGGTTTTTTTTTTGGTTCAAAATTAGCTTTATTCATCAACGTAATCTCCATCAAGAGCAACGCAATCATTCCAGCGTCGCTCTAACATTTCAATACCACTTTTGTAGAACGATTTATCTTTTGCCTCAAAATAGGCCTCAGTTTCAGCGATAACCCTTTCATTCGTGCGAAATTTCTTACCGGCGAGCATTTTTTTTTTCAGGTCTGCGAACAGCCAGTAGTCGCTGGGAGCCAAATCTGGCGAATACGGTGGATGTGGGAGCAATTCGAAGTTCAATTCATGTAGTTTTGCCATTGTTTTGATTGACTTGTGACACGGTGCGTTGTCTTGATGAAACAAAATTTTTTTCTTTGCAATTTCGGCCTTCAAACGCTCCAATAACGCTATATAATATTCACTGTTGATGGTATTTCCTTTCTCAAGATAGTCGATGAATATTACACCACGCACATCCCAAAATACCGAGGCCATAACCTTTCCAGCCGATTGTTGTGCTTTCGGGCGCTTTGGACGAGGTTCACAGTTGCTGTCCACTCCGATGACGATCGTTTTGATTCCGAAGTGAAGTGATGGATCCATGTTTCATCCATTGTCACATATCGACGCAAAAATTCCAGTTTGTTACGTTTAAACATGGCCAAACACTGCTCAGAATCATCAACACGTTCTTGTTTTTGATCAACAGTGAGCAAACGCGGCACCCACTTTGAACAGAGCTTTCTCATAGTCAAATGCTCATGCAATATAAAGCCAACACGTTCTTTTGATATCTTTACGATGTCAGCTAACTCACGCAACTTCACTTTTCGATCATTCAAAACGATTTTATGGATTTTTTTGATGTTTTCTGGTGTTACCGCCTCATTTGGACGTCCACTGCGTTCTGCATCATCGGTGTCTCTACGACCACGTTTGAAGTCAGCAAACCAACGTTTTATTGTTGTTTCTGATGGAGCGGAGTCCCCATAACACTTTTCAAGCCATTGCTTCGCTTGAACGGTATTTTTTCCCATCAAGAAGCAGTGTAAAATTAAAACACGAAATTGTTTTTGATCCATTGTTTTGAAAATAACAAAAGTAGCGTCACTCTTAGCACACAATAACTCACAAACTAATGAATAGAATATCATGAAATTTTAACAGCTGTCTTTTGAAGGTTAGTATTAACTGAAAAAAAGGTGACTGCAATAAAACTAGCGCCATCTATGTGTTAGGGCCCGGGACTTTTCAGCCCATGTGTTATATATATATATATATATATATATATATATATATATATATATATATATATATATATATATATATATATGTATATATATATATACCATATATATATATAAAATATATATATATATATATATATATATATATATATATATATATATATATATATATATATATATATATAATGTAACACTTGTATACACTGTTCTTTGTATTATTTTTTAAAAATTGCGAAAAATTGATGTCCCCCTCTTATCTCAAGGAGTACTAATCAAAAAATATTGAAAAAAATTTGAAATATTCTTCACAGAGTGAAGATTGAACGAAAATTATCGTGAGTGAATTACCTTTAATAACACTGGTCAACACTAGTCATGCCACATGAACTTTGATGACTAATACTGTTTTAGCTAACTACCCCTATTATTAAACTGCAGTTGTTTTGTTTCAATTAGCCTCAATTTTCTTGTGATACGGTAATACTTATAACTAGTACTACGGCAATAAAAGCAAAGGATCGTACGTGAAAAAATAGTCATAAAACTATTTGTCTGTGATTTCATCAAAATATTGTGATTTATTAACTGCGTTAACATGTCGAGAAAGTATAGTAACGATCGTAACTCTTTTTGTTATGTTTGTGGTGAACTGACTTTTAAAAAACGAAGACGAAATTTCACAAAACTAGTCTTGGAGAGTTTTCACCGCTATTTTGGTTTCGCTGTGGCCCATCAAGACAAATCCTGGGCCCCTCATATTTGCTGCATAACGTGTGTGAAGAATTTAACCGATTGGAAGAAAGGCTCCCGTCATATGCCTTTTGCTGTACCCATGATTTGGACCGAACCAAGAGATCACACTTCGGACTGCTATTTTTGTCTTACTGACGTAAATGGTATAAATTTCAAGAAAAAACACACAGTTATTTACCCTAATTTACCTTCAGCCATGAAACCAGTCCCTCATAGTGAAAATTTGCCTATACCAGTTGCATCTGCGTCCGTTGAGATTGGCGATACACAATCCTCCACTTCAAGCCAATGTGTTGATGAGGACAATAACTCTGAGTTTGAAAAAATTCTAACCGAGCCACACGTAATAACTCAAGGAGACCTAAACGATTTGGTTCGTTTTAAATTTGTCAAAAAAGCAGTCAGAACTATTAGGATCTCGATTAAAAGGATCGAATTTGCTACATCATGAAACTAAAATCAGCTATTTTCGAAATCGTTCAGATCATACTTTTCTCAAGACGGGGACTTGGTGTATTGTAATGATGTAAATGGGATTATGAAGATTTTAGAAATCGATTTTGATCCCTTCCAGTGGCGTTTATTCATTGACTCTTCTAAAACAAGTCCAAAAGCAGTGTTACTGCATTACGGAAACATACTTCCTTCTGTACCTCTGGCTCATGCTGCTAATATGAAAGAAACTTATGAAAACATGAAGTTATTACTTGAAAAAATCAAGTACAGTACATATTCTTTCAAAATCTGTGGCGATTTAAAAAGTTGTTGCCCTATTACTCGAACTTCAGCTGGGTTATACTAAATTCTGCTGCTTTTTATGTGAATGGGGACAGTCGAGACAGAACAAACCACTATCATAAAAAAATATGGCCTACGCGTGCATCCTGGACAAGAAAATGTAAAGTATTTACCCCTTGTAGAGCCATCTGAAGTACTTCTTTCCATCATTGCATATCAAATTAGGCCTGATCAAAAAGATAAAAGAGGGTATTTTCGTAGGACCTCAAATCAGGGAGTTAATAAAAGATCCGATATTCGAAGAAAACCCAGCATGGAAATCTTTAAAGAATGTTGTTGCAAATTAGCATAAGAGTGAGAGCTACAGAGAGTTGGTTAGCGAGCTATTGTCGGCTTATCAAGCATTGGGTTGCAACATGTCACTCAAGATTCATTTTTTAGACTCACACCTGGATTTTTTTCTCAGAATTTGGCGGCTGTGAGCGATAAGCACGGAGAAGGGTTCCATCAGGACATTTTTAAGATGGAAAAACGTTACCAGGGTAAATGGAACCCAAATATGTTGGCAGATTACTGCTGGACAATCAAAAGGGACCAACCAGGATCTAAATTTGCTAGAAAATCTTAGATCGTAACTTCATAATAAAGCTTTTTACAGTTTTGGTTTAGGAGGTCACTGTTTTTTGAAATATTTTAAATTACTTAAGAGAATAAAATTCTTGGCTAACAGATTTTTTTTTAATGTTTGTTTTTACTGCCAACCACCTATTAAAGTAAAAAATATCATAAAAGTCCATGTGGCACGACAAGGTTACAATTTTGTTTACCAGTGTAATTTATGTGGTGTATAAAAAAAACAAAAATTTCAAGGTCACCAGTTTTCAGTAAAGATCGGAAAAAGACTTTGTTTGAAAACTCATTTGGGGAATTATCTGTGAAGTCATTGATCATTTTATACCTCCGTAATAAAAATTTTTATTTCAAAAGCAATCAACGTACGAAACAGTAATTGCGCAAGTCACACTTGCACTAGGCCGGTTATTTTTATTTAATTTGGTCCTAAGGTTAAACTGGTTTTTTACTACGTTCTCCGAGAACTACATATCGACTCGATCTAAAAATATGACTCAGAGTAAAGCGTTTCTTTATTTCTTAAAATGAATAAATAACTAATATTTGGTAGTCTTCTTGCGGTGAATTTTTACGACTTGTAAACTAATAACGCCTGGTTTATAATCTATTGACAATAAAATAAATTCAAAGATTATTAATTCAAAAATCTTGATAAATGTTAGGCCCTATATGTATTACTCACTCAATTTTTTTACGAAATATTATTATTTTAAAATCCAAGTTCTTTGGCTCGAGTGAAAAATCCTTCTACTTTCTTTTTGTTATGAATGTTATCAACCTTACGAACTCATAACAAAAGTAGAAAAAAAAAGTTCCAAAAACCTTATACAGCGTCATCACTGAATTATGAAATTAAAATTTTGATTTGTATTATAACACGTAGGCTGAAAAGTTTTTGATCTGACACATAGATGTTGCCCTTTTCAAAAAAATCTATATGATTTTTAGGAAGTACCAATCTTCAAACGACACGTGTGAAAATTTCATGACATTCTGACGATTAGTTTACAAGTTACAGTGGTTTTAGTGAACACTGGTTTTTGATGGGAAAAATACCGTTCAAGCAAAGCAATGGCCTGATAAATGTTATGGGGACTCTGCCCCTGAACGCTCTGGACGCCCAGATGAGGTAGTTACACTGGAAAACATTAAAAAAATCCACAAAATTGTTTTAGATGACCGTAAAGTGAAATTGCATGAGATAGCTAAAGATATCAAAAGAACGTGTTGGTCATATTTTGCATGAACATTTGGGCATGAAAAAGCTTTGTTCGAAATGGGTATCACGTTTGCTCACAGTGGACAAAAATCAAAAGCGTGTTGATGATTCTGAACGCTGTTTGGACCTCTTTAAGCGCAATAAGAAGGATTTTTTCATGCGATATGTGATAATAGATGAAACGTGGATCCACCGCTACACACCGGAATCAAATCGACAGTCAGCTGAGTGGACATCAGGCAGTGAAAGCCTACCGAAGCGACAAAAGACAGCCGGTGGTGAGAAGATTTTTCATCGATTATGCTGAGAAAGAAAAAACCATCAATAGCGAATATGATATAAAGTTATTGGTGCGTTCGAAGGCAGAAATCGCAATGAAACGGCCCCAAATGAACAAGAAAAAAGTGCTCTTTCATCAAGACAATGCACCGTGTAACAAGATAATGGTTACGCTGGCAAACTTACATGAATTGAAGTTTGAATTGCTTCCTCATCCACCGTATTCTCGAGATTTGGCCCCCGGAAACTATTATCTATTCACAGACCTCAAAAAAATAGTCGCGAGAAAGAGATTTGGCTCCAAGTTATCGTCGAAATTGACGCCTAATTTGAAGGCAAAGATAAATTCTTCTACAAGGAAGGTATAGAAATATTAGAAAAGGGTTGGACTGATTGTATCGCTCTTGAAGGAGACTATATTAATAAATAAAGTCGAATTTTGCAAGAAAAATGTGTTTTAGGTAGCTAGACCAAAAATTTTTCAGATGACGTGTTATATTGGAATATAATGATTTTGAATTTCATTTATATATCTTTTTTGATTGAAAAATACACATAATATGCTCACATCTAATGGTTTCATCAGCAGAGTTATAACGAGTCTAAATAGGCAAGCAAGATTTGAGAACAATGTCTATTTTTTTTTGTTCTCGAAAGGAGTATACAATTTATTTACTCTAATGACCGAGAAAAGATCTATTGAGTGTGTGAATTAATTTTGAGAGATTTTTCGATAAAAATATCGTTTTATTGTAAAAAAATGTTTACAAATTGTTTATTCAAAGTATTGCCCATCGCTAGATACTACTTTCTCTCAAATTTGATGCAGCATATGAATACAAATTTGAAGGCACGACTCATCTTTTGAGGCTATCCACGAATCAACCCGTTTTTTGGTATTCTCATAAGAATGGAAGCGCTGTTCAGACAGGCCGTGCGTCATCCCTCGGACCAAATGATAATCAAAAGGAGCAATGTTTGGTAAGTACGGCGGGTGGGATAGAACATCCCATCCAAGCGCTACTAGCGTTTTCTTGACGAGTTTTGCAATAGTAGCCGAGCGTTGTCATGTTGAAAAATCACTTTGTCATGTCTTTTAGCATATTGCGGTCGCTTTGCATCAATTGTTGTTGATAAATTTTCGCAATGATTGCTTGGTTAGGTAGGAGCAGCTCATAATACACTACACCCAGCTGATCCCACCAGAAACACATCGTAAGCTTGGAGCCATAAATATTTGGCTTTGGCAAGGCTATTGATGGTTCACCGGACTTCACTCATGATTTTTGGGCTTTGTATTACCGTAGCGTATCTATTTTTCATCACCAGTTACGATACGATGCAAAAACCCTTTACGGTTTTGCCGTTGAAGCAGTTATTCACTGGTGAAAAATCGCCTTTCAACGTCTCTCAGTTACAATTCGTACGGCCCCAATTTCCTTGCTTTTGAATCATTCCCAGTGCATGTAAGCGCTTGGAAATGGTTGTGCGGTCAACTTCTAATGATTCTACAAGTTCTTTTTCCATTTAGCATGAATCTTCATCGAGTAATGCCTCCAATTCTTCATTTTTAAATTTTTACGGCTAACCTGGACTTTCTTTGCCTTTCGTGTTGACATTACCACTTTTAAAGCGTCGAGAGCAGTACTCACATGATATTATCGATGAAATATAATCACTATAGGTTTCCGACAGCAACTGATGACTTTCAGCAGAGTTTTTCTTCAAATTAAACAAGAAAAGTAACGCTTCCCGCAAAAAGTGTTTTGTTGGCACGTAATTCGACATATTCAATGCTCAAAAAAAAAATGTTGTTTACACTTCGGCAAAATAACGTACACAAAAAATTAAAGTCTAATGATGGTGTTTCATCATGAATACAGCAACAGTATGTTCCGATGAGATATAATACAACTCTTAGAAATCGCTCAAAATTAATTCACACTCCCAATATTTTAACTACTGTTTACTTCTGTAAATCTACAATTGTTTCCCGACTGTTCATATTTCATGATCTGACATTGGATGCTGTGTAGTAGAATTTATAACTAATATTTCATGTGTTCATATTTATCCATTTTATGTAAGGATGCTGGAGGCCATAGTACGGGCCGGGTCTTTCACGGTTCTTAAATATTTGCCTTCTGGCAAACATATGGTTTATATGTTATTTGTGGTTGGTGTTGGTTTCTAGAATCTTTGTGGAATTTGATTTTTTAAATTGTCGTTTGACCAGCTAAAATTTCTCTCCGTAATTATTCTAATATTAACCATATAAAAGACACTGAACTTTGTGGTAATTTATGTTGACTAAATACAAATAAGTGCTGAAATGACTAGTCTGATATTAAGTGTGTAAAAATTAACAATATGTTAATTAAGTTTTTTCCAGAGACTATAGCCATTGCTGGAGATTCCTCTCGACGGCGCTAGCTGTTTCAAATTTAAGAAGGCACTTCAGTAGTTGAAAAATTAGTACTTAAAGACAGTACTATCAGTAGTGGCCTAAAGAATCTAATATTATTAGTTTATTTAAAAAAAGAAAATTTAACATAACGAAAACGTGTAAAAAATATGTACGGAGTTCACGTCTAATATAACAAATTAGGTGGTTGTCGGTTGCACTCGAATACGAAGACTTAGACTTTTGGGGTATCTTTTACGAGAGAGTCTGCCTTAAGGAGAAATTTAAGACAGTCTGTCGGGAAGGTGCCTGTGACTTCCATTTCTCCTAAATTCACAAAATTAAGATGCTTGACCATTAATGTTGGGTTGTTTCCTAACAGGTTCAGCTGGAGAGATATTAGCAAAAAGAAGATAAATTACAGATAGAGAATCAAGTTTCACCAGGTTGAATAGTAGGTCAGATATTAGGTACAACTATAAGCAAGATCTACTGCGTTGGGATTTTGGAATCTTTGGCATAATAACACTGCACATCATCGCTGCTGGTCATAATAAAATGATTAGCGAAACTCGCATCGAATGCAAAAATAACATGTTTGGTGGACTTGTGAAAATTGTTGTGTAAGTAAGACCTAGTTCAGTTAATCTTTTTTTTTTTGTTACATTGCTAAAACTTAAATCAATAATTATGGGTGTAATCTCTTAAAATTTGTACTGTGAGTCCACCTTAAATTAATTAGATAATGGTCCTAAATTAAGTGATCGGCTACCACATATATACAGGGTCGATCTGAAAAAAAGAGCGACGCTAATGGTGGCCCACTGCTGTTATAAGCTACCGTTAAAATCTAATATAGGATTTGTTTAAAGTGACATTATCTTCTGTGATTTCATCCTCGCCTTGTTGGGTTTATTAAGAACCTACGGACCAGGCTATTAGGTGGTTGAACTTGGTATAGGAAAAAACGATGAGTCTGGACGTTATTCACTAAGAATGATGCGTGTCTTTTTTGGTTGACAAAGAATGATAGTTTATTTTCTTTCGCGACGGCGCAAAAATTTATTTATTTCTTGAAATACTTACTTCCTTGTTTGGAGGATGCATCCCAAGCTCGGGCTATATGTAGACCTTTTTTAGATGCAATACCCTGTTCTGCTGTAATTTTACTGTTTATAGCTAAAAATCCATATGATTTGTCATTGTCTGTATCAGGTGCAAAAACAACTGCAGTAGTACGAGGTCTATCAGCTCTAGCAGTAATGTGAGCATTTTCAAATACAGCACGGGCATCACCATAGATAAAATCTACATCCCCTTTAATTGTTGGGGAGTTAAAGTATATCCTACCACCTCCATCTGCTAGGAGAGTATCCTGTTAAACAAAATACATTTAAAATTGTTACACAGATCAAGTTTTTTGATATTTATAAACATAGAGTATATTATGTAAAAATCAGTTGAAATACATTATTTTTCAACTTCTAGAATATTATATTTATCAATCAGGCATAATTAACATATTTTTATAATTTTTTAGGATGTTTAATTTGAAAATTACTCAAAATATATACTTTCTACACAAACTCCATAACGTACTACTCATAAATCAATATATATATATATATATATATATATATATATATATATATATATATATATATATATATATATATATATATATATATATATATATATATATATATATATATATATATATATATATATATATATATATATACATATATATATATATATATATATATATATATATATATATATATATATATATATATATATATATATATATACTCTTGCCCGGACCGACATTTACCAAGAGAGCTTTTTTAGACAGGAGAAGGCGTAGAATACGAATATCTAATTTAAGATATCATTCAGAATGGTATAAAATAGTTATGACAATTTAAAAGTATACACAGTTCAATAAGTGTAGCCCCCTACATTTTACAGCAAAACTGTGAGCTGATTTCGATTTTTTATCTCAGAAAATCCCTTAGCACCGAATCTTGTACAAATAGTACAATTATTAGCAAAGCTACTTAAGAAAAACTAAAATAAAAGTATAACTTTGACATCCTGTATCTCAAAAATTACTAATTTTGGACAAAGGTAAGTTGGGTTAAATGGTCATAATTTCATCCCAGAAATCTAAAGTAACTCTATGTATACGGACACCTTGCCTATATATATATATATATATATATATATATATATATATATATATATATATATATATATATATGTATATATATATATATATATATATATATGTATATATATATATATATATATATATATATATATATATATGAGGGTGAATCAAATGAAAACCTTAAAAGTGCAATAAAATTCCGAAAAGTTGTATGATTGATTGTAGTAGTGGTGGCAGAGTGACGCTGTAACAAAGAAGAATGCAGCAGCATCAGTAACAAAATGGCTGCTCTATTATCAACATGCGTCGCGTTAGAACAGCGGTCTGTGATGCATTTTTTGAGTAGTGAAGGTGTCAATCCAATTTAAATTCATCGCAGGATGACAACGCAATACTATGATTCGTGTTTGTCTCTGCAGCAAGTGAACGAGAAGTATAGAAGGTTTTAAAAGCATCGTAGATGGGTGCCGAGTCAATTGACTGCTGAATTGAAAGACCGTCGCGTCGATGCCTGTGAAGAACTATTGCGTCGTTTCAACGTCCAAGACGGAAAAAGAATTTAAAGACGATGAAACCTGGGTTCACTACTACCAACCAGAAACAAGAAGATTAAGCAAAGAATGGCACCACAGTTCATTGCCAAAACCAAGAAAATTCCGCAAGCAAAGGGAGTAATTTTGGAACATTACTTGGAAAGGGGAGTAACCAGTACTTCTTATTTAAATCTGCTTAAAAATCAACTTCGCCCTGTAATCAGGAGTAAAGGACTTCTGACTTCTGACTTCAGGTGTATTGTTACATACTACCCATTTGACAGTTCAGACTATCAAGGATATCAATTTTGAATATCTCGTACACCCACTTTATTCACCAGACCTCGCTACAAGAAACTTTCATGAGTTCGGACCGCTCAAAGAAGCGATGAGAGGCGAACATTCCAGGAGTGATGAAGGAATGAAAACCGCGGTGCACGAGGGGCTACAGTCACGACGAAAAGAATTCTTTAAACGTGGTATCCATGCACTTTGGAAACGATGGAATACTTTCATTTAACGAATATCAGACTATTCATATATATATATATATATATATATATATATATATATATATATATATAAAGATGCTGAGAATTTGTAGATATCTACACCAATGCTGGTGAAAAACTGTATCTTTACCGCATCTACCGTCCTCCAGATAAAAATGTTGCATTTTTTTACTTTTTGAAGAAGCTATTTTCCCTCGAAAAATTATTTTCAGGTAGGGCAGTAATCATTATCGGAGTCCTAAATTTACCCACTGTTAAGTAAGAATCCGTACAGGATGAAAAGTTTTTAAAGCCTCTTCAAGGCGACGAAAGGTCTTGTACATAATAATAACAATAGACCTAGCATTGGGTAATAGTAGTTTTATATTAGAAATATGTCGATGTGAGAATTATTTAGTGGAGGAGAATGCTCACTACTTTGCCATATATTTTGTTTTTCTCAGGAGCCTATAGCCACCGTTACTACATATAAAAAAAAATCGTGGAAAAGCAGTCTATACGGTTATTAATCGGTCTATATTCCAAAACAAGAACTTAGATGACACGGTTAATGCTACCATGGAACACATCTAGTTCATTTTCAGTTTAATACTACAATATGTCAAGTAAAAACGTGACAGCTCGTATTCTTAAAAAAAATGTGTTTCAAGAACATTTTTTATCATCAACGTATTCTTTGGTGTGCTAACAATGACGTAATTACCTTAGTAAGTTGTCTAATCGCCTCCTGCATCAATAATCGCCTGGTATCTTCGAGGCATGCTGTCGACGAGATTTTCTGCATACTCTGTAGATTTCTCGAATCTCGCAAGACAACGGAGTCAAAGTCCTTAGAGTCTTTCCTCTAAGGGCCCAAACATTTTTAATGGAGTTGGCGTCCGACGATTGTGAGGTTCACTCTAGTATCTTATCGTGGGCACAAGCGAGCCTCTTCGCGACGTGATTTTCGCCTAGCAAAGGTTTCTTCAAGATGCTTCAGAATTTGACATCATGAGCACGAAGATGTTGTCGAATGGTCTCATGGGACACATTCATACCCGATTTTCTTGATTTTGCTTATTCTCGACGCAGCGTCAATTTTAGTTTCCGTGAAAACAAAGACACGCTTCGTTTTTTTGACTTTCGGCGTGACTTTCCCTACGGAGCCACGTTTTAGAAAATCGTCGACATTTTTCGTCTCGTTAAAATGATTAACCCACTTCTTCACAAACGATACCGGCTTTCTAATATATTTAGCGGCCGCGGAATGTATCATTTTAGGCCCCTTTGGATGGGAACAAAAAAAAAAAGACTGCCTCGAACCGACGCGCAGAAAAGTGACTAAAAGTCTCGTAGACAAAGGTTCCCTTTACTGATTTTTTGTTAAATCTAGAATCGCATCTACTAAAAATGAATTATCGCGAAAACATTCTTACTGACAGACTGTATTAAATTAATCGTTAAAAAAAATAAAGCTCATAAAAAATTAAGAGGTATAAAAGGGACAATATTATATCGAGTTTTCTCGCTCTAGAAGTCTATCAAAGATGTTAATTAAAAGAGATTTTGTCGAATATATGAAGAATATAGAGACCGAGTTGGCCAAAAATAACAAAAAAATTTTGGATATTGTTAGTAGTAAAAAGACGAGGTCCGACGGCTGTACCTCATTCTCTCATTTTGAAGACAAAGGAGTTAAGAATGACTCAGAGGTTTGTAACCTTTTTGCTGAGTATTTTTGTGCCTAATAATAACAGATTGCCAAATTCATGCTTTTAAGGGGATAATTGTCAGATTCAGGTTGATTATAATGCAATGCTTAAGTCAATCGACGAGTTGGGCTCTAAAAAGAGTACTGGACCTGATGATACCTCCATGTTTTATAAAAAACTGTACATTTAACTTGCATTTTTTTTATGGGTCTAGCACACGTGCTGTAGGGAGGTCCCTAAAGCGCTCCAGGAGCGGCATGTGTGCGGAAAAAGCGATTCACGTTGTTTTTGAAAAGTGTTGTACGAGGAGTAACAAGCGGAACCTCATACGGATGTGAAGTATCAGCGCGACGTGTATTTCTAACATGCACCGCTCTGGGAGGAATTAAGCGGGCTACATCCTCCGAACACTTTCCATGAAAATACTTGTAGAATAGGCTCAAGTCGCCAACCGTTCTTGATGTTCCAGCGAATCAAGGCAGCCGGTCAGTTCCTTGTCTCCAATCAAACGAACAGCTCTTCTCTGAATAGAATCCAACAGATGTAGTGTATGTTTGGAAACGGAGCCCCGAACATGGGAACAGTATCCTATAGTTGGTCGAATTTGAGCTTTGTAAAGAATTAACAGTTGTTGTGGAGTGTAAAGCTTTCTGGTGCGAAATAATATTCCCTACTTTTGAGAAGCTTTCCTTGCTATGCCTGCAACATGCTCATGCCAGGACATATTTGCTCCCAAATTAACGTCCAACAAATTGAGTGACGATGTTAGGCGAGTAGAGTGTTCAGCAATGTTAACTTTTTTATAAAAAACTGCCGCCTGGGTTTTTGTAGCGTTAAATTCTACTTGGTTACTGTCACCTCAAGATAGAATTTCTTCCAGGTCTTTGTTAAGTTGAACGACTTCCCGCTGTCTGCGGACACTCGCCTGAGCAGCCGATGTCCGGGCGTTCAAAGTGAATGAAGAGATAAGCGTACTGTCATCTGCAAAGCTGTAGACTGGATTTCCTGGTCTTTTTCAGCAATTTGCATTTTATCTTTAGCTTGTCTCTGAGATGTGGAATATTTCCAGAGAAGTAGAAAATGCCACATATAACTCCAATCTTTAAAAGCGAACAGAAGGATAACGTAAGTAATTACGTCATTGTTAATAATCTTAAGAATACCGACATATACATTTACCTGGAAACCGTAGAAATGTACATTGTACCAGTTCTGTTTATCTGCATTTGCATGGGCAGCCAATGCTTGACCATCTGTTGAGGGGTTATCAAAAGTCAAATGAGCAAACTCGACATTATCAGCTTGAGCCCAAACAAGTGCACAACATGTACCTAAAAAAATATACAAGATTCATCAGAAGATCCGCAGATCCTTTTAAATTTAAAATGAATCATTGTTACGATACGATACGATTAGGATAAAAGTTTTATTTCATCTTCATTCACTGATATAATAGTTATTTTAATCTTAGACTTGATTGCCAAACAATAGAATTGATTTGACGGCTTATTATACGAATTAAAGGCAATTTTTTTGTAATATATAAGGTCAGTCAATAAGTTTTGAAAGCCACACCAATGGAGCATCACTTGAAACAAATATTAAACGCCATTTTGAAGCCTCATCTGTCATATGAACACACCCTAAGATTCAAGTCGATCTGTCAAGTCATTCATTGTTTATCAGCTGGTTAAAGTAGACGTGTTTAATTATTTTTTAAAAATCGAATATCGTCCAGCGATAATTTTTTTTTTTGACGCTTTATCGGCAACTGAAATCCATGCAAAGTTAATGAAAGTGTTAAAAGAGTCTACTTCTCCATTTCCAACTATTCATAGATGGACTCTAGAGTTTAAACGTGGTAGTACAAGTGCCAAGGATGATCCACGTTCAGGACGTCCAAAAACTGCAACGACTGAAGAAACTGCTGGGCAAGTACAAGATATAGTATTGACAGACCGTCGATTAACCGTGGATAATTTAGCTGAGGCTATAGGCATCTCATATGTATTAGTACATAAGATCTTAACTAATGTTTTGTGTATGAGAAAGCTATTCATAAGATGGGTGTCGCATTTGCTAACATCCTCGGAACAAAAAAGCACTCGAGAGAAACTTTCTAAACAATATTTGGCTCATTTCACAAAGAATAAAACTAATTTTCTGCATCAATTTGAAACTATAGATGAGACTTGAATTTATCAGTATGATCCCGAACTGCAACAAGAAACCTCATAGTGGACTGAGCTTGGTTGTTCAATTCGAAAGCATCCAGGATAGTATTATTGCAACCTTTTGGACCAGTTAGATGACAAAAGTCGTGAGAAAAGGCCTGGTTTGCGCAAGAAGAAAATCAGGACCTGCTCACAGGGGTGCTTTAGCAATGGCCAAACTGGTCTGATTAAAGTACGAATTGTTAGAACATCCACCCTATTTGCCAGATCTTGCTCCGTCTGACTTTCATCTGTTCCCAAACCTCAAAAGATTTCTACTTGGGAAGCGTTTTTTAACAAATGATGAGGTGATAGCATCCGTAGATGGATATTTTGAAAATCTTCCAGAAAACCACTTCAGGGATGGGGTAAATGAATTGGAAAATCGATGAAAAAAATGTGTCGAACCTAAGGGAGATTATACTGAAGAATAAATGTATTTCGACTCATTAATTCATTTTGTTTCATTTTCGCTTTCAAAACTTATTAACTGACCTTATTAACCAAACAGTTGGTCATCATATTTTGAAAGGCTAAAACGCCTGCAAAAAAAAATAAAGGGAATATACAGCTGTCAGGCCAAGACTGTAATTCAAATAAAAAAATTCCTTAGCAGATAGAGAAACCAAATTTTAATATGTTATCATCATATACACTAATGGACAATCGGCTGCGATATTTTGTTTTTGAAGAGGAGTGCATCAATTTTAGTTATCTTTTAATTTCAAAATTCTGGGGTGTCAGTAGCTAGAGAAACCAAATTTTAATAGGTTATATAAGAAGCACTTTTTATCAAGTATACTAATGTGCTGGGGTGTCAGGCGTAGTCTATAATTCAAACAAAAAAATTCCTTAGCAGATAGAAAAACCGATTTTATATATATATAATATATATATATATATATATATATATATATATATATATATATATATATATATATATATATATCAATCGGTTTTATAACGTCTTCCGTCTTCCGTCTTCCGTCTTCCGATGCCTAATTTCCACTCCTCCCGGTTTCTCCATCCCTCTTCCTCCAGATCTCTCTCTAGTACTTCCTTGTTGATTCCTGCTCTCCAGCTTTGGCGTGGTCTTCCTCGCTTTCTTTTTCCATGAGGGTTCCAATTTAAAATCTTTTTAGGTAGTCGGTCTTGTGACATTCTCTGTACATGTCCGTACCATACCAACTGTTGGGTTCTGATTTCGTCCACTATATCGTGCTTTATTTCTAAAGCTCGTCTTATCGTGTCATTTGGTATGCGGTCTTTTCTGGATTTTCTGGCTGCTCGTCTCCAGAAATCTATTTCTGTAGCTTTTAGTATTTTTTCTGTTCTTTCCTTCAATGGCCACACCTGGGAGCTGTAAGTTATTATACTTTTCACTATTGAGTTCTTCTTCTTATTTTCAATGGTTATGTTTTTGTCCCATAGTATACTATTAAGCATTGCAATTGCTTTTCTTTCTTGGATATTCCTCTCGAATATTGCTTCTTCCAGTGTTCCGTCCCTAGATACTCTCGTTCCCAAATACTTATAACTGGCACAGTGTTTGATGGTGTGTCCTGTGGCCAGTTTCAAGTCCTGCTGTTGTCCTCCGACGCACATGTACTCGGTCTTTTTAATATTGACTTCTAGGCCCCATTTTTCATATTCCTCCATAAGTTTTCGTGTCATGCATTCCATATCATCGATGTCCTGAGCGACTACTACCTGGTCGTCTGCGAATGACAGCGTATACAATGTAGTATCGTCATCCAGTGGTAATCCCATACTGCTGCATTTCCTTTTCCAGTTCTTCAGTGCACTCTCCAAATAGATTTTAAATAGCGTTGGGGATATACAGCAGCCCTGTTTGAGACCCTTTGTGACCTGAAACCCTGTTGTTATACCATATTTGGTTTTCACACTACTTCTTGCGTCTTGGTATAAGGATTTTACGGCTTTAATTATTTCGGTGCTTACATTACTCTGTTGTAATGTTTCCCACAATCTCATTAGGGGCACGCTGTCGTAGGCCTTTTTTAAATCAACAAACAAGACATGGACTTCCTGATCAAATGCGGTTTTCTTTTCTAGGATTTGTGTCAGTGAGAAGAGATGGTCTACTGTGGATCTGCCTGCTCTAAAGCCTGCCTGTTCTTCAGCTTCTATGTCCGCGTATTCCGTTTCTATTCTATTTTTAAGTATTTTTCCGTATATTCTGCCAATAGATCCTGTAACCGTTATTCCCCTATAGTTATCGCAATTATTTTTGTCTCCTTTCTTATGAATTGTTGATATGTATGATATATATATATATATGAATAAGTTCCTCAAAGCGCTAAATAGCTTTTCAGTTCCGTATTTTACTATCTCTCCTGGGATGTTTCCTGGTCCTGGAGCTCTACCATTTTTTAGCGTTTTACATACTTGTTTAACTTCTGATGTTGTTATCCTTATTGGGGATCCTCGTATAACTATATTTGGGTTTCCATGTTGGGTACTTTTGAACTCTGGTCTATTTTCTGTTAGAATATTTGTAAAATATTGGTTTCATTTTTCTGGTGTTATTGGTGAGAAGATTTCTCTTTTCCGTTCTGTTCTCATATTTTTAAGAAGTCTTCAGCTTTCTGTGCTTTTTCTTCCTCCTATGTAAGTGTTGAGTCTTGAGCATGTCTTTTCCCATTGGTTGTTCTTTTTTGTCACTAATCATTTTGCGTACTCTAGCTTGGGATTCTTTGTATTTTACTTTGTCGTTTGTGCTCTTTGAACTTAAGTATTTGTGATAGCTTTTCCGTTTTTCTTCAATTTCGTATTTAATTTCTTCATCCCACCAATATGGTTTTTGCTGTTTTCCCCTTTTCTCTTGGTACCCTAATGCTTCCAGTGCGGCTGCGTGTAGGCATTCCTTTATATACTTATATTCTTCTTCTATATTAACTAATCCCGTCCGTTGTATCTTTTGGTCCAGTCTACTCTTGTATAGATTTCTGATACTTTCATTTTGTAAGCTGTCTGTATTATATCTTATTGTTGTTTCACTTGTTGTGTGCTGTGTACTTGTATCTTCCAGTTTGTTTTCCCGTGTTGTTCGTGAGGTTATCTTTCCTTTCACAAGGTAGTGGTCGCTGCTACATGAAGCCCCTCTTTGGACTCTTACATCTAGGAAGTTTATTCTAGATCTCTGTCGTATTATCATATAGTCGATAATACTTTTTAAATCTCTTGTTGTTTGTCTCCACGTATATTTATGAATATCCCTATGCTGGTAGTGTCCGTTTAATATTGTAAGGTTGTTTTGTTCACATATCTCTATAATTCTTCTTCCGTTGTCGTTAGTAACTTCTTCGCCATATTTTCCTACCACTTTATCGTGTTCTTTCCTTCCTGTTCTTCCATTTAGATCACCCAAAAGTAATATCTCTCTTGATGTTCCAATTTTGCGTATTTCCTCATTTAGTTGTTCAAAAAATGAATCCTTGTTATTAGCCAGATCGTCGTCGTTGAAACCGATTTTACCATGTTATAAAAGAAGCACTTTTTATCATTTATGCTAATGGACAATCGGCTGCAATGTTTCGTTTTTGAATTTTAATCTTCTGGTTTGTCAGGCCAAGACCTTAATTCAAATAAAAAAAATCCTTAGCAGATAGAGAACGTCTTACTTTGACTAACGAACTGTTATTTAAAGAATCTAGAATAGCTGGTAAAAATAAGAATTACAAGTTAATTTGAACAAAGAATGTTGATATTTTTGGCAGAAAGGATGACCACTCGCGGATCCTTTTAATAAAGAGCAGGAGGTGCATTCAAAGCATTTAGCTGCTCTTGCCCGCTCCTGTATACAGTTGATAAATGATATATTGGCTCAATGAATTCCAAAATGTGTATGGACTAAGTACAAACCATCGGAATTTTTTCATAGTTTAACGTGTTCTGATTTTGATACTTTTAGAATCATGGCTAAACAATAGGGTTTTGTCAGGTGAACTCTTTAGCAGTGAAGATGATATCGTTCTGCGAGAGTAGAAGTGCTCTGTGTTCACAAAAACGGACAGACGGGGGTGGTGCTCTGATAGTAGTGAAAAGGTCTTGTGAGGCGAAAAGGTGTCTAGATCTTAATTCAGACGCTGAAGATTTGTGAATATCTATGGAGGCCAATACTGGTAACAAGCTGATTTTTTACTCCATGTACCTTCCTCCAGATGAAAATGTTGCATTTTTCTCCTTTCTGAAGAAGCTATTTTCTCTCGAAAAATTATTTTCAGAGATCTAAATTACCCATTGTTAATTGAGAGTCCGTACAGCATGAAAAGTTTTTAGAGTCTCTTCAAGGTGACAAAAGGTCTAGTACTTTAGTTGATGCTTTCTCATATCTAGACTTAATACAGTTCAATAACGCACATAATAATAACAATAGACCTAGCTTTGGGTAATAGTAGTTTTATATTAGAAATATGTCGATGTGAGGATTATATAGTGGAGGAGGATGCTCACCATTCCTTTACGTAAAACCGCATATTTTTATATTTACTTTCTCATCTTGTATTCAGGAATATTAACTTTTCGCTTACCACGTTAGCATTTTGGAATCTTTAGAATAATAACACTACACAACAGTTCCCACTATTACACCAAACCCGTTATTGCTGCACTGGACGCGCGTTTCGCTAACCCGCGTTAGCATTGTCAGGCGCTATGATCAGTAAAGGGGAATGAGAATTGCTCCTGATGATGCGAAACGTGCGTCTAGTGCAAAAATAAAATGGGTGAGGTAGTGGTGATAACTATTAAGTAACTTCTAGTTTAACACAAAGAATTTTTCTATAAAATGTAATTCAAGATCTCGCTGTTTAGATGTCAATATCTCGAAAAGTATGTAGTATATAACCTAAAATGTGTCTAGAATTGATAATAGGATCCAACTAGAGCTGAGTCGTTCACTACTTAATTAGTTATTTAAGCTGAGGAGAAAGAAACAACAGCACTCGAATGAGAGGTACGCCACTAATAGTTTGTCGTTGGAAAGCTGAAGACGCACAAGTGTGCCGTGGCTGTTTCCGAGTGAAAGTTTTCAGACGGGCCCCGCAGTCATTCCCACTTAGTCCCGTGATATGGCGACCAGTGTATAAGGCAGCTAAAGGAACCAGATCTACTATCTATTTATTTGAGTAGTAGTAACCTGGAGACACGACTCACGAACGATGGCGTAACTTCATAAAATTCTAAAAATTTACTTTCAAAATACCAGTTCTGTATAAGAAACTTTTCGTAAGCTTCGATTAATATATGGTCAGCATAATCACTTGAATGAATAATAAATTTTTCCAATTTTCGCACCAATTTTTCTTCATAAATCAAGAATTAGAAGAACAGTTTCTCCTACAAAATATTTTTAATGATCAAAATTTATCGATTCTACGCTGCTCTCAGGAACCGAATCTTTCTGTGATATCGACCTGGCGAATTTTATATTAAAACTAAGTTTAATTGATTCAGAAAGTAAAGCTGCCAGACAATCCACTGTTATGATTATGTTTAGCCTACTTTTGGTTGAACTGCTTTGTCAGCAAACAAAATTGTAGGATTTAGGTCTACAGTAATCTAAATTAAAGTTCATTGTATAACTTTAACTAATAACTAAATGCACTATTAGAATTAATTTTTGGTCCCAGTTTTCTTCTTACCGTTTAAGTAATATTGTCAGCTGATGTCAGAAAAAAATTATTACACCCAACTATGAAAAATATAATCGACTATCCATATCACAAAAAATATCTCCCGAACGTACACGTCATTTTCTTTTACTAGCTTTTATGTCAATGATAACATTATTATTTATATTTAGAAATTTTATTAGCTTTTTGTTCCTTTATAAAACTGACTAGAGAGTAATAAAGAATTGTATTAGGCAATGTTTCGACCATTTAACTGATATAAAAATAGAATATTTGTTAGAAATTTATAATTATCTACCAAGTGAAATAGGTAGTTTTACACGCAAATCTGGGTATTTTAAGTGCAATCCAAAAATACATAAATACGAGGAGTGTATAATAAGTACCTGCTCTTGACAAGAAAAAAAACATTTTATGTGTAAAATTTATTTCATTTTTCAACATAGTCTCCTTTTAGGTCAATACACTTAGTCCAACGCTTTTCTATCTTTTGTATTCCATCTAAAAAATAGGATTTCTCCAACCCTTCAAAATAGCCTTTGTTTCAGAAATCACCTCATCGTTTGAGCGAAATTTCTTCCCACCGGGCCATCTTTTCATATTAGGAAATAGGAAATAATCGCTGGGGGTTAAATCAGGCGAATATGATGGATGCGGAAGCAATTCATACTCTAACTCATGGAATTTTCCCATGGCGATGTCACAAATGTGCAGACGTGCATTGTCTTGAAAGAGATTTTTTTTTTCGTCAAATGCTAACGTTTTTCTTTTACAGCATACTTAAAACGATCCAATAAGTCGACATAATATATCCATTAATCGTTTTGTCCTTTTCAAGGTAATCGATGTGGATTATGCCACGTGCATCCCAAAACACTGTCGTCACGACTTTGTTGGCCGATAAAGTCACCTTGACCTTCCTTGGCACCGGTTCGCCACGGGAAACCCACTATTTGGACCGTTCTTTAATCCCTGGTGTGCTATGATGAATCCATGTTTCATCAACAGTAATGAATCAACATCGAAAATCATTCCGATTGCGTTTTAACATTGTCAAACATTTTTTTGAAATTAACATATGTGCGTGTTTATTGTCAATTGTGAGCAATCGCGGCACCCATCTTGCGGAAAGCTTTCTCATATCCAAATGAGTTGTTAAAATGTTCTGCATCCGTTCGTTTTAAATGGCCACAGTCTCAGCAATCTTATGCATTTTCACTCTCCGATCATTTATTACCATATCGTGGATTTGTTCAATCATTTCTGATGTGGTGACCTCATTTGGACGACCTCGACATTCTTCATCAAAAAGGCTTGTATGTCCACGTTTGAAATTAGCTATCCAATATTTTATGGCCGATAATGAAGGTACAGAGTCCCCATAAACTTCGCTGAGTTCCGCTTTTATCTCATAATTTGTTTTCTTTTTCAAAAACAAATATTTTACCACTGCTTGATATTAAATTTTTTTCATCGTTGTAAAATCACAAAAGTTGTTCTATTTAAACGGCTGCCACTCACAAACTTAATCACGCAGCGACTTGAAAATTTGAGGAGATTCTTGTGAAAGGTTATGTTTACGAAAAATATAATTTTTTAAATAGTAGTAACACCATTTCTGAGCGAGGCCAGGTACTTATCATACAACCCTCGTAAATCGTATCATGTAAACAGTTACATGCGCTAAATAAATCTATAAAAATTACTAGAAATGGACCCAATACCCAACAGTAATAGATTATTACTCACCTCAGCCCATTATTTTTATGTTTCCGTCCAACCGTTAAAAAATTTGTTTTTTTTTAAGCTTTGGAATTTCCGATTAAAATAACACAACCGAAAGTTAATAAAAGCGATAGATATTCTGCTGATGAGGATTCCCACCGCAACATTGCGATTGGACTACACACGAGACGCCTCTAATGATATAATGAAAAAGATGGAATCACTGTCGAATTTATCCACTTTCGATTGTAACAAAGCTTTCTTTTATAATTGGATAAAAAATTAACAAGGCACCTTTTTTTAAAATATGCTATCAATACATACTAATTTTTTCCTTGCTTGCACAATTGCTGTACATTTTCCATGCTGCATCTCCATCTTTAAATACCTGTCCACCTGGATTTACGGTGTTTGCCCAAGTGGATCCAGCTGTGTTGACGCTTTGGGTTAAAGTAATATAGACGTCATTCGGTTGATTTGGAGTACCATAGATTGTAATAGGAACAGTAGTTTTTGGTATAAAGATAATTTGATTATAAGTTCCCTTTTGGATTTGGATATACTTTCTGGTTGTACCACCAGCCTAAAAACATTATAAAATATTATTTTTTCTTAAATATTCTATTACCCTGTGCAATACTGTTTAAAGGTGCATCCCACATCACAGCTATGAAAATAATTTCTAGGACTAATACGAATACTGTCCAATGAAGACAAGTTGGGAATGGAAGCAACATCCTGTACAATTTGAGCACACGATAATTATAGACCTAATCGACTGCAAACTCGTGGATTTGCAATCTGAATATATGACAACGTAGTATAATTTCAAAAAAAACCGACGAAGGCAACGGGGTTCTGGTTTATTACACAGATGGATTAAAAACTTCTTTCGGATTAGGCGCTGGCTTATATGCAGAGAAGCTCAAGTGGAGTTTTAGCATTCTACTAGAAGCAAGTGCAACAATATTCCATGCAGAAAAACACTCAGTACAAGCACGTATTCACGAGAATAGTAGATAGGAGCGCCGTAGCTAAGAAAGATATATTCTCTTAGGTAGTACAGCTGCTCTAGAGGTTTTAGATGCCTATCAAACTAATTTCAAAATCAGAATGGAGTGTAAACGTGACTGGTCTGAATTATCCTTCAGGCACAACAGGGTTGACCTACTCTTGGTTCCAGGACATTCAGGGATAAAATATAATGAAAAAGCGGATGAATTAGGTAAATTCATACAAAAAAAATACAAAACCATATAGGACTACAGAACCAGCGTATGGTATACCAAAACATGTATTAAAAACAATAATCAACAGATGATCAAAGCAGTAACATCTAGATCGTTGATGGCTCCACAAAGAAACTGACAATTGACGTTCTTGGTTTTATAAAATCCCAGACCAAACTAGTGACGAGACTGATCGCCAATCACTTTCACCTAAAAAAATGTGTAGGGAAAATGGGGTAGCGGCCCCACTATATGCAGACTCTATGGGGAAGATGTCCACTCTATGTGAATGTGCGGCTTAAACTCTAAACATACACAAACGATAAATTACCACATAAAAGGCTTAGAAGGAATCTTCTTTGAGGGACTATGCTCATGTACCCAAGTGAGAAGAGCATAATAAATGAGGAGGCAGCAGTGCACAAACAGACACAATAGCTTACACCGCCTACAATCGATCAACCAAACAATGAATTTTAAAAATTATGGTCTAGAGTCATTTTTTTTGGGATCACCTAGTTATTCTTAAATTTAAGTGTTGAAGAAAAATCTGTAAATCTGTAGATGAGTGGCGTATGTGTGGGAGTAACTATTCACGTTGTCCTTAAATCACTGTAAGTTGTAGCCACTAGGGAATAAATTATTGGTATTTTAAAGGGAATATGTTTGTTCCATAAAAACTTTCATTCTATACACTAGGCTCATATCTAAATTTGTTTAGAAGAAAATAGACTTTGACTGTCGACTGTCATTTTAAAAATTGAGTTTATTCAAAACAGAAAATGCATACTAGTGCTTGGAAATGCCAGTGTTTTTATTCAAATTGAGAGTCTTATTTGATAGGCCATAGGCTAAAGTAAAAATAAATTTCTTATTTCATGCATACAAATTTATTTCTCTAATATAATTCAGAAATACATATATAGAGGCCTCTTTTTACGGCAGTCACAAAAGAAAGAATTTCGTAAGAATTACAACTAGAGTTTTGAAAAAAAAAAATTGTCATAAATGGAAAGATCATATATAAGTTTTATAACAAAACTATTCTTTCGTTATAATTAAAAAGTTATTTCAAATTGAAAATAAATATTTAAACTTATTACCGATGACGCGCCGAAAAAACTCGAGCGCGTGTGACGTCACAATATTTATTTTTCCGCAACATCACAGACTCGTATCAGCTATACGAGTGTTTTAGTTTTCAATCAATTTATTCTTGTCATTATCATCAGTGTATTGATAAATTTATTGAAATGTCTAATCTAAAAAGTTATCGTGGCTCTTTCGTACCATTTTGTACGAATACTCCAAAAACAACTCCCGAAAAAATGTTTTTAAATGTGCCACAACGTGTTAAACGTCGAAATCAATAGTTTCAAGCAACACTACGTATTAATCCTAAAAGAACATCAATTTTGTTCTCTTGTGAATATCACTTCGATGTAAGTATTTTAATATGAATTTGTTAATCATTCATATCAGAATAATGTTATCGAATGACTTTTGTAATATTTAGTGTTTCAAAATTTATATATCGAGCAAGGACCGTATGGACAGCGTAAATTGTCATACATAACTGAATTAAATTAGATTAAATTAAATTAAATTAGTAACCAACAATAATTCTTTTTGCACTAAACTTAAATAATTTTGACAGTATATACACAGGTAGAAGTTATTGATAGTATGTACGTGAAAACAATTTAACATAATGGTGTCACAAACATGCCAGCCAATTGTGGCGCTTTCGTAGTAACGTGATTTTTATTAAATTTTGTAAATTTTAATTCATTTATAATTATTTGTAAAACATTTTTAAAAAGTTCTTCGTCTTGATTACCAATATTATTTATGATAAAGTTTTAAAATAAAGTAAAAAATCGATAATTATTTTTTATTCAAAAACCCAGTTACCTTCTCTCTGTCTAGAAATAATTTTTGAGACAGATGAGTGAAACTTAGTGAAATCTTACTGTCATAGCAATTTATTAGTAGTGTTCTAAGGTATCCATTTTAAATAATTCGTAAGAAAAGCATACAATAAAGGTTTATACATTACTAGCCGGGCCCGCGGCTCCGCTCGTGTGGATTTAATTTACTACTATCGTCACTGCTTATTCCTTATGTGACCCAACGTAACAAAATATCTCCCATTATTCCTTATCTCCCAATATTTCTCCTTATTTCCCATTATCTCTACATAATTTCCATTATCTAGGCTTATCTCTGCTCATCTCCAATTATTTCTCCTTATCTCCCATTATTTCTCCTTATCTCCCATTATCTCACCTTATTTCCATTATCTAGGCTTATCTCTGCTCATCTCCAATTATTTCTTCTTATCTCCCATTATTTCTCCTTATCTCCCATTATCTCACCATAACTCCCATTATCTAGACTTATCTCTGCTTATCTCCCATTATCTCTCCTTATCTCCCATTATTTATACTTATCTCCCATTATCTTACCTTATCTCCCATTATCGAGGCTTATCTCGACTTATCTCCCATTATTTCTCCTTATCTCCCATTATCTCACCTTATCTCCCATTATCTAGGCTTATATCGAATTATATAGAACATATGTATAAATTTATAAAAAAAAGGAAATCGGATAAGTGGTTCTCGAGTGATAAGCGCACTAACGGACAGACAGACAGACAGAGAGACGTTGCATTTTTATATATATATTGTATTCTTTGCTACATGATATTGTTCCATATTTAATGCTTTAGGGAGTGTATTGCAAGAGAACGCGCTAGCGGCAAACTTTTCTCCGACTTAATTCACATTCCATATGTCACCTAATAAAATATATCCTATAACTTGTCAAGAGACATACGTATGTTTTAAAAAAAAAGCACGTAAATCGGATAAGTGGTTCTCCAGTGATAAGCACACTAACGGACGGACAGACAGACAGACGGACAGAGAGACATTGCATTTTATATATATTTTAGATATTCTCTGCTACTTAATATTGTTCCATATTTAATGGTTTGGACTGTGTATTACAAGAGAACGCGCTAGCGGCAAACTTTGTCCGACTTCATTTACTATTATTGTCACTGCTCATTCCTTATGCTACCTATCGTAATAAAGTATAGCCTATAACCTGGCCGGAGAACACATGTATGTTTTAAAAAAAAAAGTACGAAAATCGGATAAGTGGTTCACCAGTGATAAGCGCACTAACGGACAGACAGACAGACAGAGATACGTTGCATTTATATATATTATAGATGTAATAAAATATATACCTATAACCTGGTCAGAGAACATATGTATGAATTTAAAAAATCACGTAAATCGGATAAGTGGTTTTCGAGGGATAAGCGCATTAACGGACAGACAAACATTGCATTTTATATTTATTATAGATATAGATTATTATTATTATTATTATATAACCTGGCCAAAGAATATATGTATGAATTTAAAAAAAGACAGGTAAATCGGATAAGTGGTTCCCGCGTGATAAACGCACTAATGGACAGACAGACAGACAGAGAGACATTGCATTTTATATATATTATAGATTATACATTACAGATATTCTTTGCTATATAATATTGTTCCATATTTAATGGTTTAGGCTGTGTATTGCAAAGGCACGCGCTAGCGGCAAACTCATTTCCGACATCATTCACTATTTTACGTCACTGCTCATTCCTTATGCTACCTATCGTAATAAAATATAAGCCTATAACCTGGCCAGAGAACATATGTATGTTTAAAAAAAAAAGTACGTAAATCAGAGAAGTGGTTCTTCAGTGATAGGCGCACTAACGGACAGACAGACAGACAAACAGACAGACAGACAGAGAGACGTTGCATTTTATATATATTATAGATACTCACTTGTATTGCAGCATTAACAGCTTGTTGAATATAAGTGTAATGTCCAGATCCTACAATGTAATCTGCTTTATTAGTTGCAATACTACCAGGTGTCCATCCTTCTAGATATGTCGCTTTGGTATATCGAGAAGCTTCAGAATCAGATAATACCGGCCGGGTTTTGGTACCAGGGTAATTTTGGTGGGCAGCAAAAGTAGCTACCACAAAAAGCGGCAGTAGCAGGTGTACCGGATGAAACATTATAACAATCTGTAAAATTAAATTAAAAGTAGATATTAATAATTGATTTTTTATCGACGGCAATTAATTATCCATTCCAGGCGTCACACATATATGTTTCCTAATCAGCCTGTTGAAATATAATCGTGGTGTCTATTATACCGCACTAATTTTCTATGCTGACTTCAACGAATCTGCTGGTATTTGCCTATAGTCAATATATCACTATAAACAAGTAGGTATGTATGTGTATAGGAGGAAAACAAGGAAGCATTACTCTAAATACAAATGGAACAAAAACTACTGGCAATCGAAATGGATTACTGGCGAAGATCGGCTGGAGTATCAGGAATAAATAGAGTTAGAAATGAAAGAATAATGGATATAATAAACGTAAAATCCACGATTATTGAGGAAATTCAAGAACGGCAACTTATATGTTACGGACACGTGGGGAGTACACCAAATATCGAAGATGGTTCTAAAGTAGGCACTAAGCGAAAGGAGGAGAAGAGGGAGACCAAGAGCGACATGGTTTGGAGGTGTTCAGAGGGCAATGTCAGAGAGAAACCTAAGACTCGGAGATTGGGAAGACCGAAGAGGATGGAAACTGGGAACCGGAAGGCGAATAAAGCTATAAAAGACCAGATTTTTTATGACAAATAACATCGGTAAGTTTTTGCACATGGACTTTTTTTAAATCGTCTGTATAAATATTGCCATGAACGAGATTTTTTTTTACTTCATTTTTATCTAGCACACGTGCCACAGTGAAGTCTCTAAAGCACTACAGGAACGATATGTGTGCGGAAAAAAGCGATTCACGTTGTTCTCGGTGGGAAACACAGTCCTGGGCAAATTATTCCAAAAGGATGATGTTCTCCATATACAAGACTGCTTGAAAACGTTGTACGTAGTAACAAGCTGAACCTCATATGAATGTGAAGTATTAGCGCGACGTTTATTTATAACATGCACCGCTCTGTTCTGTTCCAGCGAATCAAGGCCGCCGGTCAGTTCCGAGTCTCCAATCAGACGAACAGCTCTTTTCTGAATAGAATCCAACAAATGCAGTGTATGTTTGGGAGCGGAGCCCCAAGCATGGAAGCAGTATTCCACAGTTCGTCGAATTTGAGCTTTGTAAAGAATTAACAGTTGTTGTGGAGTGTAAAGCTATCTGGTTCGAAATAATATTCCCAACTTTCGAGAAGCTCTTCTTGCTATGCCTGCAACATGTCCATGCCAGGACATATTTGCTCCCAAATTAACGCCCAACAAATTGAGTGACGATGTTGGAGGAATGGAGTGCCCCGACATAATTATGTCGGGTTCAGCAACGTTAACTTTTTTAGAAAAAACTGCCGCCTGGGTTTTTGTAGCGTTAAATTCCACTTGTTTACTATCACTCCAAGATAGAATTTCCTCCAGGCCTTTGTTAAGTTGAATGACTTGCTGCTGTCTGCGGATATTCGTCTGAGTAGCCGAAGTCCGAGCGTTCAAAGTGAATGAAGAGTTAAGCGTACTTTCATCTGCGAAGCTGTAGATTGGATTCTCGGTCTTTTCCAGCAGATCGTTAATGTAACTGAGAAAGAGAGTAGGAGACAGTATGGAGCCTTGAGGTACACCGGCGTTGATAGTGAAGGTATTAGAAAGAAATCCATCGACTGCCACTCGTAAAGAACGCTCTCTTAGGAAACATGAGAGCCACAAACAGATCTTTTCAGACATACCATAAGAGCGTAGCTTAGCCAACAGCCCATCGTACCAAACACGGTCGAATGCCTTGGATATGTCAAGAGCAACCGCTCGAGATTCTTCAAAGTGTTCAATTGCGTTGTTCAAAACGTGTGTTACATAAATCAGAAGATCTCCTGTTGATTTATTTTTACGAAAGCCATATTGGTGATCGCTAATAATGTTGAATCCTTCAAGATATTTTAGAAGATGCTGATTGATAGCCTTTTCCATGACTTTCGATAATATTGAAAGCAGTACGATTGGTCGGTAGTTATTTGGCAAGGTCTTCTTGCCTTTTTAGGTATCGGCTGAACTGTGGCACATTTCCAGCAGGAAGGAAATATTCCCTTTCTGTAGGATAGGTTGGAAAATCTACAGAAAACTGGTGTTAGTTCCCTCGCACAGTTTTTGAGAACTATGGCAGGTATTTCGTCAGCGCCAGAAGCATTTTTTGGTGTCTAGCTTCATTAAAATACGTTTTATGATACGCTGTCTGAAGACAATATCGGGTATCCTTGACTGCACCATGGGAATAGTAGATTGTGTTTTTCCTTGGAAATCGACAGTAGAATGTGAAGCAAAGAGTTCAGCCAACTAGTTTGCTTTCTCAACAGGTGTCGTTGCAATAGAATTATCTAGCCTGAATTAATCTGGATATAACCTACAAAACAGTAGTAGACATTGTGAACGTTCCTAGAGTAACATTTGAAATACTGCCTTTTTGTCACATTTCGATTGAATAAATAACCGGCCAAGTGCAAGTCGGACTTGCACAATTAGTGTTCTGTACGTTGATTGCTTTTAAAACAAAAAAAATTATTATGGAGGTAGAAAATGATCAATAACTTCACCAAACACACCCCAAATGAGTTTTCAACAAACTTGTTTCCGATCTTTGTTGAAAACTGATGACCTTGAAATGTTTGTTTTTTTATATAAAGGTAATGCACTCATGATAATTTTCGTTCAACTACAGATAAGGGGGGGACAGCGATTTTAGGCAGTTTTTTAAAAATAATACAATGAAAAGTGTGCGTAAGTATTACATTATATATATTTTTGGTAATTATTTTTTTTTTTCACTTCCGATTTCACCTCTCAAAACTAACTCTTTAAGTCAAAATTTAACTTTCAAAACTACACGTCTCTGATAGGGCCATCAATTCCTATATTAGTGCTAAATTTGAACTTTCTATGTCAAACAGTTTTGGAGAAAATCGAGTGTGACAGACCGGCAGACACCGAAGTAATCTTCTAACTGTTCCGTTAAAAAAATCGCTGAAGCGAAAGAAGTAATTATATTGATACATGCCAAGTTCTAATTTTTGCGCAAAAAGTTCTTTTTCTTGAATCTGAAGAGAATTTATTTAAGTAGAATTACAAAAAGGCAGTGCTTCAAATATTTCATTTCGGACAACATCGTGTCTACAAGTGATATATCAGCTTATGTAGTAGGATCGTTTTAAAGCTTAGATATGATACTTTAAAACTATTGTAGGATGGAAACAAATTCAATTTGATTAAGGTTTGAAGGGGATAAAAGGTAGGGGCCGAGAATTAATTTGTATACCTAATACAAATATTAACTGCGTGTACTTATGATAAAGTTATTAAAATCATACATTACTTTAGTTTTTACTTTCTATAATATTCTATTGACGTTCTGGAATGAAGGCACTTCATTTATAAGAATTTAGATAAAATAGTCTTGAAGTTTTGAAAACCTATTAAAGTCGGTTAAAGTGTTTTGGAGAAATAATAATTTAAAAATGATGGTACCAGAAGTTTATTTTATCTTGAATATTTATTGGCATAAATTATTCATTTTTATTTGGTAAATTCAAATTGAGATATTTTCATATATTATATAAATAAAACATGAGTTTTTATGCTACCAAAACCGTCAAAACGTCCATTCATGTGAATAAAATCGTGGTATTGACTTAAATAATATTTGACTACAATTTTAATCATCGAGAACGCCAAAAGTAATTTATATATATATATATATATATATATATATATATATATATATATATATATATGTATATATATATATATATATATATATATATATATATATATATATATATATATATATAAAATACCTGAATTCGAGAAGACAAAATATCTCTCTCTAGTTCACTTTACTTTCACCAACCTTAAACAAAACTCAATTTATCTTCTAGTTCTAATTTTTATAAATTATTTTCTTATATATTCACACTTACCAGGAACTAAAAATTTATTTTTGAAAAATTATTCATATTATTAAATAATAAAGTGTGGACTGTGGACTCTTATCAAGCAAATATAAGTACACCTGGAATAAACAAAACCCTTGTGTATGATTTTTGTAATGACATAATAAATATTTTAAAATAATATTTCGATAATAGATTGTTTACTTTAATTATGTACAGATGGTCCAAATTGGACACTTTTAAAGGTAAACCCCTTTATCTAAAGGAGATAGATGCAAACTGATGTCGGTGTTTGAGGCTCAATTTTTATGATAAACTCAATGGTGAAAACCTCATATTGATATCTAGTACCGTTTCAGAAATACAGGGTGTTTTTCAAAAATCTGCATTTTAAAAAAATGTTTGTAATTCTTTTCCTATCGAAAATTTTTGATTTCTGTAAAAACATTCTCAAAGCACTTTTTCACGTGGATTTCAACAGCGTAAGTTACATTTTTTTACAACTAATATTTTAATAGTTATTAAGGCCAAAAATATATTTTTTAAATGGGATACCCTGTATATTTTTCCTTATCCGAATAGAGAAATTACCATTCTAAAAATATAGCACACTCTATATTTTTTTTAAATCTACTTCATAATATAAAGGTTTTCAGTTTTTACGCGAGTTTTAAATGCACATTTTGTGAAGTAGGCTCTGGACGGAGCGGCCATATGGTTTAATTCAATTGTTTACTCGAAGTTGTCAAATTTTACTTCAGGATCAGTTATTGAATTGTCAAATAAATCACAATGAAGTTCGAAAATTACGAAAAATGGAATATGGTAGTGTGTTTCATACAAACCGAAGAAAATTCGGAAGCGGCAAGTAATTTGTACCACGAATGATATCCACAGAGGCGTCCACCCTTCAAGGATATATTCGCTCGATTGCGACATAACCTAGTTAATAGTGGCCAGTTTGAAAAGAAACGACCCAAAAATTATGCATCAAACAGGGATAAGGAGTTAGATGAAATACTAGTTTTAGGAACTATCCGAAATAATCCCAACACTTCGACGCGGCACGGCATTTAAAAGAATCCACTGGACTACCAAGAACTAACGTAAGTCGCACTTTAAAGAAGCACAAATTTAGGCCATATAGGACAACAAAAGTTCATCACCTTGGAGACGGAGATTTTCAACGGCGTATGAATTTTTGCCAATGGTTTCTGGAGAATTGTAACCATGTTCCGAATTTTTCATTAAATTGCATTTGGACAGACAAAGCTTATGTAAGCAATGCAGGTATTTTAACCCTTACAATTCTTATACGTGGTTACAAGAAAATCCTCATTTAATTCCGAAGCAAAGAAATCAAGACAGATTTGGATTTACTGTGTGGGCAGGAATTTTCAGAGGCAGGGTTGTAGGTCCAAATATACAGGGCATCCCATTTAAAAAATATATTTTTGCGTTAATAACTATTAAAATATTAGTTGTAAAAAAATGTAACTTACACTGTTGAAATTCACGTGAAAAAGTACTTTGAGAATGTTTTTACAGAAATTAAAAATTTTCAATAGGAAAAGAATTACAAACATTTTTCCAAAATGCAGATTCTTGAAAAACCCCCTGTATATCTGAAACGGTACTAGATATCGATAAGCGGTTTTTCACCATTGAGTTTATCATAGAAATTGAGCCTCAAACACTGACATTGGTTTTCATCTATGTCCTTTAGATAAAAGGATTTACTTTTAAAAGGGTCCAATTTGGACCACCCTGTACAGTAAGTTATTTGTATCTTAATATACAACGGTTATTACCATTACACCAAGCTTTTGATTTTTGCATTTGACTTGTGTTTCGCTAATCGTGTTAGCATCATCAGGAGTGATGACTGACTGTCATAATAGTCAATAATCACTCCTGATAATCCTAACATGGGAATCGAAATGCGCGTCGATTACAAAAATGATTTTGGTGTAGTGATGATAACTGCTGTGCAGTGTCATTGTAACAAAGATTCCAAAATCCCCACGTATTTGTATCTTAATGAGGCTAGATTATAGTATATTTGTAACTGTAACTTAGCAAATATGCAAATATAACTTATTTAAATATGAATCTGATTTGAAGAATGGCCATAAAAATTTCGCAATTTTTAATGCTCTTCAAAAACTGTTTATCTACTGCTAGTTTAAATTGATATTATTCAGATTTCTTTTTTTAGATAATGCAGCTAGAAAAGCATGGAACTTATAAATCTTATCTACCAGAATGATATGAGATTTACGAAAAAAGTTGTGATAACAAACACTGGTTGTAAAATATGAAATATTGCAATGTTGTTGTAAAAGAGGAATTTTAGAAACAGAAAATGTATAATTTAATACTACTAGTAACTAGCAGTTTTGGTGCATTTAAAAAACAGAATAGATTAAAACTTTAAAAAATGTTCAAACATTTAAATTTCGAAACTATATAAAGTCGAAGAACAATTGTCCCAAATTGCCTAATGTTGTTATTGAGACGTTGGACAATTTTCATGGACTTATTATTAGGATTCAAAATGCAAGGAAAAAAACTAGGTTTTTGTTTTAGATTCTCGATAAAATATCGATGATGAATCTTCATATATAATGAATTTTTGAGGGATTTCTAAGAGGGGGCGTAACTTGTATTATATCGCATCAGGGCATACTGTTGCTATATTCATGGTCAAGCACCATCATTAGACTTTTTAGTATATGTTATTTTGCCGAAGCGCAAACAACATATTTTTTTGAGCATTGAATATGTAGAATCATGTGCCAACAAAACACCATTTGCGAAAAGCGTTACTTTTCTCGTTTAATTCAAAGAAAAGCGCTGTTAAAAGTCATCGATTTTACCCGAAAATCTATGACGATAATATTCCATCGACAAAAACATGTGAGTACTAGTTTTAATGCTTTAAAAGTTGTGATTTCAACACGGAAGACAAAGAACGTCCATGCCAGCCGAAGAAGTTTAAAGGTGAATTGGAGGCATTACTCGATGAAGACCCATGCCAAATGGAAAAAGAACTTGGAGAATCATTAGGAGTTAATCGTACTTACATGTACTGGGAATGATTCAAAACCAAGAAAATTGGGTGTGGTACGAATTGAAACCGAGAGACGTAGAAAGGTTTTTTTGCATCGTACCGTAACTGGTGATGAAAAAGAGATACGCTACTATAATTCAAAGCACAAAAAATCATGGTTGAAGCCCGGTGAACCATCAACATCCCTATCTAAGCCGAATATTTATTACTCCAAGTTTATGCTGTGTTTCCGGTCGAATCAGCTGAGTGTAGTATATTATCGAAATTATTACTGAGGAACATTACGGACAACAATTGATGCAATTGAGTCGTTTGATGAAGAAAGAATGACTGCAATATGTCAAGAGATACGACAAAGTGATTTTTCAACATGACAACGCGACCATGTTGTTAAACCCGTGAAGGAAATGCTAGATGCGCTTGGATCGGATATCCTGCCTCACCCATCGTACTCACGAGACACTGCTCCTTCTAATTATCACTTTCTTCGATCGATAACGCACGGCTTGTCTGAACAGCGCTTCCGTTCTTATGAGGATACCAAAAAATGGGTTGAGTCGTGGATAGCCTCAAAAGATGAATCGTTCTTTCAACGTGGTATCCATATGCTACCACAAAGATGGGAGAAAGTAGTGGCTAGCAATGGACAATACTTTGAATAATCAATTTGTAACCATTTTTTTACAATAAATCGATATTATTACCGAAAAATCACTCACAATTAATTCACACACTCAATATTTTTTTTGCTAGAAATTAGACAGCCATTCTAATAAAATAAATCCCCAGCATTCTTCGACACTTACTTATAGTGGTAAGATTGATGATCTTTTTTAAAGGGCGCTCAGAGAGTGAATTTCAAACAAAAGGGAATCAAACTTAATAAATGAAACTCATCGAAAGCTTCCAAAAACATACAGTGATAAATGCCAATCTTTTTAAGTAATTGTTTAAGCGACTTCAGTCTGGCTATTCGAAAATTGAGCTAAGTAAAGTTAACATTCAAAATATGAGGGATTTTATCGAAATATATCGTAAATCGTCCGAGCGATTGATTTAAGAAGAACTCAACTGTGCGCAACATTGTTTATTAATTTACATTATCATGGACGTGCAAAACCAAGAAAAAGACAAATTCACCTTTTTTGTTTCTTATCTTCTAGACACCAATTGTTCAAATTTTGCAAAATTTTCTTAAGATTTTCTTGTTATGATTATTCTAGTACCTATCGCAACCAAAACTTTGCAAATTAAAAATTCTCTACGAAAACCACATTTTATATCTTTCTTCAGTAAATTCCTTAAATCGATACAGAGAGCACATGGAAATATCGAAATAGTCTTGAATCATTGCAGGTTATACTCGATGAGAAGCACATTCCGGAGTAGTTTGTTCCCTAGTATGAGGAATGACCAGCTGAATTTCATATAAATGTAAAGTATTAATAGTATAGACTCAAGCTCTCCACCGGATATAATCTAAGACGTACAAAGTATCTTGGAATCAGTATTTTATCAATTATCGAATTCAGGCACTTTATAGGATTAGAAGCTGTTGTAGGGTAACTAAGAACTGGAAGAAAAATATTTCTACTCGAACCGCAGTAAATATTGCAGCTATATAAAAAAATATTTCGGATAATGAGAATTAGATTTTTCGGTAATATTAACCTGGCAAATTCTGCATCCATAGAAATATTGCTCCCATGTTTAGAGCTCCGCTCCCAAACATACACTACATTTGTTGGATTCTGTTCAGAGAAGAGCTGTTCGTCTGATTGGAGACCTGGAACTGACCGGCGGCCTTGATTCGCTGGAACATCGAAGAACGATTGGCGAATTGAGTCTGTCCACAAGTATTTTCATGGAAAGTGCTCGAAGGATGTAGCCCGCTTAATTCCTCCTAAAGCGGTGCATGTTAGAAATACACGTCGCGCTGGTGCTTCACATCCGTATGAAGTTCAGCTTGTTACTCCGCGTACAACGCTTTTCAAGCAGTCTTTTATATGGAGAACATCATCCCTTTGGAATAATTTACCCAGCACTGTGTTTCCCACCGAGTACAACTTACAGCGATTCAAGAACATGAATCGCTTTTTTTCCGCACACATGCCGCTTCTGGAGCGCTTGGCGGACTTCTCTGCAGCACGTGTGCTATATCCATAAAAAGAAAATCCATATTTGGCTTTACATTCTTACAAGATTCAAACCAGAAACCGAAGTTTTGCTCAGTGAGGAAGCTCACTTTTAGTTGAATGACTTTGTCAAGAACTTAGGGTGAGAGTAATCCAAAAATGACCTAAATTCATTGCAACTAAAAAAAATATATAATGTGGTACAGATTATATTCTGGTATTGTCCTGTGGTATTTTTTTTAAACTATATCGCAGAAAAAATGTCAACCAATGGAATACCTTATTGAGCCATCATAATTATATATTTGTTTACAAATTTGCACTAACTCTAGTGGGCGCTAAATGATCTTAGCTGTTGATGCGCCTTGCCCAACAGAAACAAACAAACAAAACAAATTTGCAGAATCTTGATCTAAACTAGATTTAGTTTGCACACTATGCTACATGATTCGATTATGTCTAAAATTGATCATAATATAAAATAACTTTCACGATATTGAGCTATCACGCATTCGGAGGTGTTTTTTGGGTTGAGAGAATATATAACGTTGGTCGTCTACAATTACAAACTCTCTCAAAATTAGGTTGAGAGAATGCATTAGGTCAAAGAAAGTGGTTAATTGAATGATTCTGTATTTCAAAATAACACAAACACAAAATTAATTTTTTAAAATTATTATTAGTTGTTGCTTTACTTGCATTCACAAGAATGGACGCGACATCTAAAGAGCCGTTTACTACCAATAATTTTTAAAACTAAAATACATATAATGACAAGCGCAGGGATTTTTATGATTTTAGACTTACCACACTAGACATACAATAGTTAATTAAACAATCGATAAGCACTGATACCTTTGCAGGCTTTAAGAATCAACCTTTATTGATCGATAACTTCCATTGACGAATCTTTCAGTATTGATTCCTTAGCAGATCCTAAGAATCAATCTTTACTGATGGATAATTTTTCTTGACGAATCTATTAGCTTTGATTGCTTAGCGAAGCTCAAAAATCATATTTTATTGATCGACAGTTTTTATTTACGACTGTGTCAGCATTGATTTCTTAGACTTAAAATCGACCTTTATTGATTAACATTTTTTACTGACGGAATACGGTAAACGTAAATATAGGTCTGTCTATAAGTTTTGAAAGCGGAAATGAAACAAGATGAATTAATGAGTCCAAATACATTTATTCTTCAGCATAATCTCCATTAAGCTCAATACATTTTTTCCAGTGATTTTCCAATTTATTTTCCCCATCTCTGAAGTGATTTTCCGGAAGATCTTCAAAATATCTATCTACAGATTCTATCACCCAATTATTTGTCGAAAAACTTCTCACATTTGGATATTTTTTGAGGTTTAAGAACAGATAAAAGTTAGACGGAGCCAAATCTGGCAAATAGGTTAGATGTTTGAACAATTTCTACTCTAATCCGATCAGTTTTGCCATTTCCAAAGCACCGCTGTGAGCAGGTGCATTCTCATGTTGAAAGATGATTTTTTCTTCTGCAAACTGGGCCTTTTCTCACAAATTTTGTCGTCCAACTGAATCAAAAGGTTGCAATAATACTCTTCTGTGATTGTTTGAGCGGTTTAAAGGTAATCAATTAACAAAATTCCTTTCGCATCCCAGAAAACTGATACCATAATTTTTTTGGACAACGTTGACCACTTTGGCGGCTTTGGAGCGAAACAACCAGGCTCAGTCCACTGTGTGGTTTATTGTCGCAGTTCACGATCATCCTGATAAACCAAAGTATTATCCATAGTTACAAATCGACGCACAAAATCAGTTTTAATCTTCGTAAAATGAGCTAAATGTTGTTTAGAAAGTTTCTCTCGAGTGCGTTTGTGTTTTGATGTTAGCAAATGCTGCACCCATCTTGTAAATAGCTTTCTCAAACCCAAAACATTGGTTAAGATCTCATGTACTGATCCATGTGAGATGCTATAGCCTCAGCTAAATCATCTACGGTTAATCGACGGTCTTCCATTACCATATCTTGTACTTGCACAACAGTTTCTTCAGTTTTTGCGGTTTTTGGACGTCCTGTACCTGGATCATCATTGACGCTTATACGACCACGTTTAAACTCTAGAGTCCATCTATGAACAGTTGGAAATGAAGGAACAGACTTCTTTAACACTTTCAGTTACTTTGCATGGATATCAGGAAAGAATAAACCTTCCAAAACAATCAATCACTGCACGATATTCGATTTTTTCCATTTTTAAAAAATACTCAGATACGTCTATTTTAACCAGCTGATAAACAATAAAGGACTTGACAGATCGACTTGAAATTTAGGGTGTGTTCACATGACAGATGAAGTTTCAAAATGGTGTTCAATATTTGGTTCAACTGATGCTTTCAAAACTTATTGACTTACCATATTAGTGCAAAGACTTGTCCATGTTTTGTTAATTATTTATTGAGCAGAAATGAAATTACGAATATTTAAAATGAAAATATTGTTGATATATAAAAATTTCTACTAGTGTCAAACGATGTTCCTGAGGGTTTTGTTCTTAGTAAATTATTATTTATTTTTATGTACTTTTAACTTTCATCTCTCTATCAAACATAGAAATCTTTTCGCTCTTCTTAGTGATACTTAAATTTACCACCCAGTTAACTATGATGGTATAAAAAATAGAATATTTTAATCAATGAATATCTGCTTAATATTCATCTGAAACTATAAAGCCCAAAATTTAAAAATAAACGAAGCTAAAACCAATTTATGGTCAGTCGGCTCTAAAATATTAAACGCAAACATAAAAATCAATTTTGACTTTAAAATTACTCTTAATGGTGATTTTAAATGACCAGAAATACAATTCGGAAAATATTATTATAATTTTCAACCAATATTTAAATTTTGTTGAACGTAACAAAATATAGTAAAGACGCATATTATATATACTAAATTGGGAATTTTACATAGTTTAAAAGATTATTTAAATACTCAAACAAAACTTACAATTGTTGACCCAAAATTTCAACTGGATTAGGTAGGCTGAGATATTATTTATCTCAAAAGTATCACTCGCAATGACAGACTAAATCAGAGCGTAATTTATATATATTTGTTCTAAAATTTTTAACAGTATATCATCAAATCAAAAAAAAAAAGATATATTCTGTAAATAATAACTTTAAAAGTACTTATGCTCTGATGTATTTAAACAATTTTTGATTTTAATTGCTATTATGGTTATCCTTTTATTTATTAAACTATTTAATTATTTAATTTAATATATTAATATAAAATAACTGAAAACTAACGAGGCTCACTTTTCAGTAGTTTACCCACTGTTCTCTAATTTGTCAATTCATCCCGGGATGCGTTTCGCCCTATTATGGCTCATCAGTCGGGCTAGGACCGAACAAACTTTCAAGTACCTATCCAAGTTCTTACAGATGGTAAGATACAACGAAATATTCCACCCGGCTAACACAGCAGCCACTGCCCGACAGATTGATTGGCAAAGCCAACAGTCAACGCAGGCAGACCGGTTTTTGGGGGGACTCTTCAGGCATATGTGGTTTAATGTAAAAAAAACTGAAAACGGATGGGTCGACAAATGAGAAGATAGTGGGTAGACTGCTGTAATATGGACCACGTCCGTTTTCAGTTGTTTTAGATTAAACCACATATGCCTGACGGGTACCATTCGAAAGCCGCCCTGCCTGCGTTGAGTGTTTGCTGTGCTAATCACTCTGTCGACTTAGGGCTGCTGTGTAAGCCTCCGATGGAGTAATAAGTATGCATGTTTTGTACCATTCGTTGTATCTTACCATTACTTTATTTATTAATGTTATTTGTACAGGGTGAGTCAACGATAGATTAAAGTTCATTATCTCATTTGTCTCGGGAATGACGAAAAAAATGTTAAATACAATAGTTTTAAGGAATGTTAAGGTGCATAATTTAAAATTATTTTTGTGTATACAGGGTACTTCAAAAAAGTGTGGCCGATATAACATATGTTTTTTTTTAAATGGAACATTGTCGTTTCTAATTTAATTTTTAAATTCTGAGTAAAATTCTATTACTTTATTATTAATAATATTACACCACCTAAACCTAGTACGCTTTCTAATATTTCAATTTTTAAAAAAAAAAATACTCGTTTTCAGTTTTGTAAAAAGCGCCATTGTTTGTGAAGTTGGAACACTTATAATTGGTACAAGAGTTCTATAGAGAGGAAAAAAAAGTTATATGTAAAGAAATTTGTCTTAGAAGCTACAGGGTGTTCAAAATAAATTTATGCATTTCGACTATTTTAAATTGAAAAATCTCAAATTTTTTAAAGGGCACACCCTGTATATTATTATTTTTTCTGATAAATTTTCCAAAACCCTCCAATTTTTATTAAGCATGTCATATACCTATTTCTAATAGTTTTCGATTTATTTTGAATTCTTATGCACACTTATGCTATTGTGAAAACATAAACAAATAGTTAATAATATAGTTTAATTTATCTAACGATTAATTATTATGACTTAATAAATGTTCAAAATTATGCCTGTCTACTTGAATACACATGTTTAGTCGTTTTACTATATTTTCCTTCACTTTCCTTAGCATAAAGGGCGTTATTGTACTACACGCAACCCGTATCCTATTTTCCATATCTACTGGTGTTGTAGGGGGATTCACATAAACACGATCTTTAATGTAACTCCACAAAAAGAAGTCTAAAGATATTAAGTCTCATGATCGAGGGGGCCACTGAATAAATCCATCCCTACCGATTCATTTTTCTGGGTAACGATCGTTTAAAAATTCTCGAACGTCCTGGTGCCAATAAGCAGGAGCTCCATCTTGTTGAATCCACATCTCTTCCCTTTTGAATTTATCAACTTCTTCAAGAAGCTAGGGTAATTCGTTTTGCAAAAAATTTAGATATCTAGGCCCGTTAAGCGGTTCGCGAAAAAAATATGGATCAATGATTCGAAAATTTAATATTCCACACCATACATTACGCTACCAATGGTTTTGGTTTTGAACTTCCCGGACCCAAAATGGATTAACTGTTGAATAATAATGCATGTTATGGCTGTTAACTGCTCCATTACTGCAACAAAGTAGCTTCATCAGAAAACATTATTTTGGATAACAAATTTGGATCGGCCTCTATTGCTCCAATCATGGTGGTACAAAAGTTTACTCGTAGTTCAAAATCACGGTCTTGAAGTTCTTGGTGTAGTTCCATATGAAAGGGTTGATACTTGTATTTTCTCGTGGTGCGATTAGCCGTAGATTGGGATATGTCAGATAAGTCAGCTAGTTGACGATTGCTGACCTGGGGATTATCTTCAACATGAAATAAAATCACCATTTCTTTTTTCTCATTGGTAGCATTCTGGTTTACTACTTTCCGTTTCGAATACTTAACGCTATCACTACCATCAAATGGAACGGCCATTAAGCACTGCAAAGATTTTCTAGATGGTATAGTCTATTAGGGTACTTCGCTCCGTAAAGCCTTAATGCCAAAAGACAATTTTTTCCCGTCTCGCCCAGTATATAAACCATATCAATTAATTCTTTTTAGAAAAAATCCATAACTATTACCTTTATACGCCACTTACTACAACAAATTAATCTATTTTTACTTTCTTAATAGACATGTCAAAATTTGACAATGCCTACATTTTTGTTTTGTCTTGGCAACTATGATGTTATAGTGCAAGTATATTAAAAACAAGGATAAAAATTGAAGAATTCAAAATAAATCGAAAACTATTAGAAATAGGTATATCACAAACTTAATAAAAGTTGGAGGGTTTTGCAAAATCTATCAGAAAAAATAATAATATACAGGGTGTGTCCTTTAAAAAATTTGAGATTTTTTCAATTTAAAGTAGTCGAAATGCATAAATTTAATTTGATCACTCTCTAGCATCTAACTCAAATTCTTTACATATATCTTTTTTTTCATCTCTATAGAACGCTCTTACCAATTATGAGTATTTCACTTTCAGAAATAATGGCACTACTGGCAATTTTTTACAAAACTGAAAACTAGTATTTCTTTTTTAAAAAATTGAAATACGTAATATTTGAAAAACTACCAGGTTTAGGTATATATCATTATTAATAAAAAAATTTTAAAATTTTACGTAGGATTTAAAAATAAATTAGAAAATAGGATGTTCCATTTAAAAAAAATATATGTTATATATTGTATTTAACATTTTTTCGTCATTCCCGAAACAATTGAGATAATGAACTTTACTCTATCGTTGACTCACCCTGTACAAAAAAATTCTTAATTACTTTTATAATTGTTATAAATATTAATAACAAAAACTATATTTCTTATATTTACAACAATATATTGATCAATTTAAGTACAATATGACATATTTTGGTATTTAATCTTTTAAGCACCACCTCCGGTATTTTTGTATTCCCAAAATCGATTATAGTTTGTGTCATCCAGGTCTCTATTTGTGTTGTTGTTTCCAGAGTAAGGCCTTTTACCACCTGTAGCATCAGCGTAGGGGCCATTAACATTGATTACGTCCACAATTTCAGATTCTCTGATAACCAGTTGACCGTTTGCTTCTGCAAATAAATATAATTATTTTTTAAAGTCTAATTTTGATTTCGATATTAAAAAAGAACAAAAAGTTTTAAAACAAACATTTTTAGGACAATACTTTTATTATTTCTTTTTTAGGGTTCGGTTCAAAAATAATCAACCATTAACAAATAATTTTTCTATGTTTTCACTCATTGTTGCGGTATTTTTTGACGTTGATGTAAGGTAGTATGTTGAATAATGTTGAAATGATAATACTGTATTTTTAAGTACAGTAGAGTCAAAATGCAGAGCTTATATAGAGCCGTCCTTTAATTATCAAAATAAATTTATATTTATGATAACTCTTCTAAATATCTTGTTTAAAATAACTTTTTAGTAACAGTTTTTTACGTTAAAATTTCCAGCAAACTAACAGTGTTGATTTTATTGACAATTAGTTGAAATATTAGAAATTTAAATTCACAAATTTATTTATAACAACGCAACGGCAAGTGTAAGACTCCGTAAATCCACAAGTAAATGCCAGGTGGAACATGGAATTATACAAGGTGATAGGATCTCTTCTAAGGTTTTTACGGCGGTGTTAGCATATGCATTTAAAGAATTTAATTGGGATGCAAAAGTCACAAACATCGATTGCTAAACCCCCTGCGCTTTGCTGATGATATTGTCATAATAACGGATAATCTAGGTGACGCTCAACAAATGCTTGCCGAATTACAAGTAACATCAGCAAATATCGTTACATATTAATTTTCAGAAAACCAAGTTTATGACTAATCTAGTTAGGAAATTTAATAAAAACGAAGTGGTGCGAACCTAAAATTACAAGTATTTGGGTCATGAATTATAAATTGGCAAAGATAACCAAACACACAAGAGACACCGTCGTGTGGGTTTAGGATGGACGGCTTTTGGGAAGCTGAGAAATACGCTGCAAGGTGATTTGCCAATGTGATTAAAAAAGAAAGTTTATGAATAATGCGTTATGGTGCCGAAACACTCACATTAACAAAACCGTCTGGAAACAAATTGAGAGTATCACGACGTGCAATGGATAGAGCTATGAGGAAGGAGAGAATAACAAACATAATCATCGGACAATGAACAAAAGTAATAGATATTGTTAAAAAAATTACACAATCCAAATGGAGATGGGCAGGGCATATAGCCCGAAGGGATCATAATGGATAGTGTAAAAGATTAAAAGAATGGAGACCCAGAGAAGAGAAAAGGAATAAAGGTAGACCACTTACTGGATGAAGCCATGACATCAAGAAAGTAGCAGGAAATTGGGACGGAGGTCAATGGAAGTTCTTAGAGGAGACCTTTTTTTTTATGGGTCTGGCACACGTGCTGCAGGGAAGTCCCTAAAGTGCTCCAGGAGCGGCATGTGTGCGGAAAAAGCGATTCACGTTGTTCTTGACTCACTGTAAATTGTACTCACTGGGAAACACAGCGCTGGGCAAATTATTCCAAAGGGATGATGTTCTCCATATATAAGACCGCTTGAAAAGCGTTGTATGCGGAGTAACAAGCTTAACCTCATACGGATGTAAAGCATCAGCGCGACGTGTATTTCTAACATGCACCGCTTTGGGAGGAATTAAGCGGGCTACATCATTCGAACACTTTCCATGAAAATATTTGTAGAACAGACTCAAGTCGCCAACCATTCTTCGATGTTCCAGCGAATCAAGGCCGCCGGTCAGTTCTGGGTCTCCAATCAGACGAACAGCTCTTCTCTGAACAGAATCCAACAAATGCAGTGTATGTTTGGGAGCGGAGCCCCAAACATGGGAGCAGTATTCAATAGTTGGTCGAATTTGAGCTTTGTAAAGAATTAACAGTTGTTGTGGAGTGTAAAACTTTCTGGTTAGAAATAATATTCCTAACTTTTGAGAAGCTCTCCTTGCTATGCCTGCAACATGTTCTTCCAGGACATATTTGTTCCCAAACTAACTCCCAACAAATTGGACGACGATGCTAGGGGAACGGAATGCCCCAACATAACCGTGTCGGGTTCAGCAACGTTAACTTTTTTAGAAAAAACTGCCGCCTGGGTTTTTGTAGCCTTAAATTCCACTTGGTTACTGTCACTCCAAGACAGAATTTCTTCCAGGTCTTTGTTAAGTTGAACGACCTCCTGCTGTCTGCGGATATTCGCCTGAGCAGCCGATGTCCGAGCGTTCAAAGTGAATGAAGAGATAAGCGTACTGTCGTCTGGAAAGCTGTAAATTGGATTCCCGGTCTTTTCCAGCAGATCGTTAATGTAAATGAGAAAGAGAGTAGGAGACAGTATGGAGCCTTGGGGCACACCGGAGTTGATTGTGAACGTGTTAGAAAGAAATCCGTCGACCGCCACTCGTAAAGAACGCTCTCTGAGGAAACATGAGAGCCACAAACAGAACTTTTCAGACATACCACGAGAGCGTAGCTTAGCCAACAGTCTATCGTGCCAAACACGGTCGAATGCCTTAGATATATCAAGAGCAACCGCTCGAGATTCTCCAAAGTGTTCAATTGCGTTGTTCCAAACATGTGTTACATAAGTCAGAAGATCTCCTGTTGATCTATGTTTACGAAAGCCATATTGCTGATCGCTAATAATATTGAGTCGTTCAAGATATTAGCGATCAGATAGAAGATGCTGATTGATAACCTTTTCCATGACTTTCGATATTATTGAAAGCAGTGTATTATTTCTAAGTAGAAAGTTTACACTCCACAATAACTGTTAATTCTGTACAAACCTTAAATACGACAAACGATGGAATACTGCACCCATGTTCGGGGCTCTGCTTCCAAACATACACTGCGTTTTTTCGAATTCTATTTAGAAAAGATCTGTTCGCCTGATTGGAGGCCCAGAACTTACTAGCAACCTTGATTCTCTGGAACATCGAAGAACGATTATTGACTTGAGCCTATTTTACAAGTATTTTCATGCAAAGTGCTCGATGAATGTAGTCCGCTTAATTCGCGCGCAAAACTTCACATTCGTATGAGGTTGATCTTGTCCCTTCTCGTACAATCCTTCTCAAATGTCTTTTATATGTCCCTTCTCGTACAATCCTTTTCAAATGTGTTTTATATGGAGCTCCTCGTCCTTTTGGAATAATTTACCCAGGACTCGGGTTCCACACTTGTTCTTGTAGCGCTAAAAAAAATTTTCCTGCAATGTCCATAATAAAAAATTATTTATTTATTTGTTGCTATAGTTACAAAGATACTTGCTTCCGTGTTTAGAGGACGCATCCCATGCTCTAGCCAAGGTGCACCCTTTGACCTTTGCAATAGCATTTTCTGCAGTCAGTTTGCTATTAATTGCCAAAAATCCATATGACTTGTCGTTATCTGTATCTGGTGCAAAAATATTACCATGGGTTCGTGGCCTATCTGCTCGGGCAATTATTTGGGCATGCTCAAATACAGCTCGAGCATCTCCATAGATAAAATCCACATCTCCTTTTATTGTTGGTGAATTGAAGTACATTCTTCCACCGCCATTTACCAAAAGAGTGTCCTAAAACAAAATTAATACGAAGTTAAAAAAGGGATAAAAAGAAAATTTGAAATGTAACATTAGATTTCAAATAAGTTTAATACAAGAGTAATGTTACAGTACAAATAATATGCATTGTATGTGAAATTTAAACCATTTTTAACACCTGTTATAGGGCTGACTAAAATAGCTCACTTAGCCTACTATTCCTTGATGAACACGATGGTTGTATGATAAGTGATTGGCTTCGGCCGGAGATGGCGCTGTTATCATTTAAAAAATTATATTTTTCGTAAACACAATCTTTCACAAGAAATCTGTTAAATTTCCAAGTCGCTACGTAATTTAGTCTGTGAGCGGTACCCATTTAAATAGAACAATTTTTGTGATTATACAACAATGCAAAAAATTAAATATCGAGCGGTGATAAAATATTTGTTTTTGAAAAAGAAAACGAATGATGAGATAAAAGTGGAACTCAGTGAGGTTTGTGGAGACTTTGCGCTTTCATTATTAACAATAAGATATTGGACATTTGAATTCACACGCAGCCGCAAAGAATTTTTGATGAAGACTGTCCAAGTCGTCTAAGTAAGGTCACCACATCAGAATTGATTTTAAAAAATTCACGATGTAGTGATAAATGGAAAGTGAAAGTGCGTGAAATTGCTGAGATTGTGGGCACGGATTCAGAACATTTTAACAACTCATTTGGATATGAGAAACTGTTAACAATAAACATGCACGTGTGTCAACTTCAAACCAATGTTTGGCAATGTTAAAGCGCAATCGGAATGATTTTTTACGTTGATTCATAACTGTTGACGAAAAATGGATTCATCACAGCACACCAGAGACCAAACAACAGTCCAAACAGTGAATTTTCCGTGGCGAATCGGCGTCAAAGAAGGCCAAGGCTAGTTTATCGGTCAATAAAGTCATGGCCACAGTATTTTGGAATGCAACCGGCATAATCCATGTCAGTTACCTTGAAAAGGGAAAAACGATTAATGGAGAGTATTATGTTAACTTATTCGATCGTTGGAACCATGTTGTGAAAGAAAAACATCCACATCGCGTCGAATAAAAAAATTATCTTTCAAGACAGTGCACGCGTGCATACTTGTGTCATCGCCGTGGTAAAATTCCATGAGATACGAATTACTTCGGTATCCCTCATATTAGCCTGATTTAGCCCCCAGCAATTATTTTAGTCAAAAAAAAATAGACGCGTACACACTTTTGTCATTGCTTGGACATCCACCATATTTACCAGATTTAGCCCCCAACGATTATGTCCTATTTTCGAATATGAAAAAATGGCTGCGCGGAAAAAACTTTGTCTCAAACAATGAGGTGATTGCTGAAATAAACGCCTATTTTGAAGGATTACAAAAAATAGAAACACGTTGGACTAAGTGTATCGAGCTAAAAGGAGACTATGTTGAAAATTAAAATTAATTTTAGAAATGCTTTTTTGTTGTCAAGACAAGGTACTTATCATACAACCCTCGTATTAGGTAAAAAAAGGATTCACCATTTTGAAATCATATAAATTTTTTAATTTCAGTTCAGTGGTAATCTTTCCTTCAAACTCTCATTGATGTCAATGTTTCTGTTGTTAAATAATTTTATGCATTTCTACTACAAAGTATATTTTGATTAAAAACAATGCAGCTGGTCTTGTTTATACTGCACACTAACACAATTATTTAACTTCTGCTTGTGAATAACTTTAACGCGGGTGTTTCCAAAGTTAATATAATCAAATATTGGTGTAGACAATTTTTTGCAAACATTTTTTTTAAAAGCTTGCAGATAAGATTTTGCAGGTGGCTTTTGCAGTAAAATAATATTTTATATATATATATATATATATATATATATATATATATATATATATATATACATATATATATATATATATATATATATATATATATATATATATATATATATATATATATATATATATATGTATATATACATATATATATATATATATATATATATATATATATATATATATATATATATATACATATATATATATATATATATATATATATATATATATATATATATATAAATTGTGATTACAGACAATGCTAAATTTACTAGAAATGCTCATGAATGAGCAGTGAAGAACCTACATATTGCGTTTGAGATGTGGTGTTATCCCAGACTACTGCGTATACCATGAATTGCGCACAGAACCAATATTTCGATTCTGGAAGAACTAGGAATAGCTAAAAGAATAACTGACATCATCCATGAAAAAATTTTACGATACTTTGGCCGCATAGCTAGGCGGTACCGGAATAACGATATGGAGCTGCTAGTTATCGAAGGCAAAGTTTAAGCATGTGCATTATGTAGTTCATCTTGCTGATGATAAGAACCAGTGAACAACAGATTTAATGTCATTGGCAGTCACCATATCTCTGTTAAGAGATTCGGACTGAGAAGAAAGAAGATAGTATAGAGTGTATCTATTTTAAAACAATTTCTAAACTTAAAAACACCTGGTAGTGTTCCTAACTAGACGGTTATATGTCTAAGACATACTCATGACCAAAATTAAGACCAAATTCCAATAAATATATACTAAAAAATTCCAAATCATCCTAAAACCTCAAAGAGAATTTCGAGGTTTCTTTGGTGAAATCACGCCCTTTTTGAATATTAGTGTGATAACTTATAGAACTAAGTACGGGTTAAGCATTTATTGTCGTAAACTTCTTGAAGCATTTAATGTATTTTGGTTACCCAGCTTAACACAAAAATCGATTGCATGCTAGATGTTTGAAACTTGAAACTGTCTGATTGTTCGTTAGAACCCATTGTCACTTTAATTGCTGTAACTAAGCATCATAATAGAACAAATGCCATAAAACAGCTGACACAGCACTAACGAAAGTTACTGTTGTCGACTTAAAAGCCGAGCAACAGTGGGTTTTATTATTTTTCTGTTTTTGAAAAGATCGGTTCATTTCTGAAAAAAGGAAGTATATATTTCTATAGGGGTAATTTCATTATCTGGCAATTTTGTTATAGTTTGAAGCAATGAACCATGATACCATTAATCATCAGACAATTGTCAGTTAAGTAGTATACTAATATCTAACTTTTTTTCATTACCTGGAAACCGTAGAAATGCACATTGTAGTAATTTTGTTTATCGCCATTTGATTTAGCAGCCTGTGCTGGACCATCAATAGACGGATTATCAACGGTTAAGTCGGCAATCTCCAAATTATCTGCGTCAGCCCAAATAAGTGCATTACATTGACCTGAATAGATTAGTAAAAGAAATTAACAAATATTTGTCTAGTAGTAAGTAGTCACAACGGTCTGAGATAAGTACATTTGTACAAGTTAGAAGGGCAGCTCTGATTTTATAACTAAAAGTGCTTTATTTAGTAAGAAATATATGACAACTGCAAACTTTCCTTTTTGTTTTTTTTTTTGTGATCAGCTAGCGGAGTTAAATTGTTTTTTGAGAAATATTCGCTTATTAAAATAGGTTTATATCTTTAAGCGAGTGTTTTTGAAATACGAAAAACCATAGATCATCTTAAAATGCAAAAAGAAAATAGAAAATGTATTAAATCAAGGCTCTTACAGAGATCATACGCATTCTTCTTAAGTAAATAAGTAAGTAAATTCTTAAAATATCTATGTTTCCAATATATCAATAATATGATTTCGTAGATACTATAGAATGTAGATGCTAGTCAACAATTAAAATTCAATTGATTATTACCTAATTTTAGGTTCATTTTGTTGCAAATGTCGCCGGGAATATGTTTGTTACCACACATTAGGAATTGTTTATTCTGACGGACTAGATTTTAAAATATGGTCTTCCTTTCAAAAGAAGAGGCAAGTTTCCGCTCGGGGTATGGAACAAACGACCGTCAGCTTATAGTTAAAATTCTCATTGAAAAATGTATAGAATATAGTAAGCCTCTTGTGCTCATATTTGTGGACTTTGAAAAGGTTTTTAATTCTGTAAATCAGCAGAGACTTTTGGAATAGCTTGCTGCGTATCGTAATGATCATCGATATTCCAAAGTAATTAAATACAACGAGAAGTGTGGCAGGGTGATATGCTCTCTCCCAAGCTTTTCGTAACACTTCTAGAAAGTAGTATACAACCAATAAACTTGGAAAGAATAGGACTTAACATTGACGGTGAAAAGTTAAATAACCTCTGTTTCGACGACGATATTGTTTTAATAACAGACAAAATACAAGAAGTACAAACTATGCTGCACATGCTTACGTACGGAGCCGATACTCTCGCAATGATGAAGAAAAACATCAATAAAATATGTGTCATACAACGAAAGATGGAGAGAACAATGTTAGGCGTTACACTTAGAGATCACATCCCAAATTACAATAGCAGAAAGAGAATGAAGGTACATCTTAATTGAACTAGGCTGGGCATGTTGCTGAGTTTAAGGAGACCCGAAGCCCATCGGAGTAGAGGTAGACCGCCAAGTCGGTGGACTGATGATTTGGAAAGAGTGGCTGGAAATTGGGTACAAGCTGCCCAGAACAGAAAAAAGTGGCAAGACTTGAGGGAAGCTTTCGTCCAGCAGTGGACAATATAAGCTGATGATGATGATGATGATCAGAAGATTAGGATTTATTGAAATATCAGCTGCTGAATAGTTTGAAAGTAAAATTGAAAATAATAGTTGAGTATCTTCTAAATATAAAAGGAAATTACAAAATTGTAGACCTTTGTAAACATTTGAAGTATATATTTTGAATAATAAATGATCTAATATGTATAGTTCTTTATTAAAACGAATAATACAATAAGCAAATACGTCACTTTATTGGAAAGCGATAGAGAAAGAATTTATACTAGAATTAATCGGTCCGTCTCAAAATTAACAGTTGAACTACTGTCTCTATACCAAATAAATGCACAAAAAAGATTATTACTTCTATTTGCTCTATTATTATTCTTCTTAAGAAGTGTATTTTTATACTTTTCGTGTTGATATAAAGCACATTATTAAGAAAATCCAAAACTTACCAAGAGTTGCCTGTGCTGCGCAACCTTTATACATATTCCATGATGGTTCCCCCTCTTTAAAGACTTCACCATTTGGATTCACTATTTTTTCCCAAGTGGATACAGGAGTGTTACCGCTTTGATTTATACTAATATAAACTTCTTCAGGTTTTTGGGTGTCGCCATAAATAGTCAATGGAACAGTGGTTTGTGGAATAAAAATAATTTGTTTATATGTTCCTTTCTCAATCTTAATATATTTCCTGGTTGTCCCACCAGCCTATAAAAAACGGTAATGTTACAGCTACAATGTGGCGGGCGTAGAGTTCTACTGGTGCACATTGCTTCTGCCGACACTTTCATTTGTCAGAGCTACTAAAATGTGTCACTAGTGAGATAACGAGAATCTAAGATTTGCCCTATTTATTTTTAATTCCTTTGAAGTATTACAAAAAAAAGTGAAAATTATTTTTCTTATTTAAATGCATGGTGAAGTCATTGTTATCAATTTCGATCATTTTAAAACTAGGTGAAAATTCGTGAAACGGAACACCTCTGACCCGACTTTTCGGAAATCCACTACATCCAATACATACAGGTAGTGAATAAGCTCTGAAATATTTTCAGTTGATGTTGGTTATTACAATTGTTATAAAGAATACAAGTTTTAGGTCAATTGTTTTTCGAAAATTCATAACTGGGAAACTGATTTTCTTATAAAAATTCTAGTTGAGACAAAAATGGCCAAAAACATTGTGAATTTCAAAACAAAAATTGCATTATGAAAATTGTTTAATTTAATTTAATAAGGTTCTTAATCACTTATCGACAATAGGTTTGATTTCGGAGATGCGCCAATGTTTTCTGTGAAAAAAAAAATCCTCGAGCTTTCATTTGACCTTCAAATGGCATTAGTTTTTATAAGCGAAGGCGCCACCTTGAGTTTGGCGTGGCACAATGCAAAAGCGGCGTGGCGCAGCATAGTGTTAGTAGACGCACATACAATTCAAGATAATCGCATGTTTATATAAATATTAAGAATTAACAAATACAGTAATTCTTTAATTAGAAATCGCGTAATTTTCATGAGAAAATACACTTTTTAGGAAACCTTCAACAAAAAATCTATAGTAGTTGAGAAATCTTGTCGTAATATTAAATTAGTGGGTTATATCGTAACTAACAAATTTATCATATTTAGAATAAATTTTACACACACAATGTCATTTCATTAATTGACATGTAACTGTGGAATTGACGTGTGTTTGGAATTGATAGTGCTCGCTCTTAAAACGAGTTTTCAGAAATTTAGCATGAGTTTCATATAGCAGTTTTGTACCATAATCAAATTTCCTTCGCTCACAAAAACTAACGCCATTTGAAGGTTGGGGGCCGAAAGATTTTTTTTATTTTCTGCAGAAAACATTGGCGCATCTACGGAATCAAACCTATTGTCGATAAGTGGTTTAAAACTTTATTAAATTCCAATTTGTTTAAAATAATTGATTGTTGTTGAATTTTTCATTATGCCATATATTTTTTTTTTGAAATTCATGTTTATGGCCATTTTTCTCTCAACTAGAATTTTCATAAAACATCAGTTTCCAAGTTATGAATATTTGAAAATATATTGACCTAAAACTTGTCTTGTTTAAAATAACTACAAAAATCATCAACTGAAAATATTTCTGAGCTTGTTCACTACTTATCTGTAGTAGTAAAATAAATCATTGTTGTTGATTTCCGAAAAGTCGGGTCGGAGGTCTGTTTGACGAATTTTAACCTAACTTTAAGTAGAGTGTTTGTAACAAATACGCATTGATGTGCATATATCAAACAGAAGCAGTGCAAACTGCGTAATACTCAATACATTTGAATGTAAACTATTAAGATTGGACAAAGTCCATTTTCAGCTTTTTATTTGACCGTCAATCCATCAGTCCATCTCGAGACGCGTTTCGTCATATCACGGCTCTTCAATGTAGTTAGAATCGAAAGAAAAAGAAAACAGAATTAGCGTAAAGAATAAGTAAGATACAAATCATTTGCACCTTTCTCTGATATAAGCATAATATATATATATATATATATATATATATATATATATATATATATATATATATATATATATATATATATATATATATATATATATATATCACTATGAGCCTAATTCTATCCAGTGCTACTTGCTCTATAATATCCTTTAATTTTATTTGTTTACGTATCCACTTTCTATCTTTAAGTTTTATCCCGATCATCTGTCTTTCGTATGCTCTCTGGATCCGAGCTAGTTTTTGTATATCGGCTTTAATCATTGTCCAAGTTTCAGCGCCATATGTTATTACGGGAGGGATGCACTGATCGTAAATTTTGTCCTTTGAGTTATTTGAGATGGCCTTATCTTTGAATATATAACTTAATTTCCCGAATGCGCACCATCCAAGCTTGATTCTTCTTGATATTTCATCAGAGACACTGCAACTCGTCGCTCCAAATTTCTAACCATATTGTTATGTTATTAGTGTTGGTTAATATTTTTGTCTTACTTTTATTCATTTTAGGGCCAATTGTCTTTGAGCGGTAATTTGACTCATTTATTATTTCTTATAACTCATGTGGATTACTACTGATGACTACAATATCGTCGGTGAACTTTAAATGACTCAAATACACACCATCTATCTTTAGGCCTTTCCTTGTTCACTCCCTATATGAAACGTTCTAATGTATATATATATATATATATATATATATATATATATATATATATATATATATATATATATATATATACGAGGCTGGTTTGAAAAGTCCGTGCAAAAATAAAAACTACTTATGTGTTTGGGGTAAACCTTTTTTATTTTTCGACATAGTCTCCTTTTAGGCTTATACACTTCGTCCAACGATGTTCTAGTTTGTTGATCCCTTCCGAATAATAGGATTTGTCCAAGTCTGCAAAATATCCATTAGTGTCTGCAATCACCTCCTCGTTTGAATAAAATCTTTGTCCCGCCAGCCATTTCTTCAAATTGGGGAACAAATAGTAGTCCGAGGGAGCCAAGTCTGGAGAATAGGGGGGATGTGAAACGAGTTGGAATCCTATTTCCATTAATTTTGCGACCACAACTGCTGTGGTGCGTTGTCGTGATGGAAAAGGACTTTCTTGTGGGCCAATCGGTGGCGTTTTTCTTGCAGCTCGGTTTTCAAACGGTCCAATAACGATGAATAATATTCACCTGTAATAGTTTTACCCTTTTCCAGATAGTCGATGAGGATTATCTCTTGCGAATCCCAAAAGACAGTCGCCATAACATTTCCGGCCGAAGGAACAGTCTTCGCCTTTTTTAGTGCAGATTCCCCCTTGGTAACCCATTGTTTAGATTGTTGTTTGGTCTCAGGAGTATAGTAATGTATCCACGTTTCATCCACAGTGACGAAACGATGCTTAAAGTCCTCCGGATTCTTCTGGAACAGCTGCAAACCATCCTTGCAACACTTCACGCGATTCCGTTTTTGGTCAAGCGTGAGCAATCGCGGCACCCATCTTGCGGATAGCTTTCTCATGTCCAAATGTTTATGCAAAATATTATGTACCCGTTCAGTCGAGATGCCCACAGCACTAGCAATCTCACGCACCTTAACTCTTCTGTCATCCATCACCATATCATGGATTTGATCAATGATTTCTAGAGTCGTAACCTCCACAGGGCGTTCAGAACGTTCACCGTCACTTGTGCCCATATGGCCAGTCCGAAAATTTTGAAACCACTTATAAACTGTTCTAATCGAAGGTGCAGAGTCACCATAATGTTTATCAAGCTTCTCTTTAGTCTCCTGAGGCGTTTTGCCTTTCATAAAGTAATGTTTAATCACCACACGAAATTCTTTTTCGTCTATTTCTTGAAAATCAGTCGACTTTCTTGATTCACACGAATGCCAAACACAAAGAAATAGACCAATATGGTTGAAACTTGGTGTGCGTTCATTCAAGAGATGCTACTAACTAAACATGACCTCGATACGTGCCGGTGGTGCCATCTCTCGGACTTTGCACGGACTTTTCAAACCAGCCTCGTATATATATACACATATATTGTTTACATTTTTATAACAATGATGTAACTTCTAAATAAAATGTTCCGTAGTTGTTTTTAATACTAATCCTAGCTGGTTAAGTTTCAAATATTAATTTAAACATGTGTCCTCATAGTTCCAATTATTTAGTTAAACGTAACATAAAAATAGTATAGGAAGCAGGTGGTATATGGAGACTTTTTGGACTGACTGTATATATATATATATATATATATATATATATATATATATATATATATATATATATATATATATATATATATATATATATATATATATATATATATATATATATATATATATATATATATATATATATATATATATATATATATATATACATTAGAACGTTTCATATAGGGAGTGAACAAGGAAAGGCCTAAATATAGATGGTGTGTATTTGAGTCATTTAAAGTTCACCGACGATATTGTAGTCATCAGTAGTAATCCACATGAGTTATAAGAAATAATAAATGAGTCAAATTACCGCTCAAAGACAATTGGCCCTAAAATGAATAAAAGTAAGACAAAAATATTAACCAACACTAATAACATAACAATATGGTTAGAAATTTGGAGCGACGAGTTGCAGTGTCTCTGATGAAATATCAAGAAGAATCAAGCTTGGATGGTGCGCATTCGGGAAATTAAGTTATATATTCAAAGATAAGGCCATCTCAAATAACTCAAAGGACAAAATTTACGATCAGTGCATCCCTCCCGTAATAACATATGGCGCTGAAACTTGGACAATGATTAAAGCCGATATACAAAAACTAATGAAAAATTCAACAACAATCAATTATTTTACACAAATTGGAATTTAATAAAGTTTTAAACCACTTATCGACAATAGGTTTGATTCCGTAGATGCGCCAATGTTTTCTGCAGAAAATAAAAAAAATCTTTCGGCCCCCAACCTTCAAATGGGCGTTAGTTTTTGTGAGCGAAGGAAATTTGATTATGGTACAAAACTGTTATATGAAACTCATGCTAAATTTCTGAAAACTCGTTTTAAGCGAGCACTATCAATTCCAAACACACGTCAATTCCACAGTTACATGTCAATTAATGAAATGACATTGTGTGTGTAAAATTTATTCTAAATATGATAAATTTGTTAGTTATGATATAACCCCCTAATTTAATATTACGACAAGATTTCTCAACTACTATAGATTTTTTGTTGAAGGTTTCCTAAAAAGTGTATATTTTCTCATGAAAATTACGCGATTTCTAATTAAAGAATTACTGTATTTGTTAATTCTTAATATTTATATAAACATGCGATTATCTTGAATTGTATGTGCGTCTACTAACACTATGCTGCGCCACGCCGCTTTTGCATTGTGCCACGCCAAACTCAAGGTGGCGCCGTCCTCATAGTTCCAATTATTTAGTTAAACGTAACATAAAAATAGTATAGGAAGCAGGTGGTGTATGGAGACTTTTTGGACTGACTGTATATATATATATATATATATATATATATATATATATATATATATATATATATATATATATATATATATATATATATGTATATATATATATGTATATATATATATATATATATATATATATATATATATATATATATATATATATATATATATTACTACTAATATAATAAAAAAGATTCTATGTTTTTTGTTTGTTTGTTTGTCGGAGGTAATCTCTGAAACTACCAGTCCGATTTTAAAAGATCTTTTACTGATATGTAGCTGGCTATATTTTAGGAAGGTAGGTAGGTAAAAAATGTAATAGATAGATAAGAAATATATAATTCCAGTTATAATAGAGGCAGCCAAGTATAAAATGTATTGAATATTTGGTTGTCAACGTTAACCTTCGGTCGATTAATGTGCCATCTATACATTAGTAGTCTAAGTTTTCAAAATAAGAAGATTTTCATATCAATATCGTAAACAACACGAACTAGATCACAAAGCATATTGACATATAATAATTTTCTCACAAAACATACTATTACTATATACATAGGAGTGCTATGTACTTATATTTAAATGTTTTGTCACAAAATTTTTGCTTGAGTATATAGAGATTTAGAACTAACAATAACTAAACTGCCGTGAAATCCCATGAATTTTCTTATGGGACCTCAAATCTGCATTTTTTTGTGCTATGTTTGGACCAATTCCGGTGTATATGCGTATACGCAGGTGTGAGACACTGTCGCCAACTCTGTGTAAAGAAATAGTTTTTCAGCTGTCTAAGGTATTGTTAGTGTATAATAGAGTTAGATTAGTAGTATTTTTCGGCTGAAGATGATCATCATCGTCGAGGTGTGTGTGTGTGGTGTCGGTTGCAGGTCAAACTAGCGTTAATGTTGGTTGATCAAAAGGTCCTTATTATGGTGATGAGGAGTGGTCTAGACTCGGTTGAAAGTTTTTATTATGACGTTGAGGTTTATTGTTAGAATTGCCTTGGTTATTTTTCGTATGTAATGGGAGTAGGCTAGATGTGAAAAAGGTTTATGAAGTTAGTAGTATTTTTTTGATAAAAAATTTGCCACAAAAACATTAAAAGAGAATTAATGGCTGTTTTTGTCTTGAGTGACATTATTGGAAATAGGTAAAGATTTTTATTGCTTGTTACCACAGAAAATATATTTATAATAATTGGAAAGGAAGAATTCATATAAATAAACCCTAGGGCAACCAAAACCATTTACGATACGTCTCTGAATATCCTATAAAACACACAATCGAAACCGATCATTATGCCACAAAAGGTTGCATAGATAAAGGTCCTTTATCAAGAACAATACTAGATAGCAGGTTATTAATGGCAAGATTTATGAGCCTGATGACTTCTAAACGATATTGGTGAGTGAGAACTATATTGTGTGTTTCAGTATATTTAAGGTGAATTGAGAAATGCTTGACATAGAAGGTACTAAATTGATCTGAAATTATTAGAGCAGATCTCACCACATTTATATTTGATATTTTTATAGATGTGAAGATTATATATTAGCGGTTAATTAACAAAGTTGTCAAACCTATCACTCTTCTGAATTTCTCTTCTAAAATATTATTTTTTAGTATAGAAATTTGTTATGTAGTAGAATACAAAATAATTTAGTTTTTTGACTGGTCATAGTTTCGTCAAAACAGACTAATTTTAAAATAAGCTATCGCTATACTCACTTTTATTGCAGCATCAACAGCTTGTTGAATGTAAGTATAATGCCCAGGTCCAACAATATAGTCTGCTTTATTTGTTGCAATATTGCCAGGTGTCCAGCCTTCTAGATATTTGGCCTTAGTATATTGAGCTGCTTCCGCATCAGATAGTACCGGTCGGGTCTTAGTTCCAGGGTAGTTCTGATGAGAGGCAAAAATTGGCACCGCAAAAAGTAGCAATAGTATCGGACAGAAAGTCATAATAATCTATAAAGTTTATGAATTACAGTAGGTCTTTTATAATTTACCACTATATGTTATGACAGTCCATGTGTTTTCCATGTTTATATGGAATAATTAGAAAAAAATAAACTTATAATATTTATTTTTGGCTGTATTTTTGTAAATTACATTTAATATTTTGGCTTTCTAAATTATTAATTATATCAATATGATTTTTGGAACGCTATTCTTGCCTTAAGATAAAATCTAAGACATGAAATTTTTATTAAAGTTGTATTTTTACTGCAAGAAGATACAAAATTACTTTGAAAATTCACTTATTTCGAGAAAAGATGCTATGTAATAATCAGAAGTAACAAAAAATGAATTTATAATTTGCAAGAACAGCAGTTGACATGGGCTTTTTTTCGTACTTTCAGTACCCATCAATTAAAAACTCATTTAATTTTTAAATATTAAAAAAATATATGATTATGTTGACAAGCCCTTTTCTAAAATTTACTAAAAGAGTAAAAGGACTAAGTAATTAATAAATATTAATGATATAAATCAAGGGCATGACTGCGGCTATTGTTGTCTTATATCTCGAATTTATTTATTATCTTCATTACTGTTTGATATCATTGTACAAAAGATTTTCAGTTATTTTTGCACAAAAGATAGGTAAAGCTTTCAAAATATTAAAAAACATCAATCTTAATTTTTATTTTTCTTATTAAGTAAATATAAAATTTTAAATTTATTTTTGTTTCCTATGTTTGATGCGAAGATGAACATTGTTTTTCCCACCTGACACAAAAAAGAATAAATCGTTTCCCGCCAAATCAGTGATCTATTAGAAACTATAATGAGTGTTGTAAGGACAAGTAAAAAACACTGTACAAAATTTCAGTGCTCTCTTATGCAAAAAAATACTCGTGTCCGTGTAGCGCTGCTAAAAATCTAAAGAATCGCATTTGGTATGGTAATAAAACTTGCGTGGAATGCGTACCGATGTTGTCACTTAATTTGTTAAGTTTAATAGAAGACTTATATATAACTCGTTAAAGTACAAATTTATAAAATATTCAACTATTTCTTATAAATTTAATGTTATTTACTTTCTTCTCTATTAGGTAAAACTATGCACGATAATTTTACTTCATTAGATTAGGATTTTAATAATATAGAGAAAACCGGTGAACTGTTGAATATTTTAAATTTTAGAAATCTGACCACACTTACATTTACCCAAATCGATTACTTCGGGGGTCTGTCCGTCTGTCTGTCTGTCACAGCCGAATTTCTACGAAACTATTTGGCATAAAAGTTTAAATTTGGCACAAAGATAGGAACTGATGGCCCAATCAGACCGGTGTAGTTATGAAAGTTATGTTTTGACTTCAAAACGAAAGGTTCTAAAAACACGAGTTCAAAAATATATATGATGTAATACTTGCGAACAATTTTCTTTGTATTATTTTAAAAAAATAGACAAAAATCGCCACTTCTCCCCTTATCTCGAAAAGAACTGATCAAAAAAATTTGAAACAATTCTGGAATATTCTTCAAAAAGTATAGATTAATCGAAAATTATCACGGACGCATTATGTTTGATAATTTATCCGGAAAAAAAGCATTTTTTATGCAATTTCTAGGACAGCCTATCTATTGGGAGGGTAAATTGGCCATTTTCATATGTAATAGAATTCATGGAATTCGGAACAACTAATCCCGATGAACGAAATCGTTTGGGTCTATTGCTATGGGCCCAATTACGCCCAAATCGGTATTTGTTTGTAATACTAGCTTTTGGCAGCAAAATGAAAATTTCCGGATTCTTCAAGTATAATTACGTTCAAAAAGGGTAAATTTCGTATTTTCTATGAAATGTTATGCGGATAGTCTCAAGAAATTCATATGGTAAGTACTGTTCAAATTTTTTTTGTACATTTTTATTATAAAAAAATTTGCTGGAAAATATATTTTAATTCACTGAAAAAAAATTTTAGATAAATTTTAAAGTATTTACTTAACGTTAAGTATTTTTTAAATTTTTCAAGCGTTTAATCGACATTTCCAACATTTACTTGATTTTTCAAGCATTAATTTACTCTTTTTAGTGTTCCGTACGGAATACTTATGAGATGACTTCGGTGTCTTTCTGTCCCTCACACCCGATTTTCTCCGAAACTATTTATCACAGAAAGTTGAAATTTGGTAATAATATAGGAATTGATGGCCTCATAAGAGCCATGTAGTTTTGAAAGTTAAATTTTGACTTAAGGGGAGGTGAAAACGGAAGAAAAAAAAAAATTTACTAGGTTATCGAGTGTGGTGTCAAATGAAAGCTTGTGAAAATACGAGTAATATATATATATATATATATATATATATATATATATATATATGTATATATATATATATATATATATATATATATATATATATATATATATATAAATAATGTAATACTTGCGCACACTTTTCTTTGTATTATTTTTAAAAAAATCGCGAAAAATCGCTGTCCCCCCCCTTATCTCGAAAAGTACTAATCAAAAGAGTTTGAAAAAATTCTGGAATATTCTCCACGGGGTGTAGATTGAACAAAAATTATCGCGACTGCATTACCTTTAATACTTTATTTGGTATATAAAAAAAACACAATTTTCGAGGTCATCAGTTCTCAATAAAGATTGGAAATTGGCTACAATAGCGTCTGTACTACGAAAATTTTGATTTTTTTTTTGAAAATGTCTTGGCTTGTTCGGATACAAGCGAGGCGTCTGCCACCGTAATATTTTATAAATTAAGGCCTAAATTTCCCAAAAACAACTTGGGCAGGCGCGTAGGACCCAAAACTTGGGACTTACAGTCTCAATTATTCAAAAACTCGAAAACCGACCGTTATTGGCTGGAAAAAGAAGGTCCAGTTTCATCCTCCGGTATTGGCGGCATCTGCCTTTTGCAGGTTCCCTTTTATTAGAACAAAGTAAATTTATTGATTTTATATGGCTAAATGGCCATTCTTGGATCGGCATTTTTTGAGCCTTAAAGTTGCGTCCGGTCTCAGCGACGTCTGCTTTTTGGGGCGCTCGATTTTTTTAGTGTCAACAAATATAATGGTACTTGATTCAAGTGGTTAAACGACAGTCCATTTGGGCCTTATTTGGGCATTCAAGGGCACGGGGGCCGCAAAAATCAACGTTAAAGGCTTTTATTCGACTCACCCGATAGAATGAACAACGAGGCAGACGGTCTAATATGGTGCAGGTTTTTTTAATATTCTTTTCAGTATATTACTGCTCGCGCGTCGCTTCTGCACCTAGACAAAATAATTTTACCCGGATCCAAGAACATAAAATAAGTATCAAAAACAAACAAACAACTTCAACTATTTTTCAGCACCATCATGATACTGGTCACAACATCAGTTTTGAGGTATCTGAACAAATGCAGAATATAACAGACAGTTCTTGGGGGAAAACCGGCATAAATATGGAAAAAAAGCTTCATATACCTGTAGCGATAATGTGTTAAAAGACAAAAATTTTCAAAATATTTGAATTTGGAGAACTGCCCCCATATTATACGTGTATTAAACTCTTTATTGTCTCTGTTTTTGTTTAAACCCCGATATACCTGTAATGTATTAGCATGTTAACATTACATAATTTCTAAAATTTTAGAAAGTAAAGTATTTAATCAAGTCCTACAAAATTATAACAGATAAAATTGACTGAAACTTAATATCATATTAAGTGTTTCCCACTAAGATTTTCTTGATCTGGCTATAACTTTTGATTTTTTAACTCACCACATACTACTGGCTAAATTTAAATAAAACCGGTCAAGTGCAAGTTGCACTTGCGCAATTAGTGTTCCGTACGTTGATTGCTTTTAAAATAAAAAAAAAAATTACGGAGGTATAAAATGATCAGTGACTTCACAAAATACACCCTAAATGACTTTTCAACAAAGTTTGTTGCCAATCTTTACTGAAAATTGATGACCTTGAAATTTTTGTTTTTTTGTATACCAGATAAATTATTAAAGGTAATGCACTCGTGATAATTTTCGTTCAATCTACGTCCCGTGGAGAATATACCAGAATTTTTTCAAAATTTTTAAATAAGTACTTTTCGAGATAAGGCGGGTGGACAACGATTTTTCGCGATTTTTTAAAAATAATACAAAGAAAAGTGCGCGCAAGTATTACATTATATATATATATATATATATATATATATATATATATATATATATATATATATATATATATATATATATATATATATATATATATATTTTACTCGTGTTTTCACAACCTTTCATTTGTCACCACACTCGATGACCTAGTAAAAAATTTTTTTTTCACTTCCGATTTCACCACCCAAATGTTTCAAAAAATACCTAAAGCATTTGTTATTGCAGAATAATTGAAGAATTTACTTGTTTTCTAATCTTAAATCATGGCTTTCTGTAACTGACATATTTTTTTTTTGTTTGTTATTTGGTTGTGCATCATATAATTTGGTTGTGCATTATTATTATTATTTGGTTGTGCATGTGTTAGTGTGCTGCTGCCTAGGGCAAGTGTAAAGACAGATGGACATATATTTTGCTTCAGTTAAAATAAGTTTTTTTTTTCTTTTATCTTTGTTCAGCTGCACTCTGTCCTATTCACCGTAAATTGCATACTTTGAATAAAATTGTTTATTATTATTATTATTATTATTTAAAATATTTGATAATTTATTGGATATTTGCCCGAAGTATGTGAGGGTTGTGTATTTTTTAGGGGGAGTTTTGATTTTGGGGTATATTAGACTAATAGTTAGTGAAGTTCGTTTTTTGAAGATCAATTTGTTGATTTTAGATACAATGTATCCGTTATTAGCAGCAATAGATCTAATGATATTGAGTTCTCTCACTCTCTCTCTCTACTTTTCGAGATAAGGCGGGTGGACAGCCATTTTTTTTTTCGCGATTTTTTAAAAATAATACAAAGAAAAGTGCGCGCAAGTATTACATTATATATATATATATATATATATATATATATATATATATATATATATATATTTTACTGGTGTTTTCACAACCTTTCATTTGTCACCACACTCGATGACCTAGTAAAAATTTTTTTTTTTCACTTCCGATTTCACCACCCAAAATTAACCCCTTAAGTCAAAATTTAACTTTCAAAACTACATGGCTCTGATGAGGCCATCAGTTCCTATATTATTACCAAATTTCACCTTTCTATGACAAATAGTTTCGGAGAACATCGAGTGTGACAGACAGACAGACAGACAGACAGACAGACAGACACCGAAGTGTCTGTCCGTACGGAACACTAAAAATATATTGGTCGTAGTATAGACCCGGTTAGCGGCTTAATAGTTATTTCATTCTTTTTCACCCTCAAAATAGAAAACAAACGTTGCATATGTTGGAAAAAATTAAGATTGTCGTGAGTTATAGAGTCAAGAGCTGTTGTCGCTTTTATAGCACTATGGATCCTCCTCTGCACGCCCATGTAGCCGCTTTTTTTCGAAATTCGACAGGAATTCCCTCTATTTACTTGCTAGATTTTGAGAAATATTATAAATTTGCACAAAATTTTAAAAATTTAATAAAAATTGTTTTAATTGGTTTATATTGAAAATGATAGTTCGATTTAATTATTTAACCTTAAACAACCTAGAGCGCAATTTTTTAATTTTAATCCAGGAAACTTTTTAAAGAGTTATTTTGTACCAGTTATGTTCATCATTGCCTCACATTGAAAAAATTAAATAACTGTGTTTTTGAACAAAAAGCTATAGGTTCCTGAAATATATACCAAACGTCCCTCTGTCAAGGGGAATTACCACCTTTTCTTCCAGCCTATGCCTATTATATCAAACTTGGTTTAAACCATATATGTCATACTTCTACTCGTATATAGCTAGCGCCCTAGCTTCACATATAAGCGAAGCGAGTGCCATTAAATAGAGAAGCAAAAAGAGAGTAGATTGCTAATGCGCATGCCTCGTATATGCACTAAATAATTTCTGCGAGCTCGTACATAATTAATACGTTCTTATATAACGCATGCGCAGTTTGTGAAAAGTCCGAACTAGGATGTGAGAGAGAAATAATCATCTATGCTCTACTAACGGCGACACATTTCTCTCTCAATCTACCTTTATAGGAATATTACATATATAGTTTAAACTAACAATCTTAACCTAACCTCACCTTAAGTTTAGTGTTGTGAAGTTTAGATTAAAAAAATTAGCAAAATAATTAAGGTAAAATATATAATATACATATCTACATTTTCAATATTGTACAAATGAATATAATCTACATACCTTCTAAAGCGTAGAAATTAATGAAGAAACAATATCGTTTTGAAGTTGTATATTATTATAATAAATCATTTATCTTAAGTACTGAATCCTTTAGAAACTTAGACAAAGGAAGTGTTAATTATGTAAGTTGTTTACTGTTATAAAATAAATGTGTGTGTTTTCGATATCAAGATATTAAAAAATATAAAATACGTAAGTAAATGAAGTGATACTTGATTTTCTAATACGTATTTCTTAAGAATTAGAAGTATCAAGAAATGTTCATCGATTAGTCACAGGATGTTCTGATAAAAATAAAACACTTAGAAGAGTAATTTATATAGACCTTATTATTACAATGTTTCTAACTGGCATTTTTAATTTTTACAAGTGGTAAAGTCCGTCTTCCAGGCTGTTTAGTATTTTTAGGGCATAAAATACTAAATACAATGTGTCGAATAAAAACACGTCCGCGATAATTCATTTTTGGTAGATGCGATTCAACAAAAAATTGGTAGAGGGAACCTTTGTCTAAGACACATTTTTAGTAAACGCATCAGTCGATTCCGAACTTTCGTCGAAATCACGTAAAATCCAAAATGAGTCACTTGTTTGCGCGTCGCTTCAAGGCAGTCTTACTTTGTTCTCATACAAAAGGGCCTAAAATGACACATTCTGTAGGCTCTAAATATATTAACAAGTCGGTATTGTTTGTGAAGAAGTGGGTAAATCATTTTTACGAGACGTAAAATGTCGACGACTTGCCAAAAGGTGGTTCGGTAGGCAAAGACACTCCGAAAGTCGGGAAGCGAATAGTCTTTGTTTTTACCGGACCTGAAGTTGATGCTGCGTCAAGGAGTAGCAAAATTAAGAAAATCGGGTTTGAATGTATCGCATTAGATGATTCGACAACATCTTCGTGTTCATGATTTCAAATTCCGAAGCACGTTAAAGAAACCTTGCTGGGCAAAAATCACGTCGGGAAGCGGTTTGCTTGGTCCACGATAAGATACTAGAGTGGCCCTCACAATCCCCGGAGATCAACCCTATTGAAAACGTTTGGTCCCTTGTAAAGAGAAAGCTCAGAGGAAGGACTCTAAGGACTTTGACTCGGTTATCTCGCGAAATTCGAAAAATTTGCAGAGCATGCAAAGAATCTCGTCGACAACATGCCTCATGGATGCCAGGCGATTATTGATGGAGGAGGCAACTTACTACAAGTAATTGCGCCGTTGGTAGTACACTAAAGAATAAATTTATGGCTAGAGATTTTCTCGAAACACATTTTTTCAAGAATACGAGCGGTCACGTTCTTGCTTGACATACTGTAAGTATAGAATCCAGACAAGCAACAGTATGAAAACAATAACAGCCGAATCCAAAAAAAGGGCTTAAAAGCTAATCATAAAAACTAAAATTTTATTTTAGTTTTCGACGCTGTTATATATTTAACATATAATACAACTATATAAACGTATCCAAAAAACTGTTTTTTAAGAAAATTTTTAATAATAGTCGACAAATAAGATCACAGGGAGGTAAGAAAATTTAAGTTTTATAACTAATAAAATAGTTCTTAAATTTCGCCATTTTAAACATAAACTAATTATCTTGTATTATACCAGGTGTACAAGTATGAAACGCTGATGTTTTTTTCTTCTAAAAAACCATGTTAAATTCGGAATAATGATAAAAAGTGCTTTATTCAAAGTATGCTCCATCGCTTGTTATACATTACACGCTAGTAAAAATCTTCCTCTTTTGCTGCGAACCATTCATCGAGCCATTTTTTCACATCTTCTTACGAACCAAAGCGCTGCTCAACAAGTGCGTGACCCATCGATGCAAACAAGTGGTATTCGGAAGGAGTCAAGTCTGGTGAGTAAACCGCATGGGGTAGAACTTCTCAGCTGAGTGCTTCCAGCGTGTCGCAAACTGGTTTTGCCGGTTGTGATGGAGCATTGTCATGAAGAAAAATGACTTTGTGTTGTAACTTTCGATATTCTGGCCTTTTTTCAAGCAGCGAAGGGTTCAATTGTTGTTGGTAACCGTTTCCCGAGGTTTTAACAGCTCATAATAGACCACGCCCCTCTGGTCCCACCAAACACAGGTTCGGTCTTGCGGTTGATGTCATCCCTGTAACTATAGGATGCAAAAACGACTTCCTTTTGTACCGAGCGAGCAAAATGTCACACATGTTTTTGCGCTTTTTCATTTGCCTATCGTTCAACTCGTGGTACCCATCTACCGGTCTTCTAAATCTTTCCCATCTCTCGTAGCCGATTGGAAACAGCTTGTTGACTAACAGCCAATTGCTCGGCGAGTTGTTTTTGTGTTTACGAATCATCTTCGTCCAACAATGCTTGCAATTCCACATCTTCGTATTTTTTTGGCGATTTTCCACGTTCCTTGTCTGCAGCATCGAAGTTAACATCGTTCACACGTATCTTGCGATGGAGCATGTTCACCATAAGCTTCTCAAAGTAATCGGTATGATTCAACAGCAGTTTTCTTCAAATGAATACAAAAAATTAATGCTGTCCGCGAATGCTCTTTGTTCAGTATAAATTTCAACATATTGAACACAACAACACAACACTAGCACACATTTTTCCAATTTATCGTCGTGCGCGTCTGACACTTGTTGATGACACAACAAAATGGCGCAGTGTCAAATCTTTATAGCACAAACTGCATGTACCATCTGTAGTCTGAAATCCGCATTTCATACTTGTACACCTAGTATAGCATTGCAAATTCAGTTGGCTTGCTGGTACAGTTGTCAATTTAAACCCCTAATTTCAAAATTATTATTATTAAAGTTAAACCACAGTAAACCCAATATACGAGGCTGATTTTAAAAGTCCGTGCAAAGTCCGAGAGATGGCACCACCGGCGCGTATCGAGGTCATGTTTAGTTAGTCGCATCTCTTGAATGAACGCACACCAAGTTTCAGCCATATTGGTCTATTTCTTTGTGTTTGGAATTCGTGTGAATCAAGGAAGTCGAGTGATTTTCAAGAAATGGACGAAAAAGAATTTCGTGTGGTGATTAAACATTACTTTATGAAAGGCAAAACGCCTCAGGAGAGTAAAGAGAAGCTGGATAAACATTATGGTGACTCTGCACCTTCGATTAGAACAGTTTATAAGTGGCTTCAAAATTTTCGGACTGGCCATATGGGCACAAGTGACGCTGAACGTTCTGGACGGCCTGTGGAGTTTACGACTCCAGAATTCATTGATCAAATCCATGATATGGTGATGGATGACAGAAGAGTTAAGGTGCGTGAGATTGCTAGTGCTGTGGGCATCTCAACTGAACGGGTACATAATATTTTGCATAAACATTTGGACATGAGAAAGCTATCCGCAAGATGGGTGCCGCGATTGCTCACGCTTGACCAAAAACGGAATCGTGTGAAGTGTTGCAAGGATGGTTTGCAGCTGTTCCAGAAGAATCCGGAGGACTTTAAGCGTCGTTTCGACACTGTGGATGAAACATGGATACATTACTATACTCCTGAGACCAAACAACAATCTAAACAATGGGTTACCAAGGGGGAATCTGCACCAAAAAAGGCGAAGACCGTTCCTTCGGCTGGAAAGGTTATGGCGACTGTCTTTTGGGATTCGCAAGGGATAATCCTCATCGACTATCTGGAAAAGGGTAAAACTATTACAGGTGAATATTATTCATCGTTATTGGACCGTTTGAAAACCGAGCTGCAAGAAAAAAACACCCGCGATTGGCCCACAAGAAAGTCCTTTTCCATCACGACAACGCACCAGCACACACCTCAGCAGTTGTGGTCGCAAAATTAATGGAAATAGGATTCCAACTCGTTTCACATCCCCCCTATTCTCCAGACTCGGCTCCCTCGGACTACTTTTTGTTCCCCAATTTGAAGAAATGGCTGGCGGGACAAAGATTTTATTCAAACGAGGAGGTGATTGCAGACACTAATGGATATTTTGCAGACTTGGACAAATCCTATTATTCGGAAGGGATCAACAAACTAGAACATCGTTGGACGAAGTGTATAAGCCTAAAAGGAGACTATGTCGAAAAATAAAAAAGGTTTACCCCAAACACATAAGTAGTTTTTATTTTTGCACGGACTTTTCAAACCAGCCTCGTAGTAGCAAAACTGAGCTCCAAGTTGGTGACGAGGTTTTGACTGGGCGTGCGTCGACGGGTCCCTCTCTCAAAATGCCCGGTCAATGTTTACATCTGATCTCGGAATCTGTCTTTTGAAATGTATTGTCGATCGTTTCTTGATGTGAATGAAGTTTATATGAATTTAAAGACAGAAGGCAGAGAAAGTTTGTATAAATGATAAATTAAAAACATTCGTAAGTGAAAAAAGTCTAAGAGGTTGACAAACAATATAATTTATATAATCATGGGCAAAGGAGATTATTTTTGTGACGTTAACAATTGTAAAAATAATTCAAAAAGTACGCCTGGAGTGAGTTTCTTCTTCTTCCCCAAAGATGTTGAAAGGTAAGTAATTTAATTAAAGAATAAATTGGAAAATTCGGATACGCTATTTCTCTTATGACATTTTCTTGGTTATAGAGCAAAGATTTGGCTTGCAGCAACCAAACGCATCATCATAAAATATGCATTTTGCATACATTTTTCTCAAAAAATGTTTAAAAATGATTTGAAAAATCGTTTTTTTTTTTTTTTTTTTTTTTTTTTTTTTTTTTTTTTTTTTTTTTTTTTTTTTTTTTCGACCACGCGTATCCAGACGTTAATATAGGATCAGATAAAGAATACTCCGTATATGAAATATACGGTAAAGGTCCTAAAAAGAGTCGGATTTTATTATAGTTATAATAAGGTCTAATCAGGCCCAGAAACATTCAATGTGTATTAGGACATAAAGTTGCTTGCTGCATTCGAATATGTATTTAAAAATGTTGGTTCCAGTTTCAGGCTTTACTTTTGGGCATTATAGAGTTCCAAAAAAGAGCTAGGCCCAAAATCTGATATGCCTATTCAATTCCCCCCAATGCTTTCCTGTCAAGTTTTTCATTTGAATTCATCTCTTTTCTAACAAAACGCTCGTATTCTTTTTGTTTTTTTTTTGTTTTTATATGACTCATGCTGCATTAACTTAACATTTTATTAAATCATTTTAACATGACGGACTGCCACGTAATTTCTTGAAAAATGAGACCCGATTTTCCTATACGGTTACCCCTGAGTTTTGCTGCTGTATTGGGTTTACTGTTGGTAAAAGTTCCTAGTGTTTAGAAAGTAAAGATGTTGAATTATTTTTGAAGAAAAAATTAGTCTCTTGTCGAAAGTTTATTGATTCGTTGCTATTAATTGAAAATGTTATTAGTTGATTTTTGGTGCTGGTGTTGGAATATTACAGTTTTCTGTCACCATCTACAGGTTTTTCCTATTTAATTTTAGCAGAGATATGGTATTACTCAGTATATATCGCCACTACAACAAACACTTTATTTTTGCACTCGACACGCGTTTCGCTAACCTTGTTAGCTTCATCAGGAGCGATGATTGACTAAAGCTAAATTACAAATCTACCCTATTTATACTTAGCCTAACCCTTGAATTACTCAAACGGAACTAATAGCATAAGCGAGGCTATCAGTTCCGGTCAAGTAACTAGTAGAGAGGACTATAAGGAATAGGCCCTCTGTCTTTATTTAAAGTACTTTTCCATTTTATAATTTCCATACTTTCGTATGCGTTCAACAATCTCCTATAAAATACATTTTTATTTAATCTTAGATTATCTAATGTTAGAATATTATCAGCTTCAAGGGCAAGTTCGGCAATGCTAGACTTTTCTGTTCTACTGTATTTTAAGTGTGCTATATGTTCTTTAAATCGTGTTTTAATTGACCTTTTAGTTTGCCCAACATACTTTTTGTCACAATCATTACAACTAATCTCATAAATTCCACTTTTCTAACAATTAGGAACTTTATCTTTCGGATTTCCTAAGATATTCCTCAGATTGTATAATAACTTATAGACTAGGGTGAGGCCTACCTTATTAAATACCTTATTGAGTCCCCTACTATATTTAGGATTATATGGTATGGAAACATATTTGGAGTGTTTTCTTCGCATGCAAAAAAGGTGGAATTCTGAATATTTAACCTGAACTTATGTTTATTTATTAGCTTGTTTACTAAGTCATCGTTATAACCATTAACTCTAGTTATATTTCTAATACGATTCCTTTCATTATTGAAGTTTACTCTATTCAGAGGAAAAGTGACCAAACGATGAACTAAAAAATGTAATGCGGCTAATTTATGTTATTTACAATGAAATGAATCATTAGGAATATATCTATCTGTTACTGTGTCTTTCCTATAGATATCAAATTCTAATCTATGGTATTATTATTTTTAATAATTAAAATATCTAGAAAAGGCAGTTGTCCTTTGTTCTCAACTTCGTAAGTGAATTTAATGAAATCATACCGGCTATTTAATTTAGAAACAAAATCATCATAATTTGCTTTCTTTGTATCAAAAATTGCGAAAATACCATCCACATACCTATACCATACCCTTGGGAAATATTCAAATTCTACACTGGCTTCGGTTTCAAACTTACTTATGAATAAATTGGCTATGAAAGGTGATAACCAATTACCCATATCTGTTTTCTTCTTTCTGAACATAAAATGGACTGTTATATTGAAAATAATTTTGTTCCATACAAACTTTTGATGATGTTAAGTATTCATGAATAATTTCGTACTCAAAGTCATTCATCCTAAGTAATTCTTCGAGATATTGTAAAGTTTGTGGTATTGGCACATTTGGGAACAAAGAACTGACATCAAAAGAAATTAAGATTTCACCTTCATTAGGAAATAGATTTTTTTGTTTTATTAATGAATTCTAAAGACTTCTTTACTGCGAAAGTCTTTAATGGTAATTTCTCAAGTTCTTTTGATAACCATTTGGATATTAAATACATCGGTTATCCGACCGATGAAACAATGGGTCGCATTGCTTTTCCAGGTTTGTGAATTTTGGGTAAGCAATACAACTTTTGTATGGTCCGATCACTCACATTTGATTTAAATTTTAGCGAATCAGAGATAAGGCTCTTACATTTCTTTAAAGAATTTTTAACCTCTGTTATCATTCTCGGCTCTGGATTTCTTATTACCTTTATAAGGGCCAGATTCGATAAGATTGTCTACACGTTCAAAGTAATCTTTATTATCAAATATAACAACCTTATTTCCTTTGTCCGCTTTTAAGTAGAAGACATCTTTCTTTCTAAATCCTTTAACTACTTTTATCGTTTTTTTGTGAATTAAAATTTGTATCGTTAACCATGTTTTTTGATATTTAATTGCGACATGCTTCTCTAAGTATAGACATGGTATAGACAGAGTTACGTCTTTCTATGAGGCACTTAGACTAGCTTATTCCTTATTATAATCTTTCACTAACTTATCGCTCAACAGACCTATTATTCCATAGAATTTGAGCTTTGTAAAGAATTAACAGCTGTGTGGAGTGTAAAGCTTTCTGGTTCGAAATAATATTCTCAACTTTTGAGAAGCTCTCCTTGCTATGCCTGCAACATGTTCATGCCAGGACATATTTGCTCCCAAATTAACGCCCAACAAATTGAGTAACGATGTTAGAGAAATGGAGTGCCCCGACATATAGATTGGATTCCCGGTCTTTTCCAGCAAATCGTTAATGTAAATAAGAAAGAGAGAGCCTCGAGGTACACCGGCGCTGATTGTGAAGGTGTTAGAAAGAAATCCGTCTACTGCCACTCGTAAAGAACGCTGTTGATCTATTTTTACGAAAGCCATGTAGGTGATCGCTAATAATGTTGAATCCTTCAAGATATTTTAGAAGACGCTGATTGATAGCCTTTTCCATGACTTTTGATATTATTGGTCGGTAGTTATTTGGCAAGGTCTTCTTGCCTTTTTTAGGTATCAACTGAACTGTAACACATTTCCAGCAGGAAGGAAATATTCCCTTTCTGTAAGGTAGCTTGAAAAGTCTACAGAAAACTGGTGTTAGTTCCCTCGCACAGTTTTTGAGAACTATGGCAGGTATTCCGTCAGCGCCAGAAGCTTTTTTGGTGTCTAGCTTCATTAAAATACGCTTTATGATACACTGTCTGAAGACAATATCGGGCATCCTTGACTGCAATATGGGAATAGTAGGTATCTTATCCTATCTTAAATTGGAAACGCTATTGCCCCAAAGTTTTTGAGGTCTACTCATATTTCTCTTTACTCATCTGTTGTGACGAATCATATTTGTTTGTCCCCCCTACTTCTCTTTTTACCACATAGTTCTCTATATTATCGCTTTCGTATTTTCGTTGTCATTTCTCTCTTTATCAATTAGAGTTTTTTCTGCTATTATGCTCACTAATTCCATTTCTATTTTTTCAAATATTTATTTTTAAATTTGAGCTATGCTTATAGTGCTGTTGAGAAAATTCAATAGTTATGGGGTTGATATCAGTCTCAAGCCCTGCAGTTAAAAGAACTGACATTTCAGCGCAAAACAAAACAGATTCAAGAATTACCACCGATGCTAGAAAAATTTTGTGACTTCTTATAAGGTTAGTTTTTGTTTATTTAATTAAGAACAAATATTTATATTAAGTTTATTTTCGTTTATTTCCAATCACAATAATTTTTAAGCACCGCCACCGGTATTCTTATATTCCCAGAAGCGATTATATGCTGGATCGTCTAGGTTTCTGTTGGTATTAGCGTTTCCAGAATATGGCCTGCCACCAGCAGCTGTTGCATATGGTGCGTTTACATTAACAACATTAACAATTTCAGTCTCTCTTATTACAACTTGGCCGTTTGCATCTAAAAGTAACAATTATAGATTTCATTAATAATAAATATAATTTAATATATTTCAGGCTAATGCTGTTTTCAAATTTCCAGGCCACATGTTCGTATATTGACCTAAGAGGGATGATTAAAAAATTTGCAGAAGGAAGCAGTGTACTGGACACTTAGTATATCACTAGTAGAAACTTGTTCTGGGTACATAGGTACAACACTGTGATGACAGTAATGGCTGCAAAGTAAGTAAAATCGGAAGAAAATTCAACGTTGCATAACGACCGATATAGCGCTCTTTATGGAGGCAGTTATTTTAGCCCAATTTTGTGTTTTATCTAAGTAAAATGACTTATATGACTTGATGTTGCTGACCAAAACCGACCTGTTATCGCCAATACTTCTAATGCCAACGAAAAAGTAAAGAAATCTGTGTAAAATTGTTAGATGTTTGTTGTTGCCGAAAAAGTCATGTTTTAAAGAATATTGTTACTGGCGATAAAACTAATCATTATGAATCTGAGTCCAAATCGGAGTCTACGCAATAGTTCAACACCGCTCAAGAAACACAGGGTTCTTTAGTAGGCCAAAACGATAATGATCGTTAATATTTTAAGATATCAAAATGATTTTGCTCATCAACTTCAATGGGATAAATAAGTTGATTTCAAAATCTGAAAAGTATGTTGAAGTACATACAGCGGAAAGGCAAAATAGTTTTGCTTTTTTATTTGTTCCACAACACACTTCACTCCCCGAACTTTTCTCGCCCCTTATACGAGAGGTATAATAGAATTAACAAATAAAAATCCAAGGTACTTACTAGTTCCGGAATCCCAGGCTCTAGCCAAACTACAACCTTTTTGAGCTGCAATAGCACTCTCAGCAGTAATTTTACTTTTAACTATCAAAAATCCATATTTTTGGCTCTTGTCGGTATTTGGTGCAAAAACAGTTGCACTTGTACGAGGTCTATCGGCTCGTGCAATAATTTGAGCATTTTCAAATACTGTTCTGGCACTACCAAAGATAAAATCCACATCTCCCTTAATTGTTGGTGAGTTAAAGTATAGTCTATTGCCGTCTAACAGAAGAGTGTCCTCAAAAATTAAGAATATTATTAAAAATTCACCTTATGGTGCTTTCAAAATTTTATCTTATATTTGAGCATTTAAAAAGTCTCTTAGGGTCTACGTACATTAGAATCTTAAAGACTTATTATGGATCGCGGAAACAATATGCCAATTGCGAAAGCAAGTAAAAAAACATTAAAATTGCAAAAATATCTGGTAATAAATGACTTAGTACTGGTTAATTTTTGGTCATAATGACAATAGATAGCTTACATTACAACATTTCATTATCATCTTCGGTATCCCTCTGTCTGTCTGTCTGTCACACCCGATTTTCTCCGAAACTATTTGACATAGAAACTTAAAATTTGGTTCTAATATAGGAATTGATGGCCTCATCGGAGCCGTGTAGTTAAATTTTTACTTAAGGGGTTAGTTTTGGAGGGGTGAAATCGAAAGTGAATTTTTTTTTTACCGGGTCATCGAGTGGGGTATCAAATGAAAACTTGTAAAAATATAATACTTGCGCGCAATTCTCTTTGTATTATTTTTAAAAAAGTGCGCAAAATCGCTGTCCCCCAACCTTATCTCAAAAAGTACTGATTAAAAAATTTTGAAAAAATTCTGAAATATTCTCTTCAGGGTGTAGATTGAAAGAAAATTATCACAAGTGCATTACCCTCAATAGTTTATTTGGTATATAAAAAAAAACAAAAATTTCAAGGTCACCAGTTTTCACTAAAGATCGGAAAAAAACTTTGTTGAAAACTCATTTGGGATATGTTTTGTGAAGTCACTCCACTGTACAAGCAATCAACGTACGGAACACTAATTGTGCAAGTTCAACTTGCACTTGACCAGGTATTTTTTATATTATTGGTTAATAAAATAACAAATCTATTGAATTTTAAAATCTATGCTTTTGCCTCTTTGCTTGTTAGAGAGAAAGTTCTAACTTCACTGTTCAAATGTTTGAAGGCTTTTCAACATTTGCCAAGATTTTATACTTATATTGTAGTTCAACCTTAATGGTTATGTAAATATACAGAACTGCCGATATTAGAAAGCGTTTACATTCCCTTGAAGTGACGACTTGGGCCACAATGTCTGCACGTGGATTAATCGGCCCGTACTCCTTTGAGGATGATACGAGGGCCGCCTCTTAAGTTTTTACAAACGACCACTAGATGGCGCTGTTGAGACGTGACATTACCATTGTTGTAAAATTTTACATTTGTTATTGTTAAAACAGTGACAACTCAGAAGTTGGCCGAGAAGGTTGTTTACAGTGAGCGTTTAAACAAAAAAATAGTATTGTGAACAAATGGAAATCTCACGTGAAGGATTTCGATGGATGATTTTTTACGATTTTAGTAAAGGCCTAACTCAAAAACAATGCCTCGAATTGCTTGTTTCAAGTTTTGGTAATGAATCATCAACAGAAAAGACTGTTTATAATTGGTTTGCAGAATTTCATCATGGTCATCGATTGCTGTTTCAAAAAACATCGATGCTGTGCGCAACATTATTGAAGAGGATCGACATATGATTTACTGTGAGATAGAGGCATTGTTAGGCATATCGAAGACTGCGGTACATTCGATTTTGCTTGAATATTTAGCTGTCAAAAAGATCTGTTCCCAATGGATTCCGCATAATTTGACCGAAACTCAAAAACTGGCTCGTGTCAATTGGTGTAAGGAAATGCTCAAAGAACTCGACCGACGACATATAAAATTCGTATGCAACATCATAATGGGAGACGAAACTTGGATATATTCGTTCGAGCCGCAAACTAAGCAACAATCAACTAAGTTGGAAATGTGGAATCTTTGGCACAATGACATTACTTAGTATATATCACCACTACACCAAACACTTTATTTTTGCACTCGACGCGCGTGTCGCTAACCATGTCAGCTTCATCAGGAGCGATGATTGACTCAATGCAAGCGATGATCAATCATCGCTCCTGATGAAGCTAACATGGTTAGCGAAACGCACGTCGAGTGCAAAAATAAAATTGGTGATAGATACTGAGTAGAACAATCAATTGTTTAGGTGTTCCAAGATGAACCAAATTCAATAAAAGTATTTTGTTAGCGAAGCACTTCCAAGAAAATGATCGCTTGTTTTTTGGTTATACTGGACATATTGCAACCACTGCTTTAGAGAATCAAAGAACAGTTAATGCTGAATGATATATCACAATTTGTTTGCCAGAACGACCGAAAACGTCGCATTATTTTTGTCATCATGACACTAATTGATGAACTGATTATTTGACGGAGAAAACCAACGAATTGATGTCTTATTGCCGTATTCATCTGATTTATTGCCTAACGACTTCTCGTTGTTCCCGAATGTCAAGAAAAATGCGTAGAGGACGATTTTCATCACTTGAAGAAGTTGTTGAGTCCTTTTAAAATCATGTTTTTGAGAGTAGAAAAAGTGTTTCGAGAATTGATTCCAACGCATGCAAAAGTGCATAAATCTTGAAGGCTAATATTTTCGTTGTTTTTGTGAAAACTTAAAAGGTAGCCCCCGTAGAGGCTTTGCGACAAGTGTTAATTTGAGTCGATATATAGAGGTAATTGAGCCCTTGTTCACATTTACCTAACAAGATTTTGATGCTGATAACTAGAGAACCTGAAAAAAAAACTGATTTCCAAAGAGGTGACAGTAAAAATCCTAGCTCCCTATAGCAATGAAGGGAAAACCAGCAATATCACCGTTTGCTTAAAAGATTGTAGGAAATTGTTTATATTTATGTTACTATTTTTAAGAAATAATCTTCAAATCTCAGTACTTTAATTGATAGTGCAAGTTCTTGGCAATTATTAATTTATTTTTTTTTACTATGTATATTTTAAAATTAATATGAATTAAGAACATTTAAGAGCCACCTCAGCACTATGGAACATTTACCTGGAAACCATATAAGTGTACGTTGTACCAATTCTGTTTGTCGCCGTTTGCTCTAACTGCTTGTGCTCCGCCATCTTTAGAAGGATTATCAACTGTTAAATCAGCTATTTCCACATTGTCAGCTAAAGCCCATATAATTGCGTTGCATTTACCTAAATATTGTATTATATTATTAATTATAAGAACTCGAACTACCGTATATTTGCGATTGTAAGAAAAATGAAGTCATTTATCTAACAATATCTTCTGAAATAAAAATATGAAAAAAGCACTGTATGTTTGTCTTTTTCCCAGTAACGAATGACTTAATCCAAGTATTACTACCATATGTTTCAAGAAAATGAATCAATACTTATGGTGGGAAACTAGTTAAAAGAGCATGGACAAGCTCTGGTATATAGAAAACCTGAATATTTTTAAAGATATCAAAGAAGCGAGTAATAGAAAGAGGGTAACATCTGATTGAATGTTATATCTCTTGATCTGACTTAGTATTGGGATAGGATATGTTTGTAAGGGTTTGGTAAATGTCATCCCGGTTATTTAAGTTGTTGGCCCTCTTCTCTATTTCTACGGTTTTGATTAATCCTAGTGGAGAAGTTTTCACCTTTTTATAGGATTCTGGTTATTTCAAAATTGATTTCGTATTATATTTTGAGTGCATGTTGTGCTATAGAAGAGGTGGTGGACGTGTTTTACGGCGTTTTTATGTTCGTCTCTTCTAGCGCTTATTGTCCTACTTCTAATGCTATCATGTCTATTGGCCTTGATAGAATATCTTTGATTTTATAATCCGTTCTATAAATAGTCTCGATTTGGTGTTTTATTACAATGCCCTTTATATATGGGAGGAATGCTTTTGAGGTATACGTCTTTCTTTCCAGTTTTTCTTGTTTATTTAGAGCCCGCCGGATCGTGTTTAATTATATCTACTTGAAACTAGAACATTTCGAAGGAGCTTAGTTTCTTGTAGCTAATGTTCCTGGTCAGTTAAGGTTTGTGATCGGTGAGCTAAGGATTTGACAACAGAGAATAGTTGAGCTGGGTGGTGATGTGGGCTGGTATTTAGATATCTGTTTGTATGTGTTGGTTTTCTATATACTCAGTGAGACAAAGAAACATGTGATTTTCTTTGAAGCAAGACATCTAGAAATGGTAGTTGTTCTGCTACTTCTCTTTCCATTGTAAATTTAATTTTTGGATGTATACTATTGAGGTGTTCCAGGAACTTGTTTAAGTTATCTTTATCGTGTTGCCATGAACATTCAATTGCTTGCAAAATTCGGATCTTTAGATAACAAATAAACGGATGTAATTCCGAATTAACACTTCTATACTTCTTTCTCAACTTACAATTTTTTACGATTGAACATATAGATATATTCCGGGTGCAATTTTACAGCCGTTTCTCCAAAGGATCACTTAGCAGTCAGGCACTGAACTTCCACTTGTCAGCATTGAAATAACTTTATATATATTAACGAATTCTATCGACTATCGGCAGATATAATCTATTCTCACACATCTACAGTCCACTATTAGAATCAGGAATGAAATCAATAAAAAAAATGAAAAAATAATTTAATTTTTAGTTTAATAGACTCCAAGAACCATGATAAGCACCTATAACCAGACATACTTAAAGATAGTCGTTATGAGCTTCTTGGCCACTCATTTTTACATCTTATATCTTCTCCTTAAAATGCCTATTCGGTTCGAATGTCGGCAATCATTCTAGCTATTATTACTTTATCCACTGCAGCTTTAAAAAGACCGGTAGTATTTGTTGAGAACCAGTTTCTTAAATTGTTTAGCTAGGAGATTCGTCTGCGTCCCGGTCTTCTTTTTCCAAAAACCTTTCCTTGGAGTACTGCGCTGACTTAGCCGTTACTTGACGGTGATTCACAATAACTAGGAACGAAAATTTAAACATCAAAATTCTGCCATACAGCCATAATTCGAAGGCTTCAAGTTTCTTAAAAGTGGCTTCAGTCCGCATCCAAGATCCCACACCGTAAAGAAGAACACATAAGACATTTTGAGAGACTTATTTTTGTGTTTAATTTTATTGCTGACCTTTTAAAAAGTGATGTAATTTTGAGGAACACTACTCTAGCTTTTCCGATAGGGCAAAATTTCTTACTAGTGATCCTACTGTTCGTTTATCATAGTACCTAGATATGAATATTGTGGAGTTTTTTGCATTTGTTGATTTTTAACCATCAACAAGGTAGCAGGAACCGGAGGCTTGCTAATTTATATGTACTTTGTTTAGCTGATATTAAGTTTGAGACCATATCGATTACTGACTTCGTTTATTGTTGTCATAAAATTTTGTGGACCCTTTAAGTTATCAGCCATAATCGCCGTATCGTCCGCATAACGAATATTATTTTTTAGCTCCCCATTAAGGAGTATTCTTTCATCAAATTTGCTCAAAGCTTCTTATATATATTTGACTGTAAATAATTATACCTAAAACTTGTCCTTTATCCCAAATAAAAATAATAAAAGAAATTCTATGATATTTTTGAAACTCTAAAAAATTTGTCACACTCGAATCGAAACGATACTGCTTAAACACTATAGATTTCCTTTTTTAAGTGGACAAATAAAAATAAAAAATTTAATTTTTTCTTATAAATTATTTTATAATTTCATAAACACTTGAAATCTTAATATGGACTTTAAGAAAATTTAATAAATGTTCCCATACTGACACGTATTATGTTAACACTTTTACAAGCACTGTACGTGAATCATATGTCGACACTGACATGTAAGCAGAACGAGAAACCGATGGAAATTGGAAAAATATCTAATCCTGACTTTTTCAAGAAAACAATTCTTCCCTTAGGCAGTAAAATATAAATAATAACTAAAATGACTGTTTGATTTTTGCTTTTAACGATAGTACGCAAAAATACAATCTAGTGTTTATAAATTACAAAATTGTATAATCATTATAACAATACAAGATAAATAAAGCGTGAGTAACTTGCCAACATCCAACTCTGGCGTAAACAATATGAAAAAATGCACTCATCAGACTTTATCATAATTAACTTTTGTAATAAAAATTATCGAACAGTAATTACTGAAAAGTTTGAAATTTCTGACTTATTTAATAACCTACCGATAGTTGCCTGATTTGCACACTTCTCGTACATACTCCAAGCAGGATCGCCTTGTTTAAATACTTTTCCACCTGGGTTTACTATACTAGCCCATGTGGATCCAGCCATGTTCCCGCTCTGATTTAAGCTGATGTAGACGTCTTCAGGTTTACTGTAAGAGCCGTAGATTGTTATGGGAACTGTAGTTTTTGGTATAAAAACTATTTGTCCATAGTGACCATTTTGTACTTGGATATATTTTCTTGTAGAACTGCCACTCTATAAAGAAATGATTTTTATATTGTGGCGTGTTAAAAAAATGCCCGCACGTTGAGGCGCAATTTTGAAACGTCTTAACTTCTTTGCTTTCAATAAATATTATATTTATTAAATAGAAGTCGTTATTTGCCCCTTAATTATATCATAATTTCTGAGAATGGATTGAGTGGATATTAATACTGAAAGAACTAGATAAATTAGACATAAACTAGCTCAGTTTTTTTTGATAGAGAAATATGGATAAGACATAATTTTTGTCCGTCTTTTGAAAATAGCCTCTATAGTTGTTTAAAATTTTGGTTGTACAGATTTTGGGCACCATTAATTTTAAAATAAAAAGAATCTAACTTCAGCTCAAAAAAATAAAAAATACTGAAGGGTTATGTAGTTATTAAAATTTTTTTTTAATATGGTACAACCGTTGCGTCCTGAAATGTAAAACGGGTGATTCAGTGAAACGCTAGTTTTAAATAAAGAAAAGGGTTTATTAATGACAAAATTAAAAGTTTTAACTTCGCTACACTTAAAATTACTACTACTAAATAAAATCCCTTAGTCTAGTAGATGATACGATTATATAAAGTCTTTAAATCAGGATTCTAATAAAGGCTTAGCTAAACACGGTGTTAAAAGCTCGTGGGATTAACTTCACGAGTTACCCGTTTTGAATAGACGATGTAAAACGCACTTGTCAGCAGGAAGCTAGGTCTATGGATTGATATACTGATGACTTACGGTTTCTCTATGAGTTTTTTGGCCAGTCCTGGTGAGATCTTCATAACACTGATATCTGCACCTTGGCTACCCCAGTTTCCTTTAGATTGCTAAACATTTCTTGACCCCTAAAGGTCTGGGAATAAGCAGGATATTTCAAGGAAAAGGCCTTAAACTTGAAAACTTAAACCGTTTCTGCACTACTACATCTCTAATAAACGAGTACGGCAACGTGATAAAAAAAAGCCTACTGGGCGGCTTACTGAAGGAAAAGCCCTCTCTGGCTACATGATCGAAAGGAGAGCTGACTGCGGCTCTATGATGGGAAAAAAGCCATTACGGCATTCTGATGGAAAAAGCCTATATTTATGCCATCTGGCTTCTTAAATATTTTTCTCCCTTCCTTAAAATTACGTCTTCAAAATGGCTACTTCCCGGATACAAATCTTTAGCAAATCGGACGCATTCGATGCAAATTAAATAGGTCCAGTAGGTAACCCGCATTGCACACTGTAAAATAAACGGCTCAAAAATTCAAAACACTATTTTAAACTACACTACTTAAAAGTTAGTAAGTAAGTAAAGTAAAGTAAAAAAAATATAAATTATAAGTGGAAACAGTGTCGTAAAATCTAGGAAAAATGAATGTTACAATATCATGAACTACTTTATAATTTTACATGACATTCGAAATGCTTTCGAACTTTTTCCACCTTAAAAGGTGGAAATTGATTCTAGAAAATGTTCATCATACTCTTCTAAGTCTCTATATATAGCTCTCAAGTCTACTTTGATTGAATTATTTATTTGAGCCAGATTTTACGCAAAATATATACTTACATTTATCGCAGCGGTTACAGCTTCTTGTATATAAGTGTAATGTCCGGAACCAACAATATAATCTGCTTTAATAGTTACAATATTAGCGGGTGTCCATGTTGTAAAATTTCTTAAAAGAATGGTATTTCATTTATCTTAAATATGGACTTAAACACGAAAGTAGTAGGTCTGCGTTGAGTAATATTTCATTTGTTATAGCTATGTTTTGACGAATGTTCTCACGGGTGTGAAATGTACTAGTAGTTTTTCGGGTATTCCGTGTTAGCCTAAAGTCCCTTGATGGACGGTTTCGCTGACGTTTCGATGGAATCTCATCCATTTTTTTCAAAGCGTTGATCACTGGTCGGTGTCTTGGCGTTGAATATATAGATTGGCTCTGAGGGCGCCGGTTTTATGTGCTCGGGGCGTGGCTCTATTAGTCGGACGGATCTGGCCAATAGAGGCTCGGCTTTGACTGCACGTTGTGGGTCTAGTGTAATCAAAGAAGCCATAGAAATAGAAAAGAGGCTCAACAACTTAAATAATCAGGATGATAGCCAACGTTTACCGAACTCTTGGAAACATATTCTATCCCAGTACCAAGTCCACCCAAGAGAAACAATAATTCGATCATATGTTACTTCACCCACACAAACATTACAAAGAACCACAATGGAACATCCTATTTTCTAATTTATTTTTAAATTCTGCGAAGAACTTTTTTATTAATAATGTTATATACCTGAACCTAGTAGTTTTTCTAATATTTCAATTTTTAAAAAAAAAATACTAGTTTTCAGTTTTGTAATAAATTGCCAGTAGCGCCATTGTTTCTGAAGGTGGAATATTCATAAATGGTACTAGCGTTCTATAGAGATGAAAAAAAAAAAGATATATATATATATATATATATATATATATATATATATATTTATATATATATATATATATCATATGAAACCCTCCAATATAAAGAAATTTAAGTTAGATGCTACAGGGTATTCAAAATTTATTTAAGCATTTTGACTATTTTAAATAATAAATAAACTGAGATCAAAAATTGATTCAAATTTAGAATGTTACATTAAAAAAGTATATATTTTCAACTTCAAAATCCATAACAAATTTCAATACTTACGAGCACTCTTAAATAACATTAATTAACATTCACTGTCAATGTAAATAATGTTTCAGAGAGACGTATTGACTACTAAAACATGCAGGTTGATTCCAACTAAATTTAGAGTGATAAACTAAAAAACATTAAGAAATAAATAGTAATGAATGGTGACCCATGATGTAACATACATCTTACTCCCTGCTGGAAATGTTGATTTACTCGTACGCAAGTATTTTGTCTTTTGGTCAGTTTTGTAAACTAAATGACCTTAGTGTAGCATATTAAATTCGCAAACAATTGTATAAATTAACATAACAATAATAAAAGAAATAATTAATGATTGGTTTAAGTTGATTGGAAAAATATGAAATAATAACAAAATATGTTGTGTCAATTTTAACGAAATGTAAAGAATACTACTTCAATTGACACCCTAATATTATCGATTCTTCCAATAGTAATGTAGACTATTTTTTGGATAAAGAAATGATTGCATAATTATTAGTTTTCAAATTGATACATGAAAAATATATTTCTATGTAGTTTATTAATAATTATTGCGTCAACTAGATAAGAAAGCATAACAGATTTATTTTCGAAGACTACAAAAAGGCACAGAAAAACAAATTTTTCTATTTGTAATACTTACATTAATCAATAATATTTATCTGGCACTTAATATGTTTATTAACATTGATTCAATTTCATCAGTTAATTAGTTATTTATACTTGTATTTTTAAGTGATTTGAAGTAGGTCTTGTTCATAACTTATCAACAAGAAGAACTGGTATCGGAATGTAAATAAAATACTTATTTTAACTATTGTTAAGGATTTTTTTTTCATTGCATGATCAATGGAATCATAGCGATTGAAGTATATACCACTACATTCATAGACTCACAAAAATATAGAATTTACATACTTTTAGGCTATTTATGAACATATATTTAGTATGCAATGATTATATATTGGAACTAACTGTCATAGACAAATAACATACAATACAGTGTGCAATGAAACATACATCTGTTCTATGCAGAGGAGAAAATCTTAAATGTGCAAATTGTGGTAGAAACCACAAATCAACAGAGAAAGAATACGCTGTATACATATATGTATAAAACTAAATTGCTACAAGAAAACAGAGCAGTACAAAACCAAACGTATCAGTCAGTGCCCATTCCAAGAACAAACACTGATTAGAGAACATGAAACATTAGCGGCTTCAGTTGATTTGTGTAATAAAAAATTGATTCAATATTTGAAGTGTAGATTCGGCGACTCTGCCATTCGAAAAATTTGTTATTTTTCTGACGGAGCTGGGTCTCAATATAAAAACAAGTTTAATTTTTCTTCTTTACTCCATCCTTCAGCTCGATGCTCTGTCACGTAGAGAGAATACAATATGGAGAAGGGTAGCTATCGGACACACCTTCCTCACTCATTCTTATTTGTTGAAAGGTCATCCACCACCCAGATGTCCAAACTGCGACAATATTGTAACTATTAACCATATTTTAACTTCAAATGAATATATAGACATTAAGACAAGGTTAGATCTATTAAAACCTCTCGATCAAATATTGATTCCAAATGTTACAAATATCTCCAGTTTGATCAAATTCTTCAGAGAAACACAATTATTTTCTAAGATTTAAACATCCTACTTACGGCGCCAAATGATCCTCGATATCGACGCGCCAAACTAAAATAATCAAATCAATCTTTCCTGAATCTGAATGTGGTATTAGTGCAAAATGGCATTTTTTCGCCATTTCTTATGGAAAAGGGGTTTGCGATGGGATTGGCAAATGCGTTAAAAATGCGGCGAAAACTGCAATTCTTCAGAGAAATAGTGAAAATTAGATAACATCTCCCAAACGCTGTTTGATTGGGCAGTTATTTTAAAAATGTAAGCTTGGATTTTTGTACAAATGAAGAATGTCAGGCTCCCGAAAACGTGTATCAATCGAAGCATCAAACTTGTAAGACTCGCCAGTTCTATGCGTTTATACGTAAGCAAAATAACCAGTCGATGTGCAAAATATTTTCTAGTTCTAAAAAAGCATTAACAATTCAAATTTGAAATAATTTAATATGTATTGTATAATTTTTACTTAATTGTTCATTAAATAATAAATGTGATATTAACAGTATGATTCTTTAGTTAAAAATAACCGGTCAAGCACAAGTTGAACTTGCGCAATTAGTGTTCCGTACGTTGATTGCTTTTCAAATAAAAAATTTTGTTACAGAGGTATAAAATGATCAGTGACTTCACAAAACACACCCCAAATGAGTTTTCAACAAAGTTTGTTTCCAATCTTTACTGAAATCTGATGACCTTGAAATTTTTGTTTTTTATATACCAGATAAATTATTAAAGGTAATGCACTCGTGATAATTTTCGTTCAATCAACACCCCGTGGAGAATATTCCAGAGTTTTTTCAAAATTTTTTGATAAGTACTTTTCGAGATAAGGCAGGTGGACAGCGATTTTTCGCGATATTTTTAAAATAATACAAAGAAAATTGCGCGCAAGTATTACATTATATATATATTTTTTACTCGTGTTTTCACAAGCTTTCATTTGACACCACACTCGAATACCTAGTAAAAAAATTTTTTTTTCACTTCCGATTTCACCCCCCAAAGTCAAAATTTAACTTTCAAAACTACATGGCTCTGATGAGGCCATCAAGTCCTATATTATTATCAAATTTCAACTTTCTATGACAAATAGTTTCGGAGAAAATCGGGTGTGACAGACGGACAGACAGACGGACAGACACCGAAGTGATCTTATAAGTGTTCCGTACGAAAAACTAAATAAATAAACGAGTTTTTCGAGAGCGTCAGCGTTGGCAGCTCGCGCGCTAGAGTCCACGAATTCGTTGGAGGTTGCGCGTCATCAGAAAAATATTAATGACATCTTTAAAATAAGAGGTTACTAATTTTCTAACGCTCACAGAATGAGAGCCCTGCCTTGGAATAGGACGGATTTAACGATGCCGACACAGGCAAGAACAAGGTAAGGAAATTGGAAAGGACGGGATGTAATGAGACTGGAATATAAAATCCATAAATGGGATAGACCAGAAAGTGAAAAAAGAAATTAGAGAACACAAAATAGACATTTGCGCTTTACAAGAAACAAAAAAGAAGGGGAAAGGACAAATGATATTAGGAGAATATATCTTGCTTTACAGTGCTGTAGCGAGAGACCATCGGGCAAAGGAAGGAGTAGCCCTGATGTTTAAGAAGAAATATATAAACTACATAGTAAAGTATCAGCACATATCGGAGAGAATAGTAATGGTTAAACTAGGAATAAACAACAAAAAGACAAATGTTGTGGGACCAGAAAAAGACAGTGAACAATTCTGTGAAGAACTCCAGAAAATGATAGATGAGATGTCAGTCAACGAAACAATAATAATAATAGGTGACTATAATGCAAGAGTTGGAAATGAGGTAACATTAAGAGTTAAACAGAGATGAAAATATAAAAAAAGACAACTGGGAGCTTATGATAAATTTCTGCGAGAGTTGAGAATAACCATTTCCATAAGAAGCAATATAAATATACATTCGAGAACACTATAGGTAACAGATCAATGATAGATTATGTCCTAACAAATAGAGAAATACATCCACGTCATATATTAGACGTAAGAAGCTTGACATCACCAAACGTAGAAAGTGATCATAATTTAGTTTTGTGTAAACTAAGATGGAACATAAGAAACACAAAGCCACACTAAAATAAGGAACTGGAAACAAAGAAATAGAAAATCTATAAGAAGAACCAACGACCTGTACCAGGAAAGCCTGAAAGAAAAAAATCGGAATAAATCAAATAAATGACCATGATAACATAAATAAATGTATCAGAAGCTGCATTGAGGCACTAGGGACTAAAACTGTCGAAAAAAGTAAAAAAGGTAGAACAAAAACACCATGGTTCAATGCAGAAATCAAAGAGAAATGTCGTGAAAAGGAAGAAAGCTAGCTAAAGTACAGGCCAATCAAGCCAGACGAAGCCTACCAAAGATATAAAAGAATACGAACAGAAACCCGCGAATTAGTAAGAAGAACAAAAACGGAATACTGGAAAAGATACACAAAAAAATAGACTCAGACTTCTATGGTCAACAAAAACAAATTTGAAGATTCATAACACAACAGAGAACTGAGATGAAAGAACTAATAGCGTATACACACGTGAAGAAAGGAACGTGGGTAACATATCTTACACAATTACATAGAAGGAAACAGGGTATCACACTGCCACAAACACCAGAGGTAACGATATATGAAGAAATATATATAACGGAAGAAGACGTAATAGAGGCACTGGAAAAATTGAAAAATCGGAAATCTCCCGGCGAAGATCAAATAGCTCATAAACTACTAAAACTTGGGGACCCTCTCTGACTAAGCAACTCCAGACACTTATACAGAGGATTATAAGATCGAATAGAATCCCGGATGAATGGAGAACAGCGACAGTTATACTAATGCACAAGAAGGGAAAAAAAGAAGATCTAAATAACTATAGAGACATAAATCTACTAAATTCTACACTGAAATTAACAACAAAGATTATTACAACAAAAATAAATACGAAAATACAACTGTAAGAAGAGCAGCAAGGATTCAGAAGTGGGCGCTCATGCACCGATGCCGTATTCATTGTGAGACACGTAAAAAAAATCCATAGAATACAACATTCTAGCATACTTGTGCCTGGTAGACTTAAAAAAAGCTTTCGACAATGTGCAAATGGAAGACGTTACTCATCTATTATATAACAGGGACACTTCATTAGACCTAATTAAAACTGTCGAGAATATATATAAAGACAATAAAGTAGTCGCGAGATTAACAGAAGGAATGACAGAACCAATCAACTATGAATCTGGAATCAGGCAGAGAGGCTCTTTGAGTCCTCTTCTATTTAATATTGTCATGGATGAAATTATAAATAATATGAAAAGAAAGAAGGGACATAGAATGGATAACAGAGAACTTAAAATTATATGTTACGCAGATGACGCGATAATAATGGATGAGACCGAGAACGACCTGAAAAGGCTGCTAGACGAATTCTACATTGCAGCCAAAGAATATAATATGTCAATCTCAAATGAAAAAAACCAAGTTAAGAGTAAAAGAGCTAGACAGCGCATTCTTTTTAACCGATACATGGAACAAAATTTTTCAGTTGATTACTTAACATTCTTAAGTATTTAATTATTCGTCAAGTGCAAGTTGGATTTGCACAGTTAGTGTTCAGTACGGTCATTGCTTTTAAAATAGAAAAAAATTGTTTTGTGTGTGTTTTCCCTGAGCATACCACTACACTATGTCTTCTGTTTGTCATTGGACTCCCGCGCTTTCCGCAATATTGGAAAATTAGCTTTTTGACACCTATTTATAAATCGGGAAATCGTGAGGATATAACCAATTACAGGGGTATTTGTATTCAGTCGGCTATACCGAAGCTCTTTGATAAGCTTGTCGCGGATCAACTTTCATGGATTTGTAGGAACTTTGTGAGATACGAGCAGCACGGCTTTTCTCGGGGAAGATCCATAGTCACAAACTTAGTAAGTTACGAGCAGTATCTGTTGGGTATACACTGATTTCTCGAAGGCGTTTAACAGGGTTAATCATGAGCTTTTGGTGGGAAAGCTTCGAGTCCTGGGATTCGGCACGAGCGTGACTAGGTGGATCAAGAGTTTTTTGACTGAACGTAGCCAGTGTATACGTATATTAAATCATATTTCAAGAAACATATCGGTATGTTCAGGTGTCCCGCAGGGTTCACACTGTGGGGCTCTCCTTTTTAATTTGTTCATTAATGATATTGGTGAGATGTTCAACCATTCTGAATATCTTTTATTTGCGGATGACTTCAAATTGTACAGAGGAATAGAAAGTGTAAACGATGTTACGCGTCTGCAGGAAGATCTGAATCGACTCTATCACTGGTCAGAAAGAAATGGCTTAAGTCTAAATGTTAAAAAGTGTTTCTGCATTTCCTTTGGTATGAAGCGGAATCTTGAGCGTCATAGTTTAAACTGCGCCCTGCTTGAGTTAGTGTCGGAGACTCGTGATTTGGGTGTGCTTTTGGACAGTCAACTTAATTTTCGTGGCCATATTAATAATAATCTGAGACTGGGTCTCACAAATCTTGGTTTTGATACCAGATATAGTAAGCAATTGTCGGCTAGCACGTTTAGAGTGTTGTATTTTTCAATGGTCCGCTCTGGTTTGGAGTATGCTTCGGTAGTGTGGTCACCATCTTATCAGTGCCATATTGCTGAGATTGAGTCAGTGCAGCGTAGATTTCTACGAACTTTAGCTTTTAAAGCTTGAATAAATATTTATAAGGATGCAAGTTTTCATATTGACTATGGGGTGATTATGAACGCTTTTGGTGCGGCTACTTTGGGGAAGCGTAGGGATCTTGCAGATGTTTTATTCCTATATAAACTCCTGGATGGCTTTATTTCCTGTTCACCACTTTTGGAGAGCGTCCAACTTAATACTATTCATAGGACTCATGGCAGTATACTGCTCAGTATTCCATTTCACAGTGCTAATTATGGCTATTACAGTCCTCTCACGAGAATATGCCGATTATTTAATACATACAGCCTTGATCCCTTCAGTTGTAGTGTTAGCGAATTTAAAACGCTTGTAAGCGCGATCGGGATCTGAGGTGTTAAACTGTTGTAATGCTTGTTTTTTTTTTCCTTTTTCACGTTATGAATTGTATATGTGAATTGTGTTTTAACATTATTTTGTTTTTATATTACTATTGTAATTGGCTTGTCGGTTAAAATAAATAAATAAATAAATGAGTTTCCAACAAAGTTTGTATCCGATCTTTGTTGAAAATTGATGACCTTGAAAAATTCATTTTTTTATATACCAGATAAATCATCAAAAATAACGTACTGGTGGTAATTTTCGTTTAATTTACACTTTATGGAGACTATTCCAAATATTTTCAAAATTTTTGATCAGTACTTTTCGAAATAAAGGGGCGATCGATTTTTGGCTATTTTATAGTACAAGAAAAAGGGTGCACAAGTTTACATTAGATACATTTTTGAACTCGTGTTTTCACAAGTTTTCATTTGACATCCCATTCGATGACCTGGTAATTTTTTGGGTGGATAGCGATTTCTGGCGGTTTTTTAAAAATATTAAGAAGAACAATTTGCGCGAATATTACATTATATATATTTTTGAACTCATATTTTTACAAGCATTGATTTGACACCCCTCTCGATGACCTGGTAAATATTTTTGTCACACCCCCTAAAAATAACTCCTTAAGTCAAAGTGAAACTTTCAAAACTACTCAGCTCTGATTGGGCTATCAATTCCTACATTTGTGACAAATTTCCATTTTCTCTGCTAAGCAGTCAGACAGACAGATAAAGAGACAGACAGACACCAAGTTATCCCACAAGTATTCCGTACGGCGCACTAAAAACACTAAATCATCTTGAGGATATGATTACGCTGCTCGCCTGATAAAAAACAAAAATATTGATTTATTAGATATTTTTTACTTTTGTTTTACGAGCATTAACATGTAAAAATATCTTTGCTTTTTTATACCCTCAATTTGGGCTTGCACCACTCTGGCATCATGTTCCAAAGATTCCAGTCCTTCGAACCTGCTAAACTAGAGTGCTTGTCAAAAAAATTTTTCAGTTACTGACTACTCTCACTACTTTTTTTTTCCGGATTTACTCATACGATAATACAGTTATGAGCACTCTTGTGTCTATGAGGGACATGCGTAATTGTGATAGTAGTATAATTAAAATTAACACAACTTATTTTCGTTTGAGAAAAGTGTGTATTTCATAAGCATAAGACTGTTTAATAGGGTGTCGGAAATAAAAAATAAAAGCTTCTTAACCTATTTATATTTAAAACAAGTTTTCAGTACAAATGTAGCCATCCAAAGGAGAAAAACCGTTTAATAATAATAACAAATATTTAAACTACAAACTTCCTATGGCATTCAGTAATAATAATGATCCCAGTTATCAGAGTTTTCGGAAGAATTAAGAATACATTCCTGGTAAGCCTAAAGAAAATATGAGGTTTCTGTCTCGACTAGTTTACTTGTAATTAGGATACAGACGACAGTGTCAGATTTTTGTTTTTCTATATAATAATAATATATCGATATTGTTGTATACAGAGGATATACAGCTATCAGACCTTTAAATACCGAGAGAACGTACAACTACTTCTAAACCGCACTCTGTAGCAACTGTAAAAATGATTGTTAAAGATTTATCATCAGAACATAGTGAAGTAATGCAGGTTGTACAGGTAATTCTCTAGTTCCTAGGGTAGTAAAGTGAACGAAGGACGTACTGCCAGATTTGGATATTAGTTCATGAAAAATTGTACATGTACCTCGAAGTCTCCATCCAGAATTCTTTGTTTCTGGAATATACCTTTTACGTTGTTAAGATGGGAGCAGACTATTGAGCTTAGAGTGTCTGCATAATCGAATTGTAATGAGATTATCGTGAAAGAGTCCAGAGTTCTAATTCCTCTCCTGGAGGCGCCCCTAAGCCCAACATGGAATGGAAACAGAAGATTAGCTGCAGCTGTCGAAAAAACTGACATTTTATACAGTCGGTAGCTTTTAAATAAGCAACTTAGAGCAACTGCACTAATGCAATTAATACCTTATTTTATAGTAACCGGTTTACATAACTGGCATAGGTTACGTGTAGGACACGCAAGAAAGAACAAGAATTCTTTATACATTTGCTTTCAACCTGACGCTTATCTTCGTAAATTCATCGTCATAATGCAGCGTTACGTGTCCAATGTTACTTGCTTGCTGTGTCTCGGCGGATCCACTTGCAAAGAAGATGCAGATGATCCCTTATGTCTCCAGATAGATCAGGCAGATGAGTTTTGTTAATGGTCAATAAGCGAATAGATGTGAAACGTGATCATCATTATCTGTGCCAGAGGTTTTTTCGCGTCGGATTTTTCATATTTAATAATAAAAATATATTAATAATATAGTTATATAAAGTCTTCATTTTCTATAATATTTAAGTGAGTAAATAATATGATGAAGATTTCTCCGTTTTCCCTGAAGCCTTTAACTATAGATTGAGGAGATTTTTTTATGTATATTCTGGAATTTTTGTTAATTTTCGCTTTCAGTTTTGGATACATATCGTCTTGGGTTTTTCATTTTTAGTGTTCCGTACGGAACCCTTATAGGATCACCTCGGTATCTGTCCGTCTGTCACGCCCTATTTTCTCCGAAACTATGACACTAATGTAGGAATTGATGGCCCCTTCAGAGCCGTGTAGTTTTGGAAGTAAAATTTTGACTTCAAGGGTTAGTTTTGGGTCAGGTCATCGAAAGGGGTGTCAAATGAAAGCTTGTGAAAAAATGAGTATTACTGATAGAAATGATCAGAGAGCTAATGTCAGATATAAAGGAAATAAAACAATATCAGAAGAGATACCAACAAGAGTTGAGGGAACTAAGAAAGGAGAATGAAGTACTGAAAGAGGAAAATAAGATAATTAGAGAAAACATCAGAAGTATGGATTTGAAGATGAGCAGGCTGGAAAAAGACAACGTAAGGAATATTATTGTAACATCGGGAATGAGATTTGAAGCGAATAGCCAACCAGATCTCACAATGGGTATAGAACATTTTATGGAGAGGAGTACACAAAAGTACAGATTAAAGATGTGATAAAAATAGAGGCAACTATATACAAAATAGAACTTGGAAACACGGGAGATAAAGAAGCTGTGATGAAAAATAAAAACAAACTGAGAAATCTAAGAGCGAAAGTTTACATAAACATCGATTTAACAAAGGATGAACGGGAAATTCAAAAGAAATTGAAGCATATAGCAGAGAACGAGAGAAAGAATGGAAAAAAAGGGAAAATAGGATATCAAAAAATCATAATCGAAGGAAGAGAATATAAATGGGACATTCAGGAAGAAAAACTGAAAGAATAAACAAAGAACACTACGACCATCAAGTCAAAAAACTGAGAAAAAGGAGAGAGATAGGTAGATTTACGGCGACCCTGGCAAAGATAAAGGATACGGAAGAGAGGACTAATGAAAGGAATACAAATAAGAAGAAAATCAAAGAAATAGATAGGAAGAAAGAAATGGAAAATAATTATCGAGTTATTAGATTGAGACCACGGAATAATAGGGGTATAAACGGAAAAGAGGAGGAACTGACAGAAGAACAACAAATATATTATGTAGGAATCACAGAAACAGAAAGGAAAGGAAATGGATGCAAAAAATTAGAAGGAAAGGTCATAAAAGAAGAAGACAAAATTATGGAAAGACGGAGGGAATACTATAAAGAACTGTCAGATGGGATTGACATAGCAGACAAAAATCAACATAGAGACATAATACCGGCACAAGCTACAGAACTCACACAAACAGAAGACACAAAAGAGGCAATCGGCAATTTAAACAGGATAGAAAGATATAGAAGGAAATATGGAAAGAAAAATATAGAATAATTACTCAACTTCACGGGCCTTACACTCCTGAAAAAGGGGTAGAAAGGCATAAGGATTAAGTAAGTAAGTTAAATATATATATATATATATATATATATATATATATATATATATATATATATATATATATATAAATTTCAAGTTTTCAACAAAAACCGGAAACAAACTTTGATGAAAATTAATTTTGGGTGTTTTGTGAAGTCATTAATTATAAAATGATCAATGACCTCGACATGATCAAATACCTCCGAAATAATAATTTTAAAAAAAAATCAAATCAACGAAACACTAATTGCGCAAATCCGAACTTGCACTTGACCAGTTATTTATTTAATGATAAAAATATATTATTAATATAGTTCTATAAATTCTCCATTTTCTAGAATATTTAATTGTGCAAGTTCTTTGGATGATTAAGATTTACGTTTTTTCTCTTTTCCTCTTAAAGTCTTTAAATATCGACTGAAGAGATTTTTTTTTAATATATATTCTAAAATATCTTAATTTTTAAGGAATTTAATTAGAAGTGATTACTTTAGTGGAAATTGTTCTTTAAAAATAAATAAATAAAATATTTCTTTGTTTAAAAAACGCTTGACGCAACACGATACTTTATTAATTTTTATTGTTATTATTAGCATTTTTTAAAATCAATTTTATTGCTAATTATCGACGCAAGATATGTGTTAAAGGTAACACTTAAATGCCCCATTAGATATTAGCTCCACCCTTAATTTTAATTTTACTATGAATCTAATTATTTCTAGTTTTACACTTAAGCCTACATGGAGTCGTGAAAAAGTAACAGGAATTAGCACCAAATCTAAGTCTATTAATACCAATATGGTGTTAACTGTTTAACGCTAGTAATTGCAGCTGTTATGTAATTTCCCAACAATCTTTTCCTCTCGATTTAGGTAATCAATTTTATAGGATTACGTATTAAAATAACGAAATTATTATAATCTGCGCAGGTTTAAATAAAATAAAAGCTAAACCAGGCATAATATTTATTTAACAGATAAATTTAATGTTTTTTATGCGCCTCCTCCGGTATTCTTGTATTCCCAGAAACGATTGTAGTGGGTATCATCCAGGTTTCTATTTGTATTATTATTTCCAGAATAGGCTCTTCCACCAGCAGCAGTTGCGTAGGGGTCATCTGCGTTAATAACAGAGTCAATTTCTGTGTCTCTAATGACGACATGACCATTTGAAGCTATAAAGAATGCAATCAAAATATGATTTCAAAATAGCTGTTAATGTAACAAAGGTCTTTTTAGTGTTCCGTACGAAACCCTTATAAGATCACTTCGGTGTCTGTCCGTCTGTCCGTCTGTCCGTGTCCGTCTGTCCGTCTGTCCGTCTGTCCGTCTGTCCGTCTGTCCGTCTGTCCGTCTGTCTGTCCGTCTCGGTCAGTCTGTCACACCCGATTTTCTCCGAAACTATTTGTCATAGAAAGTTGAAATTTCTCGAAAAGTACTTATCAAAAAATTTTGAAAAAATTCTGGAATATTCTCCACGGGGTGTAGACGTGAGAACGAAAATTATCACGAGTGCATTACCTTTAATAATTTATCTGGTATATAAAAAAAAACAAAAATTTCAAGGTCATCAGATTTTAGTAAAGATTGGAAACAAACGTTGTTGAAAACTCATTTGGGGTGTGTTTTGTGAAGTCACTGATCATTTTATACCTCTGTAAACAAAATTTTTTATTTGAAAAGCAATCAACGTACGGAACACTAATTGCGCAAGTTCAACTTGCACTTGACCGGTTATTTTTGAATCGTAAGATATTTTTATAAAATTATTCATTATTTTACTAAAAGGATATAATTTAGTTAAATAAATTATTACAAAACTTCAACTTATAAAATTGTTTTCCATCATTTAACCTCTAAAATTCTCTTTCCTCTATTGCATATAAAAGATGCTTCCAAAACCAGATGTGTAGAATGGATTTGTGATCTTGTCTTTTTTTTTAGATTTAAACTTAAGGACAATAAAAGTGTTACTAAATTTGTTTGGAAAATTGTCCCTTTATCTCTCTTTCCTTCTCTCTTTCTCTCTCGCTATATATATATAATATATATATATATATATATATATATATATATATATATATATATATATATATATATATACATATATATATATATATATATATATATATATATATATATATATATATATATATATATATATATATATATATATATTGATATATAATAGAGAAAGCGAGAGGAAAAGAGAGAGAGCGTTATAAAGGGACAATTTTCCGAACAAATTCAGTAAAACAAATGAAAACGGCTCAAGCCCATATTTCAACAGTCTATTCACTGTGCTCTTATTTGCCAATCCATCCCGAGATGCGTTACGTCGTATCGCGGATCATCAGTCTGGCTAGGATCGACAAACAAGAGAACGAAATTCTTTTCTCTTATTTGTAGATCCCAGACTGACTGATGGGTGATGGGTGATATGGCAAAATGCGTCTCGGAATGGATTGACAAATAAGAGTACAGTGGGTAGACTGTTAAAATGTGGGTTTGGTCCCATATTTTAACATTTCTATGAAGATAAACTAGTATTTGTTTCTTCTATGACTCACTTATTTGAGTCATGTCATTAAATCAAACTACCTGAATGCAACAGAAAACTTCAGTATCAGCTTAGTTACCATATACTTACACAAATACGTTTGCCTTGTCTTATATTTCTCTCAGATACACAAAAATTACTACGATTTGGTAATTTTCGTGAATCTGAATGTTGAATTTACGCACAATCACAATCTAAAACTGAACTGGGGTGAAACTAAGCAACAATTATCGCAGTGCAAAGCAATGAGAAGAGCATACTCATTATGCTTTTCAATGTGAAAGGAATTATTTATTCTGAACTTGTCCCAATGGGGCAGACATTAAATTCGGCATTCTATTGCGATGTTCTCAGACGCCTTTGTGAGGGTATCCGAAGGAAACAGCCAAAGTTTCGGAGCGAGAAGAGTTTCTGCCTGCATTATGACAATGCACTAGCCCGCAGTTCGTGTGTTCGCAACCATATAATTATGTATATAATATATATATATATATATATATATATATATATATATATATATATATATATATATACATATATATATATATATATATATATATATATATATATATATATATATACTATATATATATTCATATATATATATATATATATATATATATATATATATATATATATATATATATATATATATATATATGTAAAACTATGTTAGTAACCACATATGGTAGCGATATTTGGGTTCTAACACAGAAAGTTATTAAAATTGCAAGTTCACCAGAGAGCAATTGAAAGGAAAATCCTAGGTGTATTTAGGGACCGTAAACCAAACGATTGGATCAGGAAAAAAACAGGGGTCTACGACATAATTGAAATGATATCTTTCCTCAAGTGAAACTGTGCTAGCCATGTGGTTAGAGATACTGATAACTGGAGCGGAAAAAAGAAGTACTGGCAGACTTCAACAGCGTTGGTATGACGATATTAAAAAATCAGCAGGACTGATTTCAAATTGATCAAAACAGGAACATATGGAAACAAGAGAGGCCAAAAGAGAGAGAATGGCTAGGGGAAGAAGAAACAGAGAGAATTATTCAGAAAAAAACTATTTTTTCAATTTTTTTAATCTGTTATGCAAATTTAGATAAACAAATAATTAAGTATCTATTATTGTTTACAAATACCTATAAAATATTATATGCGTCACGATTCGAAAGAAAGAAGTTCAGGTTAATGTTAGATCAAGCCACAAGTAGCTTATTCGTTCTCTAAAGTACCACTTTCCGTACTTGTCACGTTAAAAATGTGATAAACGAAATGTTTTTTTTTATATTCATATACTTAGATATTTAGAAAATATAATAACTTTTTTGAATTATAAAGTCATAAAAGACAGTGATAAAATAACAAAATAAATATTTATGTATTTGTTAAAATTCGGCTGACAAATAAAAAACCAAGACAATTTTACAGCAGTATTTTTTGCGTGGCATTTATTGGACTATTGTAGGGATAGTAGGCTTATTTTCCCTGCAAACTACAGACTTTTGATCAGCCGAGAGTTTAATCGGTTACTTAAATAGCATGAAGACAAACGTGAATGAAGAATCGGTGGTTGTGCGCACTCGCGTATGTGTTCATGCTAATTAAGCAACCGATTAAACTATCAAAACCGATCAAAAGTCTGTACTGTGCGGGGGCTCTTACTCTTCCTGCGAAATACCACTTTCTGACCTTGACACGTAAAATTTTAATAAAATATCAATTTTTAAAATAAAATACAGGGATTATACAGACAGCATCTTTCAAATTTTCTAGGAAATGAGGCTAAATAATGAGCTTGTTTTATACTTCGAGCACTAAAATAAAAGTTGTACATTTTTAAACAGTGATATAATAATTAGGTGAGGTTATAAACATTTTTCAATTCAACTTTCAATTTAAACACTAAGATATTTTAAAGAATACTTACTTGTCCCAGCATCCCAAGCTCTAGCCAAATTGCATCCATGATGTGATTTAACACCACTTTCTGCGGTAATTTTACTATTTATACATAAAAATCCGTATTCCTGAGTTGCTTCTGTACTTGGAGCAAAAACAAGTCCAGTCGTACGAGGTCTGTCGGCTCTAGAAATTATTTCAGAATTTTCAATCACAGCTGAGGCGCCGCCAAAGATGAAATCTATGTCTCCTTTAATGGTGGCTTTACTTATATAAATTTTTTTTTCCACTTAAATACAGAGTATCCTATAGGAAGTAAAATAATTTGATTTAAATAACAATAAAATATGAAGAGGAGTAAGTTACATAACCTGCGTACATATCGCGTTAATTTTATAAACTTATAACAGCCTCTTTTATAAGAATCATTGAAAATCCCAACTTCTGCTTGTTAATAAATTCTAAAATGCAAAGTTATTCAGATACTTGTTTTTTTTTTTCGATGTCACTATATTCTGTACTGTAATTCTCACTAGAAACAGCTAGAAAGTAACTGACAAAGAATCGGCGCGGTATGAAAACATTTTTTATTAGTGTTCCGTAAGGAACACCTATAAGAGCACTTCGGTGTCCGTCTGTCTGTCCGTCTGTCTATCTGACTGTCACAACCGATTTTCTTCGAAGCTATTTGACATAGAAAGTAGAAATTTGGCGCTAATATAGGAATTAATGGCCTCATCAAAGCCGTGTGTTATTGAAAGTTAAATTTTGGGGGGTGAAATTGAAAGTAAAAAAAAAATACCAGGTTGTCGAGTGGGGTGTCAAATGAAAGCTTTTAAAAAGTATTGTTTCTAAAAATGTGCGATAAATCGTTGTCCCTCATCTTATCTCGAAAAGTACTGGTCAAAAACTTTTGAAAAAATTCTGGAATATACCCTACAAAGTGTAGATTGAACGAAAATTATCACGAGTGTATTACCTTTAATAATTTATCTGGTGTATAAAAAAAAAAACAAAAAATTTCAAGGTCATCAGTTTTCACTAAAGATCGGAAAAAAACTTTGTTGAAAACTCATTTTGGATGTGTTTTATGAAGTCAACATACGGAAGACTAATTACGTAAGCCCAACTTGCACTTGACCGGTTATTTTTTCTGTATTGTAATAATTTTATGTTACCTGAAAACCGTAGAAATTTACATGGTCAATATTTTGTTGCTCTCCATCTAGTTTGGCAGCCACCGCTTGACCATCTTTTGAGGGATTTTCAACTGTTAAATAAGCCAATTCAATATTATCTGCTGCAGCCCAAACAACTGGAGAACATGATGTACCTGCAATGGCATTAGTTTTTAAATTTTATTATTATTATAAACCGTATTATACAGCTGAGTGGTGTCTTCCCATGCCAAAACGCCAGGTTGCTCTATCAAGCGCTTCTTCGTCAGTCAGGCCTCTTGCTTCCATTGCAGTCCTTATCGCGCCGTGCCACGATCTTCTTGGTCTTCCTTTTTTTTCTCCTGCCCGGTGGTATCCATCTAAACATTCGTGAGGGCCATCTATTTTCATCCATGCGTGTTAGGTTTCCAAACCATTATAAGCTTCTTAGTTCAATTCTGTCTACTATCGATTCTTGTGAGTTCATTTTCCTCTTTATTTTTTCATTAGTGATGTGGTCCCTTTTAGACTTTCCTGCACTTCTTCTCAAATAATCTATTTCGACAGCGTTAATTTTTCTTCTGTAATCCGCATTTATTGTCCAAATTTCTGATCCATAACACAGGACTGACTCTACTAGCGCTTTTCCAATGTGTTTCTTAGTTTTGGTGCTTATATGTTTATCCCACCATATTGAGTTCAAACATCCTATCGCTCTCTTACTTTGTTCTATTCTGTTCTTGATTTCATGGGACCCAAAAGCATCTTTAGTTAAAGTGACTCCTAGATATCTATATTGGTCTACTTGTTTGATTTCTGACTGATCCTTGTTAAGTATTGTGAATGTTGCCTCAGAGTTTGTCACTAGGAATTCGGTTTTATTCAGACCTCATTGTTTGTTGATTTGGTTTAATCTTCGAAGCATAAACTCTAAGTCGTATGAATCTTGGGCTATCACTATTTGGTCGTCGGCAAAATTGAGGTAAATAGGCACAGATTATTGATTGGGACTACCATTCCATCAACTTTCCTTTTCCATTCTTTAACTACGTGTTCTATATATAGATTAAATAAAAGGGGAGACAAGCTGCAACCCTTGCGGAGCCCTTTCGAGGTGTCAATAAGATTGGACAAGTATCCACTGTTCTTGATTAAAGCCTTATTTCCTTTGTACATCTCTTTTATAATATTTATTAAACACTGGTCAATATTATGTTTTTCAAGAACCTCCCATAAGTTTTTTCCGTGGAACAGTGTCGTATGCTTTCTCTAACTCTACAAAGGCTAGATGTATTTCTTCGCCTCTATCTCGTCTCTTTTCTGTTATCTGTTGAATTATAAACAAATTATCAACATATTCTCTCCCTATTACAAATCCACTTTGCCCTTCATTATTCTTCTGCTCTGCCATTTCTTCAAATTTTTTATTCAATATTTTTCCAAACAGTTTTCTTAAGGTTGAATTATTGCTTAATCCTCTGTAGTTATTTTTTTCTTTCCTTTCTCCCTTTTTATAGGTTGATACAATGTAGGATGTTTCCCACTATTCTGGAATTTTGCACTGTTCAATGCAGTTGTTTATTAGCTGGCATAATCTTTTCGTAAGAGTGTGTCCTCCGTATTTTTATTAGTACAGTTGTCAGGTCCTGGAGCTCTGTGATTTTTCATAGTCTTTTTGTAGTTCATCTTCTGTGATCTGTATGTCTTTGTTTGGTGTTATATTTGTATTTCTTACATCACCTGTCTAGTATTGAGCTCTGTCCTCTGTCAGCAGCTATCTATAATGTTCTTTCCATTCTTCCAAATTATCTGATTTAATAGCTTGGTATTTTTATTCGTTTTTATGGTTTTTAAGCATCTCCATACTTCCGTTGATCTTGCTCCCCCATTTCAACCTTCAATCTCTGAACACTTTTTTTTCCTACTTTTTATTTTTGGCTTCTTTTTTTTTATTTCTTACTTTTCTATTAAGTTCTTTAAATCCAGTCCATTTTTCATTAGTTGGGTTTATTAACCCGTTATGATACGCCTGTTTCTTTTCCTTTACTATTTCTTCCAGTTGATTATTAAATTTTACTATTTTAAATACAGCGAACGAATGAATTACCTCTACAGTTTATACATATATCGTAAAACTATTAAATTTGAAGCGCAAATGTGTTTAGCGTCTGTAAATTAACACAAAAAATTCCTTGCAAATGTATAGGTGTACTGACGTAAAAAATAAGTAAACTCCCACCCTTTTCACCCCCTTCTTCTAAAACAATATCAATTAAGAACTAGGAGTTTCATCGACACTTCAGGCATTATACTATCATCTCGTTCGAGATTTACCTTGCTAACAGACCTACAGGCCAACAGCCAGATAGACAGACCGATGAAAATGGGAAAATTAGACGTGAAAAAAAGCAAAAATTTCGAAAGATAACACAGGTCAACATTTGATTTAAAAAAAAACACTGGGAGCGGTATGGTCCTTATAGGGTTTTCGGGGTCGCTGATTACGATGAGCGGGTTGGTTAACCTTCATCACATCAGATTCAAGGTCATTTGGAGGTCAAATAGAGAAAAAACCGTAGGAAAAATCTGAAAAAATTCATGCGTATGTTTTTGAGGTCCCTGAATCCGAATCCGTAGTTTGTTTGACCTTACGCCTTTTCCCAGAGGTCATTTGAAGGTCATTTGAAGGTCAAATAGAGAAAAAACCGTAGGAAAAATCTGAAAAATTTCATGCGTATATTTTTGAGGTTCCTGAGTCCGAATCCGTAGTTTGTTTGGCCTTACGCCTTTTCCCATTTGAAGATCATTTGAAGGTCAAATACAGAAAAAATCGTGGAAAAAATCTGAAAAAATTCATCTATTATTTTTTCAGATCATTCAGTTCAAATCCTGCATGATCTTATGCTCAAAAGATGTACGGTGGTCATTTTAAGTATCTTTATATATATATTTGGAGTTTTACTTTGACAATAAAATGCTTTTTCATTCCTCGCGAAATTATTTATTTTCTTCTTTTTTATAAATTTAGCTCAGTCTCGCTTTAAACTCCAGTATTAAGGTGTAGTTGCACCCAGGGCACCTCCACGTGGTGACGGTGGGCAACGGAGTTGTCTCACTATCCGGCGAAGTCCCTGGGTTACGGCGTTTATGCCGTCATGGCAACTACTCCTAAAAAAATTACGAGACAGGGTCCCGGAAACCCAGAATCGGCGGCTGGTCAGGGTGGGAAAGCGGGCCCGCAGGCGTCGTCATCATGTGACCGTAGCTCTACATTGGTGGGAAACTTGGCCTCTGTAAAGTCAAATGCTACAAGAAATTCGTCAATTTTTGTGTTGTTTGTGGGGAGTATATTCCACAAAAGAAATTCATGTTTTCAGATTCGTTAAAAGTAAAATATCACCAAATTTATCATATTGATACAAGCTCATTGGATAACTCTTACACACCAAAATCTACTTGTCATAAATGCCGCAATGTTCTATATAGAATTAACAACCAGGTATTTTCTCGGCCAATGATATGGAGACCCCCAACAGACCGTACCACCGACTGTTACTTCTGCTTAACAAACTTGAAAGGGTACAACCGAAAGAATAAGGATTCTATTTCATATGCACGTGTAACATCTGTGACTTTACCAGTTCTTATTGAAACAAATTCTGATCATATCATGGAAATTAATGAATTGGGACAAGAAGTAGTAACTGATGAAGATATGCCAGATGAAACATTCGAACACGAAGAAAGAGAAAATTTCAGCACAGAAGAATCAGATGTTGAGGAAAATTATATATCGGAAGCCGAAACATTTAATCAAAACGAATTAAGTGATCTGTGCAGAGACTTGGGACTCACGAAAGATAGATCAGAGCTTTTAGCATCTAGGCTAAAAGAAAAAAATTGTCTATCCACAGGAACAAAAATTTCTGTCTATCGTTCGAGAGAACGTCCATTCAGAAAATATTTTACTAAAATGAATAATCTAGTCTATTGCCATAATATTGAAGGGTTAGTGCAAGAATACGGTATAGAATTCACAGCAAGTGATTGACGACTGTTTATAAATTCTTCAAAAAGAAGCTTAAAAGCTATCTTGTTACATAATGGAAATATTTATGCCCCTTTACCAGTCGCTCATTCTGTTGTATTAGATGAAGAATACCATAATTTTGAGTTGCTATTGAAAAAATTGAATTACGATCAAAACCAGTGGGAACTTTGTGGGGACTTAAAGATATTTACAATATTACTGGGACAGCAATCTGGAAACACTTCTTATCCGTGCTTTATTTGTGAGTGGAGTAGTCGGGCTCGAGATGAGCATTATCTGAGGAAAGACTGGCCATTGAGACAAGAATTAATTCCAGGTGAAAAAAACATCATAGGTCCAAGTTTGATATCAACCAATAAGGTCCTACTTCCACCTTTGCATATCAAACTAGGTATTGCAAAGCAACTTGTCAAGGCCATGAGCCGAAACGAAAGTCCTGCTTTCATGCACATTTTTAAAGTGCTACCTAATCTTTCTGAAGCTAAAATAAAAGAGGGAATATTTACTGGACCACAAATAAGAGGCCTCCTAAAAAATGATGCATTTGAGAGGAAAATGAATGCCAAAGAAAAAGCAGCATGGTAAAGTTTTAGAGAGGTGACGACTAAATTTCTTGGAAATCATAAAGACCCTAATTACAAAAATATTTTTGGAAATTTAATACAAAATTATAAAGAAATGGGGTGTTTAATGAGTCTGAAACTGCGTTTCTCCATTCACACCTTGATTGGTTCCCTGAAAATCTCGGAGATTTTAGCGAAGAACATGGAGAAAGGATGCACCAAGACTTGAGTGAATTTGAAAAAAAAGGTGTCAAGGTGTTTGGGGGATAAACATGTTGGCAGATTATTGCTGGAGCCTGAAGCGAGAATCAAATAAATCTCATAAAAGAAAAGCAAGTCGAAGATCATTTCACGAGAAACGAAAGCGTTCTCGTTTAGGGTAGTAATTCAAACATGCTTTGATAAATACTAAAAAAAGCAAACTCTTAATTCATATTAAATACTGACTGCGCGATTTCGAAAATCTACTTGGACACTCGAGACTCTTTACGAAGTATGAGCCGAATCATTTTTAGTAGTTAACTTACGGATTGAGGTATTATATAAGACAATATGAGAGTATAAGTAGATATAAGGATTACTGTACAAGTAAGTTATTAAGTTTAAAGGTGTTGGGTATTAGAGTTTCTTTGTCGACAAGGATTAACTATTGAAGTATACAGATTAAGGGTTACTTGATAACAAGGTTGTTCGACATTAGAATTATTAATTTAAAATGTATTGGGAATTGAGTTATAAAACGAAATTTAAACATAACATAGCGCACAATGTTTCATTTATACCTCAAGAAACACAGTCGGGCTGGACTTTAAATTTACTAGATATATGGAACGAATATCGAGAGTACAAAAATTAGGTCAAATTTTTTTTAGATTTTAAAAGTCTATTTTACAGTCACAAAACTAGTCAAAATATTTGTATAGTCTATTTTTGATATGAACAATATTTTAAGTTTTACTAATAAGTACCTTTAAACAGTATTAAAACATTTGCTTGCATCAATCTACCTACCATTATTAAGCTTATATTTCACATATTAATTCCCTTGTAATGTCCGAGCAGCATAAAAGGCATTTTTGATTGTGATATATTAACGTAAATGTAAAATGATATGTATAAGATATAATCAATAAAAATGTACCGTAAATTAACCTCTGTATGCTTCGCAAGTGTACGATAAAAACAAAAATTTAACAACGGAAAATGACCATACATATTTTTCAAATAAACATAAACTGATGATGAAATGACCTATAATGACCTCTGAAAGGCGGCTTGAGTCAAACAAACTAAGGGTTCGGACTCAGGGACCTCAAAAACATACGCATGAATTTTTTCAGATTTTTTCCACGATTTTTTCTTTATTTGACCTTCAAATGACCTCTGGGAAAAGGCGTAAGGTCAAACAAACTACGGATTCAGACTCAGGGACCTCAAAAACATACGCATAAATTTTTTCAGATTTTTCCTACAGTTTGTTCTCTATTTGACCTTCAAATGACCTTCAAATGACCTCTGGAAAAAGGTGTAAGGTCAAACAAACTAAGGATTCGGACTCAGGGACCTCGAAAACATACGCATGAAATTTTTCAGATTTTTCCTACGGTTTTTTCTCTATTTGACCTTCAAATGACCTTGAATCTAATATGATGAAGGTTAATCAACCCGCTCATCGTAATCAGCGACCCCAAAAACCCCATAGGGACCATACCGCTCCGAGTGTTTTTTTTTAGATCAAATGTTGACCTGTGTAATTTTCTCACGAATCCAAAGCATCCCATTAGCAAGAGACGTAAATATGATAATTTCGCTGCTGTGTACGTTTAGGTTAGCTTAACCATTTGTATTTCTAAAACTTGTTCTATAATTATCTTAACATTTTTTGGGTCAGTGTGTAGTCAAATCTCAGTCCCATTCCATATACAATTTCTGTTAAAATTTGAAATAGTGGAAAAACTGAAATACTGAAAGAGAAGTATATTACGATATACACGCAGTCACCCTTCACTTCATTTCTTTCACCCCATGTATATTTTACTATAAAAAAATGTTTGAATAAATATCCAGTACCCCATACAAGAAAATTTCTCATAATACTATTGAAACGATACAATTAACAGATAGGCTGAAAGGTTTTTGGTCTAACACATAGATGTCGCCCTTTTCAAAAAATCCATATGATTTTTAAGAAGTACCAACCTTTAAACGTGTCAAAATTTCATGACATTTCGATAATTACTTTACAAGTTGCAGTGGTTTTACTGACGCTACTTTTGATATTTTCAAAACGTTGGAAAAAAATCGAATTTCGTGCTTTTTGATGGGAAAAAATACCGTTCAAGCAAAGCATTGGCTTGATAAGTGTTAGGGGGACTCTGCCCCTGGAAAGACACTAATCATTTACTTTTATGCTGAATTTAAACGTGGTGGTACAGGTACAAATGATGCTGAACACTCTGGATGCCCAAATGAAATAGTTACACCGGAAAACATAAAAAAAATCAACAAAATCGTTTTGGATGACCGTAAAGTGAAATTGCGTGAGATAGCTGATATCAAAAGAACGTGTTAGTCATATTTTGCATGAACATTGTGGACCAAACACAACAACGTGTTGATGATTCTGAGTTTGGATCTCTTAAGTGCAATAAAAAGGTTTTTTTTTAAGGCGATATGTGACAATAAACGAAACAGGGATCCACCACTACACACCGGAATTAAATCGGCAGTCAGCTAAGTGGACAGCATCCGGTAAAAGCCGCCCGAAAGGACCAAAGAGACAACAGTCGAGTGGGAAGGTTTTGGCCTCCGTATTTTGGAATGCGCATGGAATAATTTTCATCGACTATGCTGAGAAGAGAAAAACCATCAATAGCGAATATTATATAAAGTTATTGGTGCATTTAAAGGCAGAAATCGCATAGAAACACCCCCAAATGAACAAGAAAAAAGTGCTCTTGCATCAAAATAATGCACCGTGAGACAAGTCAATGGTTACTATGGCAAAATTACAAGAACTGAAGTTCGAATTGCTTTCTCGTCCACCGTATTCTCCAGATTTGGCCCCCAGTGACTACCATTGCATGAATTCAAGTTCCTCATCCACCGTTTTCTCCAGATTTGGACTATTATCTTTTCGCAAACCTCAAAAAAATGCTCGCGGCAAAGAGATTTGGCTCCAGTGAAGAAATTATCTCCGAAACTGAGGCCTATTTTTTGAAGGCAAAGAAGGTATAGAAATGTTAGAAAAGCGTTGGACTGATTGTATGGGTCTTGAGGATGACTATATTGATGACTAAAGTCGAATTTTGCAAAAAAAAAAATGTGTTTTAAGTAGCTAGACCAAAAACTTTTCAACCTATCTGTTATCCATCCAACATAAAATGTAATCTTTCCCTTTGGCCTCTTATACTTTTTTTATAATTGATTAAGCTTTAAATTTGCTCATTCTCTAATCCAAAAAAACCTGGAAATATTTTCATATTATTATTCAAACTAAGATTCTTCCATTACTTTCCCCCTTTTCCTCTATTAAAATTGAAACTACCTAAAAAAATAACCAAATTTTTCCTTTTCTAGAGCCCAAGAATCCTGATATAGTACGATATATATTAAGCAAGCCCTTTAATCCCCACACCACCCCATTAACCTCCTATTATTATATTATATGATATATAATTATATGCTTAAAATTTGTGAAATACATCTATCAAACAATTTAGAAAAATTCTCGAAATTCTACAGGGCAGTAATCAAATATTTTTCCGCTCGCTTAGAAGAATATCGGAGACGTACCAGTTAGATGACAATATTTTTAAGGAATTGTTTCCTGTCAACTGTCAAGTACAATGAATCATTTAATAATTTGCTTTTCGATTATATTTATTTTCAAATTATAATGTAACTAAAAAATATAAATCTTTTTTGAACGAAAAGCACTATTTGTTTAGTGCTGTCTGTTCTGATCCCTTAAAAATTTAATTCTTTTCTCACTCAAAAATAAGTCAATTGAAGTTTTTCTGGAATTATACTTATTCGCAGAAAAAAGTATCGATCGAAAAATTTGATTCGGTTTTTGGCTATTTTCTAACTTTAATTATCTTTATGACACTTCATTTTAAGTAATATTATATTAATAAGTCTAGTTTTTCCAAACTAAGTTTTATAAGCAGATTAAGCTATATGTAAACATTTTCAACAACGAAGACCTTTTTTAATCAACAATAAGTAACAATAACATATTATGCCTATCGACGGGTTTAGTATTTTAAAAGAACTCGATATCAAAACATTAAAATTTAAGAATTTTTTTATAAGTACGTACCAATTTCGTCTTTACTTTTGCATTTTTCGTACATTGAATATGCTGGATCACCGCTTTTAAACACTTGACCTCCTGGATTAACTAAATTTGCCCACGTGGATCCTGACATTTTAGCACTATGCTCTAAAACAATATGAACATCTGCAGGGGAACCAGAAGTACCATAAATAGTAATTGGAACTGTGGTTTTTGGAATGAAGACTATTTGTTTGTAGGTACCCTTTTCTACGTGGATATATTTTCTAGTAGTTCCACTATGCTAAGAAAATACACATCCTAAGAAATTTCCAAATACCAAAGAGATATTCTTTTTATTAAAATAAATTTAAAATCTATTAATTTGTTCTTTAAAATATACAGGTTTTGAAACACACACACACATACATACATATATATATATATATATATATATATATATATATATATATATATATATATATATATATATATATATATATCTATATATAGTCGACACTCTATATAGTGGAAGACCAAAATGTTGACCGAAATTTCACTATAGAAAGTTTTTCACTATATAAAGAAAAAATCCGTATATATTGCTATGTATGTATTTTATATTGGTAATCATTTACTTTATTCGTGCGTCATAGTTTTTAGGCCATATAACAGACGACTATTATATTATTTGTCTCTTTTCACCAATAAATCGTAGGTATTGGTAAAAAGAGACAAAAAATATAATAGTCGTCTGGGATATTGCCTGAAAACTATGACGCACGTGTAAAAATATAACGTACGGACTTTATGTATGTATGTACAACATACGAAATAAAAAGAATAATACAAAATCTGTTAATATATATGTACATACTACGTACATACGTACTAGGAATAAATAATTGTTGCTCAACAAAATTCTCGCATTTATTCAAATGCATAAAGATTTGATCAGGTACACTTTCCTGGCCCCTGAGAGTAGTTCGCACAATGTATTTCTCTTTTCATTTTCACTAAATTTAGTAGAACATTCCCCGGTTTCAGTTTCCTCTTCATGATCTTCTATACTTTTTATATCGTCAATTATGTCTTGGTCGGTTGGGAGATCTGTCGTGCCAACATCATTGTCGATTTCTAAGAAATCTTCAAGTAAAAAATCTGCGTCGACGGTAGCAATTTTTCGTAGAAAACCCAATTGCCTTTTTAAGGTAGCGAGATCCATTTCGTCTTCTTCTTCCCATTCGTCAATTTTTTCAGTAAAACCTGCTTTAGAAAAGCAGTTTTTGATAGTTTTCTGAGAAACATTTTCACTCCATACTTTAGCAACTTCGGTTATACACTCTACAGGGTAATCAATTTTTGGACTGGAAGGTTGTTATCAATCGCATTAACAATTTTGTGAACAAGTCTGTTTCGGTAATGATGTTTTATGTTTTTTATAATACCCTGGTCCATAGGTTGCAATTTGGAGGTCATGTTTGGTGAAAAAAAAGATCAATTCAATATTCCTTAATTTTTTACTTACAGTAACTGGATGTGCAGGACAATTGTCTATAAACATCAAAATCTTTCGTTTTTGGCTTTTCATTTTCGTGTCCAGTTCTTTGATCCATCTTTCGAAAATCTCAGAAGTCATCCATGCCTCTTTATTATTGACGTAATCTAACTCCAGAGATTTAACTCCTTTTAAACAACGGGGATTTTTGCTTTTACCTATGAGCAGTAATTTCAGTTTTTCTGAGCCATCCATGTTTGCTCCAACCATAAGTGTCACCCTTTCTTTACTTGTTTTAACACCAAAACATTTATCACTTTTAAAAGCAAAAGTTTTATTTGACAAACATTTAAAAAACAAACCGGTTTCATCACAATTGAAAACGTTTTTTGGCTCGTACTTTTTCAATGCACTTTTTAAAACAGTTTCAGTCCAAATGTCACAGTCCTCCTGACTAACGCTTGCACTCTCGCCAGACACCGTCTTGAAAACAATTGAATTGCGAGTCTTCCAGGCACTCGACCACCCTTCACTAGCTTGAAAATTAACGCATTTAAATTCTTTAGCAAATTGTAGAGCCTTCTGCTTTATTAAATTTCCCGATATTGGTACGTTTTGATGCGTACGGGCCACTTGAAACCATCGTAAAACTGCTTCATTTACATCCTCGTAAGTACTCACCCGTAATCGTTTTCGACTGCTTGGAACACTAGGTTTCTTGATGATACTGTCGCGACTTTTTATTATCAGAGAGACGCAACTTGGAGAAACACCAAATTTTACAGCAACATCAATTTTTTTGCAGCCTTTATCAACTTCCTCCAAAACTTTAATTTTCTCAGCTAAACTTAAACGCACTCACTTGGACATCTTACTTGATTCTTAAACAAAAAGAAACGGAACCTGAATTTGCGAATTACTAGGCCTCGACTATAAAATGGGTTTTTCCCCGAGTTTCTATAAAATGGGTTATTCCCCGGGTTTCTCACAGAAATCTACCTGATTTATTGCCAACCATTAGTCGTTATGAGCGCGTTAAGAACCTTTTCAAGAGAATGCATCATAAAAATGGAATTCGTGCTAAAGTTAGATAAAAATGAAAAACCCGAAATGGCCAAGATCTCAATAAATGCATAAAAATTTATACATAAAATTCCGGTAAAAATTTTATTATATAGAGTGTTACTATTTTACAGATTCACTATATGCAGGGCTTTTTACATGAAATTTCATTAAAATATTCTAGGTCTTGAAAAAATTGCGCTATAAAGAGTTTTTCACTACATAGAGTTTCACTATAAACAGTATATATATATATATATATATATATATATATATATATATATATATATATATATATATATATATATATATATTTTGGGAATTTTTAAGGTTCTAAAATAAGAAAAATACTTCCGGTTTATTTTTATTATGTTTTTTTTTCTAATTTTGGTGAGAGTCAGTTTTTACTTTGTTTACATTTTATACTACTCAGTATATATCACCACTACACCAAACACTTTATTTTTGCACTCGACGCGCATTTCGCTAATCATGTTAGCTTTATCAGGACCGATAATTGACTTTTTATACTATTATTATCGATCAGCTGTTTGAAATGTAAGTTAAATTCCATTTTAAGGGTGTTTTTATAGGGAAATACAGCTGTACATAGCAACTACAGAAAAAAATCTAAAAATCATCAACGCACAACTAAAAATATATGGGCTACCACTAAAATGATATACCAATACGGCCTTTTTAATTTTCTCGGGATTAATGGTCATGTCAATATATCAATATCAATGTACTTATCGTAGTATAGCCATGGGTTAGTTTGTTTTATTATGTGCTGGTATTTTTGGTATTTTTAAATGAATCATTTCTAGAAATTCCCGTTTATATTGGTTTGGTTCAGTTTTTAATATTCTGTCATTATCAAAATTAAAAGAGGGTCTGACACCTGAGCAGGCATTATATAATTTTCATATATATACGAAATCCCATGTAATAACTACTCGGGTGTATACATTGACCAGAGCATTCTAATAGATTAAATGGCTATAAATTTGACAAAAAAATAAGACAGCGTTAAGCAATCACGAAAACATAAAAAAAAACACTCTTTTATTTTGATAATGTAAAAATATTACAAACTAAATCAAACCATTTCTAGAAATGATTCGAATTAAAAATAATAAAAATGCCATAAACTATAAAAAGGATATCAGTGGGTGGAGCCACATATATTAGAATGTCATTTAACAATATTAACATTAAAACAAAATGACATGATGCTACACCAGCATATAGTAAAATAAATAACCGGTCAAGTGGAAGTTGAACTTGCGCAATTAGTATTCCGTACGTTGACTGCTTTTGAAATAAAAATTTTTGTTGCGGAGGTACAAAATCAGTGACTTCACAAAACATACCCCAAATAAGTTTTCAACAAAGTTTGTTTCCGATCTTTACTGAAAAGTAATGACTTTGAATTTTTTTTTTTATACCAGATAAATTATTAAAGATAATTTTCATTTAATGTACACCCTGTGGAGGATATTCCAGAATTTTTTCAAAATTTTTTTTTCAGTACTTTTCGAGATAAAGGGAGGGGACAGCGATTTTTAGCGATTTTTTAAAAAGAATACAAAGAAAAGTGTGCGCAAGTATTAGATTATATATATTTTTGAAATCGTATTTTTATATTAAGCTTTCATAACTAGAAATTGTTTTTTTTTTCACTTCCTATTTCACCCCCGAAAACTAACCCCTTATGTCAAAATTGAACTCTCTTAAAACGGCATAGCTTTATTGAGGCCATCAGTTCCTATATTAGTACCAAATTTCAACTTTCTATGTTAAATAGTTTCAAAGAAAATCGGATATGACATACAGACGGAACACTAACAAAATAAACCCACTGTTATACTACCATAAATACATTGATATTCCTAGAGAAACAAAAAAAAATAAAACCAAATAAAAATAATAATAATATAAAAATCAATTTAATGCTAATACCATATTCAAATAAAATGATCCATGTAATAGTCTCATGTATAGTTTTACTTTATTTTTAGTTTATATGTGTTCAGTATTTTAAAACAATAACAAAAGATTTTAGTAATATTATGTAGGACAGACATAATGTAAATAGAAATAATAAAGCATGATTTAAAAAAAGAAACGAACACAACAAAAATAACCGGGCAAGTGCAAGTTGAACTTGCGCAATTAGTGCTCCGTACGTTGACTTTTAAAATAAAAATTTTTGCCGGACGGACATGTAAAATGATCGGTGACTTCACAAAACACACCCCAAATGAGTTTTTTCCGATCTTTACTGAAAACTTATGACCTTGAAATTTTTGTTTTTTATCTACCAAATCAAGTATTAAAGGTAATGCACTCGTGATAATTTTCATTCAAACTACACCCGGTAGAGAATATTTCAGAATTTTTTCAAAATTCTTTGAATGGTATTTTTCGAGATAAGCGATTTTTCGCAATTTTTTAAAAATAATACAAAGAAAAGTGTGCACAAGTATCACATTATATATATTTTTAAACTCGTGTTTTATAAACTTTCATTTGACACCCCACTTAATGCCCTGCCCTTTGATTTCACTCCCCAAAACTAACCCCTTTTGTGAAAATTTAACTTTCAAAACTACACTATTCGTACCAAATTCAATTCTCCATGTCGAGTAGTTTCGGGGAAAATCAGGTGTGACAGACGGACGATCAGACGGACACCGAAGTGATCTTATAAGTGTTCCGTACGGAACACTAAAAAGACAAAAACAATGTGTTTATTGTAGAGTATAAATATGAGTTTTTTTCGTTTTTAGTTATACCAATACTGCCATCTATGCCTTCGAGCAGTAAGCTCAAGAAAGCCGTGCTGTGCCGCTCTGCTTGAATAGACTTAGTAACTCACCGACAGAGTGCAGTATAAACATCTATTTGTTATAGTTTTCCGTTAGTTACTTGAATAAAGGACTAAAGATGGGTTCTCGTATTTCCTTGTGTTTCTCAGCTTCGCTTCCTTGAGAAAGCAGCGGTTCATTCTAATACAGAGATTGCGAACACTTTCAGTGGCAATGTGAATGTCGCGGGTAGATATTTGCAACCGACTGACATCTTACCACCAGACTTACAAAGACTACAACTAACCTTGACTTTATCTTAAGGCCGTAGGTTAGTTGAGCCACTCCTTCAAAAGTATGCATACAATTAAATTGTATCACAACCCTCCGTCATTGAGGAAATAGGTTAGGTTAGGATAAGTTAGGTTAAGTTAGGTTAAGTCTAGTGAGTGGAAATTAACATTAGTGTTAGTGAGTGAACTAGCCTAGTGTTAAACATCATCAAACAGTCTAGATATTAAAAAGCTCGTTTATGTAAAAGGAGTAGAGGGTTTTCCCGGGTCACAAGGAGTTTTAGTGGGTATGCCAACCCTTCAGGTTGGAGAGTTCCACATAACCGGAGCACTCTGGGGCACCCTTATGGTGACGCAGGCTGCTCCGGAATCCATAAGGCGGATTTCTCCTTGACAAAAAAAAAAAAAAAAAAATCGTATTTCCTGAACCTAGCCCAGCTGATGAGCCGTGATACGGCGAAACGCGTCTTGGGATGGTTCAGCAAATACGAAGAACACTTTGATAACTTCTAAAAATACGATTTTTTTCGTTTTTAGTTATACCAATACTGCCATATATATATATATATATATATATATATATATATATATATATATATATATATATATATATATATATATATATATTATATATTTATATATATATATATATATATATATATATATATATATATATATATATATATATATGTATATATATATATATATATATATGTATATATATATATATATATATATATATATATATATATATATATATATATATATATATATATATATATATGTATATATATATATATATATATATGTATATATATATATATATATATATATATATATATATATATATATATATATATATATATATATATGTATATATATATATATATATATATATATATATATATGTATATATATATATATATATATATATATATATATATATATATATATATATATATGTATATATATATATATATATATATATATATATATATATATATATATATATATATATATATATATATTTATGTATATATATATATATATATATATATATATATATATATATATATATATATATATATATATATATATATATATATATATATATATATATATATATATATATATATATATGTATACATATATGCATATATTTTAATTCTCAAAAGCTTACAGTAATAGCAGCGTTGACAGCTTCTTGTATGTAAGTATAATGCCCTTTTCCAACGGTGTAGTCAGCTTTTGAAAGCTGAATTGTGCCTGGTGTCCAACCTTGTAGATAACTTGCTTTTGTATAGTGAGACGCTTCTGAATCAGATAACACTGGGCGAGTTTTTGTCCCTGGGTATTTTTGATGGTTTGCGAAGATTGTTACTACACAAACCAGCAGTAGTAAAAATATTGGTCGTAGCATTCTGAATAACTGAAAATTCAAGCAAAAACATAAATAAGTTTTATATCTTGTTAACCATTATTAGGATAATCTGATCAATGAACGCAAACTAGAAGATGCCCCCGTGCATTGGAAGGGTTAGATAAGGCCTAAAATGCTTCATCCAGAAATGGACTGTCGTTTAACCACTTGAATAACATTTGTTGACACTAAGTCGAGCGCCTCAATGGGCAGACGTGGCCAAGACCGGACCCAGCTGTAGGGCCCAAAAAACGTCGTTTTTTAACCATATAAAATCAATAAATTTAGTTTGTTCTTGATAAAATGAGAGGGAACTTGCAAAAGGCAGACGCCGCCAATAGCGGAGGAAGAAGCTGGACCCGCTTTTTCCAGTGTGTCAACAAATGTTATGGTATTTGATTCAAGTGGTTAAACAACCCCGGGGGCCGCAAAATTAAGGATAAAGGCTTTTATTCCACTCACCCGATAGAATGAACAACTAGGCAGACGGTTAGTCGACAGGTCAAAATTGCGGGTAGCCTCTTGGTCTATTATATTTTAAAATACTTAGCTGTTTGCTTCAGTATTTTTAGATTATCCAGTGTCATGTTACTTCTATTTGTGATTTATTTATCATTTACCCTTAAGTCGGATTCAATTTTCCCTTTGCTATTATTAAATGCTTGTATATTTTAACAAACCAGTTTTATTTTACTTTGAGACGATATTTTGCAACGCTTATTTTGACAAACTACTACAAAATAAGAGAAACCTTTATTAAGGATAAGGATTTCCCTTATTTAAGAACTTATAAGAGGGGTTATTTGAAGTTCGTTATTCTAATCGCTATAATGGTGTCGCTGAACCAAATTTACTGAGCTCAACGGAGATTTTGTTTTTGCAAAAAAAATGTTATTTACCTTATTTTTTACTTTTCAATTCACCCTATTGAAAGAGAGAAAATATTTTAGAAAAGGAATCGCAATTTGTACGCCACCTGCCTGGATCTTTTCCCCACGGCCCTGATTACTAGAAGTGAATTAATGCGCACAACTTATTGCGTAAAAAAGTTACGTTAATGAACTTTGTACTATTAAAACTGGAAAAACCTAATACAGTCATCAGAGGCAAATTTTGACGAAAAGCTCGCATTAAATGTTAACAGGCTGCATTTTAGCATACTGGTAGTTTTTTGGAAGTAGAATACGATAAAAAAAAATGTATAGGCTAAGCCTGCAAAATCGAAAATGAAATGAAAAATTTTATTTTTCCCAAAGATCTCAAAAAATAAAAAAGATATCAAAAAACTAATGTCACCTCGTGAAAAAAGTTTCACCATAATTTTACAAAGTTATTTAAAATAAAATGGTGGGTTCAGTTGTAGTGGGAATCATATATTCAACCTCGTTTATGATTACATTAAAGTTTGTGTATACTGCCGAATATGTTGAAATCGGCTATTAACGGTTTTCTAGGGGTGCTAATTAAGAATCCAATGACAGCGTTTCGCCAAAATTTCATTTTTCATTTTCAAGTGCTCCCGCTGCTGCTGCTCCTCGATACTGTGCGGCAGCAGCAAGATCACAGTATCGAGTAGCAGCAGCAGCGGGAGCACTTGAAAATGCCAGGTGAGATTTTGATATATTATATATATATATATATATATATATATATATATATATATATATATATATATATGTGTATATATATATATATATATATATATATATATATATATATATATATATCAGATCGGGCTGATGGAGCTGACGATCGCCATTAACAAAAATTTCTTGGAATAGTTTAGAATTTTTGTGTTTTCAGTAACTGCTTTTTTTGTACTTAGATGTTTAAATTATATATAAATACATTATACTCAATGCTTAAGACTTTTATCTTTCATTTTCCACCTTTAAATATTTTTTTATTTTAAGTGTAAGTTGTATGATTAACAAAATATATGTTATCATGAACACTTTTTTAAGAGCAAAATTACATAAGAGAAAGTTTCTTTTAAGTTTTTAATGATTTTTTAATATCAAATATACTTTTAGCTGTAATTAAAAAAAAAGAAAATATAGCCGACTTTTTTTGACCATTTCTTACTACTTTGAACATAAAATTGCCGGCGGCGCAGCAGGCAAATTTTCATATTTTAAAACTCAATTTTTAAATAACACAGACAATGTTGGTATTTTGAATTATTCTTAGGCCGCTCCCTGATTTGTCGGTGCGGTATCGTTTTTCTCGGCGTGTCTTACTTGCCCGGGATGCGTGGGAGCAGAGCAAGTCAGGTGGGTTTCATTGAAATATAGGCGTTCGGCATGTTTTTATTACCGCATCGGTACCGCGAACACCGAGAAAAACGATACCGCACCGACAAATCATGGAGCGGCCTTATATTGAAACTTAAAGTATAATAATATATCAATGATATGCGCAGAGATTTCTTTCCAATACTATATTTTATTAAAAATTTGTAATTCAGTGTATGCCCATTAAAATCATGCAAACAAAAATTTCGTTTTAAGTTTTACAAATTATAATGCAACAAAAATAAAAACTATAAGTATCATCGGAAAGCTGAAGATCTCCTCTTCAAAAAGCTCTCTTTTAATTTTTTTACGCTCTGAAAACAACTTATATCGATTAACTTTCAAGCGATGCGTGTAGACTTTCAAATTAACCTGTCTGGCGCGCTACACTTTTTGAATCAACTATCTGAATTTTTACTAAATTCTCACACTAATAAGAAAAATCTGGAAAAAATCTATATACTATTTTTTTTGTAAAATTTCCTACTCTTTCACATAGTACTATACAGGTAGTAGTTGTTCGCAGATATGCAATAACGTCCGAGGCAGCACTACCGCGTTGTCTAAAGCCGGGTTTCCAAACGGACAGTTTAAAAAACAGTTCTGTTTTCAATAAACAAAACAAAACATGTTTTGTTTTCTTCAAACAGTTCCTGTAGACTGTTCCAAAAATTTTGTTGCTAGTGTTTGTTCTCTTTTTTCCATTTTGTTTAGTCCCGAAAGAATATCCTTCGACGACGATATTTTTTTATAATTAGCTGTGGTTCGTTTTTAGTTAATGGCCAATACAGAAAAAAAACAAAGGTATTGGGTCAGTTCTCTTTTAATAAGGGGAGTTAATTACGGCACAAAAGAATTATTGGCTGACTTAAGCATTGACAATGTTGTGTTAAATGGAGAATTGAGATCTTCTTGCTACAATTTTACCAGAATGTCAAGTACCGATTTTCAATTGGTAATTAATTTGTTAGGACCTAAAATCGTAAAGAAAAATACAAATTACCGGGACACAATTTCGGTGAACAATCGCCTGACAGTAACTCTGAGGTACTTAGCCACTGGGGACAGTTTTCAATCATTAAAATATTTATTCAAAATTTCAAATTCTTCTTTATCACGAATCATACCGGATGTAGGGAGGCCCTGTATGACGGTCTTCAACATTATATCAAGGTAAGCCTTCCTTTCCTCGGTTTATTCTTGTCAAACAAAAAACTCATGGCATCATATCCAAACCAACTTCCTTCTTTCCCTGTTGTAGGTAATGACTGAACAAGTTTTTGATATTTCGATCGATTTCATCACTGCTAGTTTCAAAAGTATTACCAATTTCCTTTAGTGAATCTTGTTTTTTATTTTTATTCTTATAATCTATATATTTTGAGTGCCACAAGTTAGTATGTTGACAGTACATTTCAATTCGATTGCTGCACTGATTTTTAGTACACTGCTTTTTGGAATTCATGGCCTAAAAATGAATTAAAACTAGAGTTTTGGTAAATCTGTTGTGCAGTCAACTCTTTTAATCGTGGCAGCATTGTAACTAAATGTGTATATGTAATTGAATAAAAAGTTTAACAAAATAAATATAAAAAATCGTACTTACTTTGTGTTGACAAACTCTTCATAAATCGTATACAGTTGACAAAAAACTTTATAACTAGTTGAAAGAGTAGAGTACAAATGTCGCAGAGAACAAAACTACACCGTTCAGGTGTTCTAATCAAACCGACTAAAAAACACGAACAAATTTGTTTTCTTTTGATGTACTGACTCGAGATGGGAAAGTGTTTTGTTTATTAAAAACACTGTTCTCCGACAAACGTGTTTTCGGAACTGTTCATTTTTTACAAAATATGGCTCTTTTTATTGAGAAAAACAGTTTTTGTTTGTGTTTCGTGCTATGTCCGTTTGGTGGAAAGCCGGCTTAAAAGGTGATGTGAAATACAGAAATGTATGTTTCGGCACTTGGACAACGTTGACGGGTATTACGACATCCTCGTCGATATCCTTAGGATATGAAAAAGGATAAAAAAAAAATTCGAGATATTGCTGAAAAACCAAATTGTTGATTTTATTTTGGATTTTGTGGGCTTAGGGTACATCAAACTTTAGCAAACTTTTTTTTATCATATTCTACGTCCAAAAAAACTAGCTGTGTGCCAAATCATTAAATCTTACCGGTTTTAGAGTAAAATAAAATATGGTAAATAATAACGTAAACTGTGAAATACTCACTTCAGTATCACTATAGGTTATTCACAAAACAGGTCACAGTTGCAAAAAGCACGAATTATTTATTCAATTATTGACTGTCGTGAAGTGCCATGTGATCAACTTAAAAAAATGCTTTGTTTTTTTTTAAATAATTTTTGAGTATTAGGCACAAAGTGTATAGGCACGAGTAGCACTTTAGTTTTATCTTTAAATAGTTTTATCAAAAAGAAAATAATTATTTTTGGTATGTATCTTACTTTAACATTTGTCAGTTCTTATATGACATTGCATATGTAGTATAGTAGGATAAACAATTGCATTGCAAGAATTAGACTAGAATTTCGTTATTTCAGACAAGTTTATATTTTTTTTTGAAAGAACAAAACATCTCAATATCTTATTTTTCTGACTTAATAAGTATGATAACGCCGTGCCTCCCATAATTTATAGAAATTAAATATCACTTAAATAATATTTAATATGTTAAATTTGAAAAATTAAATAATTTTCAAATTTTTTTACTTGGTACAAATTAAATGCAATTTTAGCATAAAGAAAAATATACTACGTTAGAAGTAATGAGATGTAGCTTGCTCAACTCACCAGAATGGTGCATGGTAGAAACACACACCGTACTAATAAATCATAACTGTATGATTTTCAGCTTGTCATTCCTCATACCTCACTTTTCAAGAATTCTTTTATATGGAAAACCTCATCCTTTTGGAATGATTTACCCCGAATTGTGAGACCAATGTAAATCGTTTTTTCCTCACATGCGTCTCCCCTGTAGCACTATAGGGATTTCTACATTCCGATAGGCGATAGGTTTTTATGTGAAATATATCGTTCCATGTCTTTGTTCCTACTACAAAAGTTTGTTTTTACATAAATAAGTATTTTTTTCTATTTCGTATTATTACTGTCCGTTAATATTGATATAGAAGAGGCCAAAGAACAGCTTCTCCAATTTTACAACTTATTGAACAGCTTTATAGACAGTTGAATAGTAGTATTTTAAGATTTTCGTGTTCGATTTAGTCGACCATATTCTGTTAGTATTGAAGATTGAACACTATAGTCTAAGACGAAAAGCTAGTGATTCGGTACACCTATATTTCTAGAATAGGGTTCAGGGTGTATATATTGCTAGAATGTGATCGAATAGACGGAAAATCTTTATGGACCGATATGGACGTAGGTAACTCTCTCTCTTTTGCCTGTGGTTGGTGCCTTTTAAGTGTTCCACAAACAAAGGAGACCTACAGTTTAATGGCGGTTCCAGGCAGCCAAAATGAGAAGATTTTACTAGGCATGATACTACGGGTGGTTTTCCATTGCCGTCCCGAGAGAGGCGACCGTCACGTTGTAAAGGTTTTTTTTTTTATTATTATCCTTAGCCGAGACACGAACCCGGGTCGCCGATATAGAAAGCAGACACCTTACTCACCACGCTAGAGCCGCCTCTTCTGTTTCCCTTAAATCCTTTAAATATAAATTCAGGAGATTGCTTTTAATATATATGCTGAAATTGTTGTTAATTTACACTTCTATTTTTAGATATAATAAGAATGTGTGACTTATCTTAATTTTGTCAACGAGAAAATTATAGAGGGACAACTCAGATGGTTTGGGCATATGTGTCGAATGCCGGATGATAGACTCACCAAAACAGTGTTCGAAATGCGAGTGCCGGGGAGAAATTGAAGAGGAAGACCAAGGGCAAGAAGGATAGACAAAATCAGAGAAGAAATAGAGGGTAGAGGAATGCATGGCGCGAAATACGAACTTTAACCCAAGACATACAACAAAGGAGATAAAAATGCAAAACTCAACTCCCCCAGCCTTACACTTAACGGTAGGAAGGCTTTAGACTAAGTAAGTAAGTAAGTGTATTAATTTTCAAGGAATTTTATTAAAGGTCACTTAGGTGAGAATTGTCCTTTAAAACGAAATAAACAGATATTTCTTTGTTTAAACAAAAAACTTTATGTGACGGGATCTGCTCAAGTAAATGACTCTGAAAAACCATTTTCGCGTAAGTTCAACATCATATTAACTTTTAGTTTCCGTACGGAATACTTATAAGATCACTTTGGTGTCTGTTCGTCTGGCTGTCCGTTAGTCTGCTTGTTCGTCTGAAATACCCGATTTTCTCCGAAACTATTTGACATAGAAAGTTGAAATTTGGCATTAATATACGAATTGTGACAGGATCTGCTCAACTAAATGACCCTGAAAAACCATTTTCGCGTAAGTCCAACATTATATTTATTTTTTAGTGTTCCGTACGGAATACTTATAAGATCACTTCGGTGTCTGTCCGTCTGGTTGTCTGTTAGTCTGTCCATCGGTAGGTCATACCCGATTGTCTCCGAAACTATTTGACATAGAAAGTTGAAATTTGGCACTAATATAGGAATTGATGGTGTCATCAAAGCCGTGTAGTTTTGAAAGTTAAATTTTGGTTTAAGGGGTTAGTTTTAGCGAGTGAAATCGGAAGTGAAAAAAAAATTACCAGGTCATCGAGTGAGGTGTCAAATGAGAACTTGTTAAACACTAGTTCAAAAATATATACAATTTAATACTTGTGCACACTTTTCTTTGTATTATTTTTAAAAAATTGGGAAAAATCGCCATTATCTCAAAAAGTGCTGATCAAAAAAATTTTGAAAAAATTCTAGAATATTCTCCAAAGCGTGTAGATTGAATGAAAATTACCGAGAAAAAAATACCTTTAATAATTTTTCTGATATATATAAAAAAAAAACCAAAAAATTTAAGGCCATCAATTTTCAATAAAAATCGGAAAAAGCCTTTGTTGAAAACTAATTGGCGGTGCGTTTTCTGAAGTAAAAACAAACATTTCAAAATTATCAGTTTTCAACAAAGATATGAAACAAAGTTTATTGAAAATTCATTTGAGGTGTGTTTTGTGTAGTAAAAACAAACATTTTAAGGTTATCAGTTTTCAACAAAGATAGGAAACAAACTTTGTTGAAAACTAATTTGAGGTGCGTTTTGCGAAGTAAAAACAAACATTTTAAGATTTTCAGTTTTCAACAAAGATAAGAAACAAACTTTTTTGAAAACTAATGCGTTTTGTAAAGTCATTGATCATTTTATACCTTCGTAACAAAATATCGACCTAAAATATATATATATATATATATATATATATATATATATATATATATATATATATATATATATATATATATATATATATTAAAGGTAATACTTAAATGATGCATTAAATATTAGTTCCACTTCTTATTTTAATTTTACTATGAATCTAATTATTTCTAGTTTTACACTTAAGCCTGTATGGAGTTGTAAAAAAGTAATAGGAATTAGCACCAAATCTAAATGTATTACTACCAATATGGAGTCAATTGTTTAACGTAAGCCATGGCAGCTGTTATAAAACTTATCCACAATATTTGCCTTTCGATATAAATAATCGATTTTATAGGATTGCCTATTAAAATAACAAAACTATTTTAATCCGCGCAGCTCTAAATAAAATAAGAACTAAATCACGCATAAATTTTATTTAACAGATAAACTTAATATTTTTTATGCACCCCCTCCGGTATTCTTGTATTCCCAGAAGCGATTGTAGTGGGTATCATCCAGGTTTCTATTCTTGTCTATGTTTCCAGAATACGCTCTTCCGCCAGCTCCAGTCGAGTAAGGGGCATCTGCGTTAATAACAGAGTCAATTTCTGTATCTCTAATGACGAGTTGACCATTAGAAGCTATAAAGAAAGCAATCTAAATAAGGTATCAAAATAGATGTTAATTCAACAAAGATTCAATGTCTCTCTTTGTTTTAAATGGTATACATTTTATGAAAGTAGATATTATTTTATTAAAAAAGTATAATTTAAATAAATAAATTATCACAAAACTTATTTTGTTTTCAAATCTTTAATCTTTGAAATACTATTTTCTATATCATATATACCGTCTGTGAAGTAAGAACGTGTCCGCGATAATTCATTTTTGGTAAATACGATTCTAGGGATTCAACAAAAAATCGATAAATAAAACCTTTGTCTACGACGCATTCTAATAAAAGTATCAGTCGATTCCGAACTTTCGTCAAAATTGCATAAAATCAAAAATGAGTCACTTGTTTGCACGTCAGTCCTAGGCAACCTTTCTCTGTTCCCATACAAAAGGGCCTAAAATGACACATTTTGCAGCCGCTAAATATATTAAAAAATTGGAATCGTTTGTGAAGAAGTGGGGGGAAAATCACTTTAACGAGACGAAAAATGTCTACGAAAATCGAAAAAAACGAATCGTTTTATTTGTTTTCACGGGACCTGAAATTGACGTCGCGTCAAGGAGCGGTAAAATTAAGAAAATCGGGTATGAATGTGTCTCATCAGACCATTCGATAACATCTTCGTGGTCATGATGTCAAATTCCGAAGCACGTTGAAAAAACCTTTGCTAGGCGAAAAACACGTCGCAGAGTGGCTGGCTTTGACCGACGATAAGATACTAGAGTGACCCTCACACGCCGGGCGTCAACCCTATTGAAATCATTTAGTCCTAAAGATAAAGCTTAGAGGAAAGACTCTGACGACTTTGACTCAGTTGTCTCACGAGATTCGAAATATTTGAAGATCATTGCAGAAAATCTCGTCGACAACATGCCTCGAAGAGGCTAGGCGATTATTGATGCAGGAGGCGATTGGACAACTTACTAAGGTAATTGCGCCGTTAGCAGACTAAAGAATACATTGATGGCAAAAAATGTTGTCGAAATACATTTTTTCAACAATATGACCGGTCATGTTCTTACTTGACAGATTGTATACAAAAGATGATTGCAAAATCGGATGTGTAAAATAGATTTGTCACTGAATAAAACCATTTTGTTTTAGTGATTTTCTTTTTTTTTTAAAATTTAAACCAAATTTTAACTTTTAATGTCAATAACAGTTTTAATGAACTCGTTCAGAAAATTGTCACTTTAATACATATGTGTGTGTGTGTGTGTGTGTGTGTGTGTGTGTGTGTGTGTGTGTGTGTGTGTGTGTGTGTGTGTGTGTGTGTGTGTGTGTGTGTGTGTGTGTGTGTGTGTGTGTGTGTGTGTGTGTGTGTGTGTGTGTGTGTGTGTGTGTGTGTGTGTGTGTGTGTGTGTGTGTGTGTGTGTGTGTGTGTGTGTGTGTGTGTGTGTGTGTGTGTGTGTGTGTGTGTGTGTGTGTGTGTGTGTGTGTGTGTGTGTGTGTGTGTGTGTGTGTGTGTGTGTGTGTGTGTGTGTGTGTGTGTGTGTGTGTGTGTGTGTGTGTGTGTGTGTGTGTGTGTGTGTGTGTGTGTGTGTGTGTGTGTGTGTGTGTGTGTGTGTGTGTGTGTGTGTGTGTGTGTGTGTGTGTGTGTGTGTGTGTGTGTGTGTGTGTGTGTGTGTGTGTGTGTGTGTGTGTGTGTGTGTGTGTGTGTGTGTGTGTGTGTGTGTGTGTGTGTGTGTGTGTGTGTGTGTGTGTGTGTGTGTGTGTGTGTGTGTGTGTGTGTGTGTGTGTGTGTGTGTGTGTGTGTGTGTGTGTGTGTGTGTGTGTGTGTGTGTGTGTGTGTGTGTGTGTGTGTGTGTGTGTGTGTGTGTGTGTGTGTGTGTGTGTGTGTGTGTGTGTGTGTGTGTGTGTGTGTGTGTGTGTGTGTGTGGGCGTGGGTGCGTGCGTGGGTGCGTGCGTGCGTGCGTGCGTGCGTGCGTGCGTGCGTGCGTGCGTGGGTGCGTGCGTGCGTGCGTGCGTGCGTGCGTGCGTGCGTGCGTGCGTGCGTGCGTGCGTGCGTGCGTGCGTGCGTGCGTGCGTGCGTGGGTGCGTGCGTGGGTGCGTGCGTGCGTGGGTGCGTGCGTGCGTGCGTGCGTGCGTGGGTGCGTGCGTGGGTGCGTGCGTGGGTGCGTGCGTGCGTGCGTGCGTGCGTGCGTGCGTGCGTGCGTGCGTGCGTGTGTGTGTGTGTGTGTGCGCGCGCGCGCGCGCGCGTGCGTGTGTGCGCGTGCGTGTGTGCGCGCGCGCGTGTGCGTATGTAGAATTGCTGGCCCGGGATGACATCTGGTCGTTGTGTTGTGTAATTTTACAGGCGTTTCGCCAAAATCTCATTTGGCGTTATCAATGTAGGAGAAAGCATTGACAATACCAAATGAGATTTTGGGGAAACGTCTGCAGAATTCCACTCAGAATGGAAGAAATGAATCAGCAATTCTACATATATATATATATATATATATATATATATATATATATATATATATATATATATATATATATATAAGTTTATATATGTACGATATTACAAAAAAATTTATTCTTGATAAAAAGTTCTCCATCACCGTCAAGCATCAAAAATTTAAAATATTAAATTTGCTATACAGGGAAAATAAAAAATAATGATTTATAATGAAGAGTAAAGTGTGTTTAAATACATAGCAAAATATTAACTGAAAATGTTAATTAGGAATTAAAAAATTATACTCACATTTGGATTTGTGGCCTTCCTAGTTAAAAATTCAAAAAAACTCCATTAAACACGTCAGTAATAGTTGAATTATTTCTTGAATAAAAGAAAACGAAATCATTACAAATTTTAGACTGAAAATAAATGAACGTACCTAACAACTGTCATTAAACTTGAAACCTAACTGTCAGTTTGTATTTGCAATAATTAGAAGTGCCAGTAAAATTGAGTGTTGAAGATAAAATTTTTCTCATAGTTGGAGATAATCATAAAACTTTTCGAGAAACAGCAGAAATCTTTAATAATAGATGCAAAAATTGTACATTTCACTGTAGGATATCTAATAAATAAATTCAAGATTTATGGAAGTACTGAAAATAAATTTATAAAGAAACATCGGGCATAGGTTTCAAATGAAGATAATCAAAATCAAGTAATGCTATCGGTAGTAGAAAAGCCAAAAGATTCAGTAAAACTACTGTTGCGAGAATTTTAAGATAAAATAAATTTAAACCATTTTACCCATACTTTTGATTTTAAACGAAGATTTGAGTTTTATGCTTAGTTTCAAGGAGAGTTGGAAGATAGCAGGTTTATGGGAAGACAAATACTTTTCTCTGACGAAGCGACATTTACGTCTAATGGGACTCAAAACTATCGCTGGTGGAGCGATGTTAATCCTAACTTCAATATCCCAACTCAAGATCAATACTCGTTTAAAACCATTGCTGTGGAATTTTTAAAGACAGAATAGTTGGACCATTCTTTTTTGGAAATAATATGAAAATGAAAGTTACCTAGAGTTTTTAAATAATAAGTCCCCTCAGTTTCTTAATCGCCTAACAATAATTGAAAGACCAACATGATGGTGCATCATGTCACAGTACGAGAAATGTTCGAGATTATCTTCTCCATGGTAGGGTAGTAGGAAGGTATGTGCAGTTTACTTGGCCCCCAAGGTTTCCGGACGTTACCCCTCTAGGCTTTTTTATGGGGCTACTTAAAAGAAAAGATTTACCTTAAAAGGCCATTTCAAGATGTTGATCATCTTGAGAGAGTCATTAGGGAAACATGTGAAGCTATAACTCCTGACGTAATTAGAGATGTAATAAAAGATTTTCTCGAAGAACAATCACCTGTTTAGAAAGCGACAGTGGATACACTGAAGCATTTGTGCAATAAAGTTAGAATTAATCCATATATTTAGTTCTTATGTTATGTACGTAGTAATTAAGTAATGTTGCAATTTCAAAATAAAAAAATAATAGCACAAATTTATTATAGAAGTAATTGTTGTAAGGCAGATAAACAGGATATCAGATTTTTAACAAAAATATAATACAATCAAAATCACTGCACTGGTTTTTAATTAATTTAGTTTTAATTTATATAATAAATAATCTGACAATTACGTGTTTATGGGAGTTTTTTTTTTAATTTTTTACTGGGAGGGCCACTATTCTAAATGTGAATATAATTTCTTAGTTTCTATTAACATTTTCAACTAATATTTTGCTCTGTATTTAAATTTAAACACACTTTACTCTTCATTATAAATCATTATTTTTTATTTTGCCTGTATACCATCAAATATTTTAAACTTTTGATGCTTGATTATGGATGGATTATGTGATGCAGAACTTTTTATCAAGAATAATTTTTTTTATCAGATGTAAGATAAGCTTTCTCTCTATTTATATAAAATTTTTTGGGACTCACTGTATATATATATATATATATATATATATATATATATATATATATATATATATATATATATATATGTATATAATTATTAAAGCAACAAACTATTCTATCAATTCTTTTAATCTATTATGCCAACATATAACGAAGTATCTATTATTCTTGTATCGAAAGCCTATATAATTTTGTAATACTCATCTGAAGACGATAAGTTCAGGGTAATGTTGGAGCAAGACACAAGTAGTTTACTCGTTCTATAAAATACCACTTTCTGAACTTGTCACGGATATAATGTGTTAAATAAAATGATATTTTTTTATACTTATATACTTAAAAAATATCATACTCTGCAAGAGAATACAATTCCAAGGGAGATCAATTTTTGTTCATTCGAATAAATTGTAAAAACAGCAATATAAATATTTATGTATTTGTCAAAATTCGACTGACAAATAAAAAACCAAAACAATTTTACAGCATGCTTGTAAAATGTTGCAGGACTAGTAGGCTTACTTTTCCGGCAAAATACCACTTTCTGATTTCAATAGGTGCAATTTCCACAAAATCTTAGTTTTTAAAATAAAATACATGGAATATAAGAACTAGATCTTCTAGAAAATGAGGCTAAATAATAAGCTTGTTTTGTATTTGGAATATTAAAATAAATTTTGTATATTTTTATGCATTGAGGTTATAAACATTTGTTCCACCTCCAATTTAAATAGTAAAATATGTTAAAGCATACTTACTTGTAGCAGAATCCCAAGCTCTAGCCAAACTGCAACCATGATGTGATTTAACATCACTTTCTGCGGTGATTTTACTGTTTATACATAAAAATCCGTATTTCTGAGTTTGTTCTGTATTTGGAGCAAAAACAAGTCCAGTAGTACGAGGTCGGTCGGCTCTAGAAATTATTTCAGAATTTTCAATCACAGCTGAGGCGCCACCAAAAATGAAATCTACGTCTCCTTTGATCGTGGCTTTACTCAAATACATTCTTTTTCCACTCAAATACAGAGTATCCTAGAAGAAGAAAGATAATTTGATATTAATGACAATATTGAGATGAGTAAGTTCAATAACCTGCGTACATATTACATATATTGTGTAATTTCTGACAACTGACTGCCTGTTTTATAAGAACGATTAAAAATTTCAATTCATTCTTCTTGTTAAAAATAACCGGTCAAGTGCAGGTTGAACTTACGCAATTAGTAGTCCGTACGTTGATTGCTTCTAAAATAAAAATTTTTGTTACGGAGGTATAAAATGATCAGTGACTTCACAAAACACCCCAAATGAGTTTTCAACAAAATTTGTTTTCGATCTTTACTGAAAACTGATGACCTTGAAATTTTTGTTTTTTTTATATATCAGATAAATTATTAAAGTAATGCACTCGCGATAATTTTCGTTCAATGTACACTCCATGGAGAGTATTCCAGAATTTTTTCAAAATTTTTAGATTAGTACGCGATTTTATCAAAATAATACAAAGAAAAGTGTATGCACCTAAGACATATATATATATATATATATATATATATATATATATATATATATATATATATATATATATATATATATATATATATATATATACATATATTTGAACTCGTGTTTTTATAAGCTTTCATTTGACACCCCACTCGATGACGTAGTAAAAAATTTATTTTCACTTCCGATTTCACCCCCCCGAAACTAACCCCTTAAGTCAAAATTTAACTTTCAAAACTACACGGCTCTAATGAGGCCATCAATTCCTATATTAGAACCAAATTTCAACTTTCTACGACAAATAGTTTCCGAGAAAATCGGGTGTGACAGACAGACACCAAAGTGATCTTATAAGTGTTCCGTACGGAACATTAATAAGTTTTAAAACGCGTAGGTCTTCAATTATTCTAGGTTTTTAATTTTGCTGTATTTTGTATTGTAATTCTCACCAGAAACAGTATAACACAGTATCTGATAAAGGCTAGGCGCCTTACGGACACATTTTTTATTTTAATTTTTTTTATTGCACATGATTAAAATCTCAAGGATCGTTTTAAAGTTTTAAGTGCGCTTCCACAAAACCTACCTTGCCGAAACACTAAGTGTCTCTACAAAGTAGTCCACCCATTTAAGACCATCATAGTGACAGTGGTTCGCTACTGTCTGAAAGCGTTTACTCATAAATACGGTCAAGTTAGGAAGTGTCGCGTATTGTTCATTAAAAAATGTAATTATTTAAAAGTTTTTACATCATGCAACAGTAGAGGATTTCCATTAAAATGCCAATGATTCGAAAGTTCGTCTAGTCCCTGGTCAGCGTCGATGATCTCCTGGCATCATCGGGTCATACTTTCGACGAGATTTTCCGCATATTCTTAGGGCAAAGATTTCCAAATTTCTTGATCTGGCAAGCTTCTTCACTATGTACACCTTTTTACTATGAAACTTCTGCTGGATGTGTTACCACATGTTCTTGATTGGGTTTGCATCGGGCAACTGAGATGGCCAATCTAGTGTAACGATACCGGTTTCCCCTTTCCACTGGCTAGACGTCTTACTCCGATGTTTGGGATTGTTATCCTCCTGAAGAATCCACTCCTAATTTTTATAGATAAACTACCTTTTAGCAGTCGGTACTATAGCTTTCTTGTAAATCTGGAGCATTTTTTCTGCGTTTACGAAAGACATCTCCAAACCATGGATCTCCACCGGGTGTTTCATGATGCGCTAAACCAATCGGTTAGTGGAAATATACCAGGTTCATGGGGTAATAACATAACCCACAAATGAAGCTACAATGGAAAAAATTACATTGCTCCAGTCTCGATCAATGTTTTCCTCGGCCCATGCGAGTCTTTTCTATTTGTATTTTCCGTTCAGCAATGGTTTCTTGATTGTACTCCGCCACTTCATATCGTTATCCCGGAGATAAGTGTGAATTTTTTCATTATTGTCCGACTCTTTTCCTCTCGAACCACGTTCTGGTAGATCATTAACATTTTTTAATTGGTAGTGCTATTTCGTCTATTTGCTAATGAATGCACTCGACTTGCACATATACTTAGCAATCGCTGTAGGCGTCATTTTATGAGCTTTTGGATATATAGCCTCGAAGCGGGAAGAGTATGTCGCACTCATGTTCGATAATGTACTATTTAACCTTAAATCAGGTAAAAAATTATTTCTTTCCATAAAGTATTGTTTACAGGAGTGTCAACAATAACAACAAGTTATAGGCGTCACGTTCTTATTTGACCGACTGTAATGGTATTTAAATAGACAGACTACTGCCAGCGCCTGTATTCATGGCTGGGAAGAATCTTATTACTTATCATCATCATCATTAGCTTTTTCCATCCATAGCGGATGTAAGCCTCCCTAAGTTGTCTCCAATAAGTTTTGTTGTTTGCTTTTTGCATCCAATCGTGTCCTGCTAATCTTTTTATGTCGTCGGCCCATCTTGTCTGTAGTCTACCTCTGCATCTTTTGTGTTCTCTAGGCCTCCATTCAACTATACGGCGTGTCCATCTGTTATCTGTTGCTTTTGATCTTCTTCATATCTTGATGTTAGAAATACCATCTTGGAGTCTAATATTTAGCATTCTCCTCTCCATTGCCCTTTTGAGTTACATGGAGTTTATTTATTATACTTTTATTTAAAGCTCATGTTTCAGCGCCATATGTTAATAGTGGCAGTACATGTTGATCGAATACTCTCGATTTTATTGTATTTGGGATGTCTAATTTAAATGCAGATTGTAACCTTCCGAACGCAGACCGAGCTAACGAGACTCTTCTATACAAGTCAGCCTTTAAATTATTTTTGATATTTCGATTTTTTGCCCTAAATATATGACCTTTTTATATGTACTATTCCTATTCTTTCATCTTCTATTCATAGTTCCTGGCTGGTATCTTCACTTTCGTTGTAATTCTTCTTTTGTGTTGGCGATAAGAGTGATATCATCTGCGAACCTTAAGTGATTTAATCGTTCACGGTTTATTAGTATTCCTTTATTTTCCCAATTTAGCGATTTGAACGTGTCTTCTAGAGTCAAAGTGAACAGCTTTAGGGATATCGAATCACCTTGTCTCCTCTTTTAATTTTGATTTTATTTGTTTTATCTTCAAGCATTATTTGTGATGTGGTATTTTTATGTATGTATTCAAGAAGAGTTGTGTACCTTTCATCGACTCTGCTGTTACTTAAGGCGTTAAGGACTGACCAGATCTCTACAGAATGAAATGCTTTTTCGTAGTCAACCATTGTTATCAACAAGGTGACCTTATATTCATTTGCTTCTTCCACTAGTAGTCTAATTGTTTGAAGATGGTCCAAAGTGCTGTATCTCCGTCTAAATCCCGCTGTCTTAGAAGAAGCTGATTGATAGGCTTTTCCATAACCTTCGATATTATTGAAAGCAGTGCGACTGCTTGGTAGTTGTTTGGCAAGGTGTTCTTACTTTTTTTGAGTATTTACTGAAATGTAGCGCATTTCTAGCAGGAAAGAAATATTCCCACAAACTTAGCTTGTCAGATATACCATAAGAGCGTAGCTTAGCCGTCATGACAAACACGATAGAATACCCTTTTTGTAGGATAGGCTGAAAAGTCTACGGAAAACTGGTGTGATTCTCTTGCGAATTTTTTTAATTCTATGGCAGGTATTCCGTCAGCGTCAGAAGCTCTTTTGGTGTGCAGCTTCATTAAAATACGTTTTATGATACGATGTCTCAAAACAATATCTGACATCCTTGGCTACGCTATGGGTGCTGGTGGTGTTGTTTCTTGGAAATCGACAGTAGAATGTGAAGCAAAAAATTATACTGACAAGTTGGCTTTCTCAATTGGTATTGTTGCAATAGTATTATCTGGCCGTGTGAGTGGTGATATACTAGATTTAGTGAAATTTTGAATAATAGCCTTAGCGACTGACCAAAAGAACTTGAAATTGTTGAGGCAGGGAAGAAGTTCGCTTCTATTTCTATAATTGTATGCCTCCTTGGTTTCGTCAATAATTTCTTTACATCTGTTCTGGGTACGAACAAACGTGTTTCGATTCATGACGTTAGGATTTTCACGCCATTGTCGGTGGGCAAGATTTATAGAAACAGCAGCTCCTCATTTTCGATCGAACTAAGGTTTGCCGTTGGAAGGACATTTCTTCGAAAAAGGGATGTAAGCTTCCATATCCACCGAAATGACATTGAAAATCTCCTTAGCGCAATTAGATGGGTGGTTGGATCTAACCAAGGGAAAATTTGGAAATATTCCATTCTCATTTAGCAGATTTGTAATGCTAAATCTGGCGCGATTTAGGCGTCTCTCTGTCACTGATCGGTAGGACACTCAATCTCAAAAACAGTTTATGGTAGGAGGAACTAAACGGCAGATTTACGGTGGCAATGTAAATCTCTATATTGGTGGTTAAAATCAGGTGATCCTTGCTGGTTCATCAGTAAGCTGAGTAAAGCGACAACTGTTTGATAATGATTCAGCTTCATGACCTTTTTCGGTCGTATTTGAATACTTAAACCAATTGATGTTGTGGGCATTAAAGTCATCCAGGATGACAATTTCTTCATTTGAATAAATTAGAGTAGTTTTAAGAAGTTATAGTATTCACAAAAATAAGTTACCTCCCTAGTTACAGGAGATATAAAACAAGAATTTTAAAGAGATAGCTTTTTGAAATTATTTACAAGTTTAATTGCAGCCTTAAAAACTATTTTAATAGGCCATTGAACTTTGATATTGATATGATTTGATATGATTTGATATAGATTATTTAAGTTTCTTTTTTACTAAAAAATTTTAAGAATGTCGTATTCGATTAACATCGGTTAGATTAATCCGGATCAGTTCTAAATATTCTAAAGGATAGGAAGCCGGTATTAGAAAGCACAAAGTAATAGTGTAAGGATGTATAGTGATCGATACAATGCTGAAATAGGAATAAGAAACGTATTTATTTTGTTAAACAAGTCACTATATGATGATTCGTTTAATAAAGAAAATTGGCTTGTCACTTCTGATAGTCTACAGTCACAAACTTACGGATGCATCAATCAAATACTGAAATAGTGTTACTACATAGGAGAGATATAAGTAGAGATATAGTTAGTTAAGTTCGGTGTATGGAAATAATAACAGCAAAACTAAGACAGAAATCCGAATGATTCCAAATCATTTAACAAGTAGGTTTGATAAAATAATAAAACACTCTAAATCACATCACGATTATCATCAAAAAAACCTTAGAATATAAACTATGAGGCCTTCTATTCAATCGGAAAATAGGTAAATATGTACTATTAAATATTCGATTCACTTAGTGCACATATGTTAACTTTGTGGACCTTCAGTTCTTCTATCGTTTCGCAGTGCTTTGATAATTAGGACATAATGTTCCACGCACCAATTTTAAAAATGGTCCTTGTTCCGAGGGTGGTCTGGGTCTGTGAGCGAATTATTGTTTTTCCCCCAGGTAGATTGCTAGCCTGACCTGGGAACCCTCCTCCTTTATCCGGGCTTGGGACCGGCAGCATGCTGAGGTACTCAATCCACCCAGTAAGCATACAGACGGAGTTTTAAATACCTGGGAATCATGATAACAATCTACGGAACTTAAACAGGGAAGTAAAACAACACTCTATGAAGGGATCACTAATAGCAGACTGTTTGACGGATATAGTATGGAAAAATAAATACCTCACAGTGCAAAGTAAAATAAGAATATACAAGACAACAGTGAGACCGATCCTCACATATGCTGTAGAAACAAGAGCTGACACATGTAAAACAGCACAGATGATAAAGATAACAGAAATGAAGGCGATTAGAGACATATATACATGGAAAAACTATCCACTACAGAATCCGCAACAAAGATCTACAAGAACAAAGTAAGATCCATTAAATATCCAAATGGGCCAGAACTAGAAGGAAACAATGGAATAAACACATAGGCCGGATGGATGACAACAGACTGGTAAAAAGGGCCAAACTCAATAAATCCTGCGGTAGAAGAACTAGGGACAGACCTCCGAAAAGGTGGAAGGAATGCTGGACATCGGAAGAGGCCTAATCGGAATAAAATAGGCAGTATGCCTACTTATATGACACACCATATAGAAAAGAAGAAGGCGAAGAAGAAGAAATATTGGGCTGTAGATGCAATTCTAGATACAACGACAAACATCGAAAACATATATAAAGAAGCTACAAGTAGAGCGACATAGGAACAATAAAAACGGAGTAAGGTAAGGAAACTTCTTATCATCTGAAATTTTCTCATTGGCAATGGAGGTTACATTCAAAACCTTAAATTTAGAAGACAACTGTACGAATCTAAAGATTGAAGAGTAAAAATTAATCACAGTAAAATATAAAAATCAATACTAATTACTAAAATGGAAAGTTCATATTTCAGCAGTTTTATTTCTAAGTTGAAATATAATGGTAAAAAAAGTTATTAGTGTGTTGTAGTAATTCTGTTACCTGAAAACCGTAGAAATATACATGATCAACATTTTGTTTATCTCCATCTAGTCTGGCAGCCACTGCTTGACCATCTTTGGAGGGATTTTCAATTGTTAAGTAAGCCAATTCAATATCATCTGCTTCAGCCCAAACAACTGGAGAACATGATGTACCTACGATATTGGTTTTTAAATTTTACCATTTTAAACATAGTAAACTAAGGAATTATTATATACTTCTATAGTTTAAGCATACAGTCAATCAAGTAAGAACGTGACCGCTTGTATCCTTGAGAAATGTGTTTCGAGAACATTTTTTGCCATCAATGTATTCTTTGGTGTACTAACAACGGAGCAATTACCTTAGTAAGTTGTCCAATCGCCTCCAGCATCAATAATAATCGCCTGGTATCTTCGAGGCATGCTGTCCACGAGATTTCTTGGATGCTCAGCAAGTTTTGCGAATCTTGTGAGATAACTAAGTCAGAATCCTCAGAGTCTTTCCTCTAACCTTTCTCTTTACAAGGGACCAATTCTTTTCAACAGAGTTGGCGTCCGGCGATTGTGAGGGCTACTTTAATATGTCATCGTGGGCCCAAGCGGGCCGCTTCGTGACGTGATTTTCGCCAAGCAAAGATTTCTTCAGCAGTACGAAGATGTTGTCTAATGGTCTCCTGGGACACATTCAAACCCGATTTTTTTAATTTTGCCTCTTCTTGACGCAGCGTCAATTTCAGATCCCATGAAAACAGAGTCACAATTGGTTTTTCGACTTTCGAAGTGACTTTGCCTACCGAGCCACGTTTGAGTCGATCGTCGTCGACATTTTTCGTCTAGTTAAAACGATTTAGGCAGTTCTTCACAAACGACATCGACTTTTTAATATATTAAGTGGCCTCGGAATGTGTTATTTTAGGTCCCTTTGAATGGGAACAAAAAAAGATTGCCTCGAATTGACACGCAATCAAGTAACGCATTTTGGATTTTACGTGATTTTTGACGAAAGATCGGAATCAACTGATACTTTGACTAAACTGCGTCATAGACAAAGGTCCTCTCTATTAATTTTTTGTTGAACCGTTAGAATTACATCTACCAAAAATGAATTATCGCGGACACGTTCTTACTTAACTGACTCTATATCTTACAATTGTTAATTTTGCAACCCAATATGTTTAGCATCCCTAAATTAATACAAAAAAATCTTTAAAGTTATTTACCCGGTAATTTCCTGGCGAACTTGTAGTACTAAAATAAATATTCAAGTAAAGAGCAAGTGAATTCCCATCTCGTTCAGCCCTTTCTCGTGAAACAATATCACTTAAGAACTAGGGATGTCATCCATACTTAAAGCATTATATTATTATTAACAGATCGACAAGCCGATAGCCAGGTAGACAGACCGAAGGGAATAGGGAGAAAAGCAAAAAAGTAATTTTCTCATGAATGCAAAGCGTAATTAAGTAAAAAAAAGTTCAGAAAAACTGAAGTAAAAATTTAATTTCCTATTATAACCAAAAGATTCCTCTGATAATCTTATTCTACCCTAAAAAACCTACAACTTTTGTTGGAAAAGTTTTTTTATGGCCTCAATTTTCGGAGATATTTATCACAGGGCATTTGTCATATTTTGGATATTCAACAATTTCTTACTTGAACACTAAAACTATTAGAAATTATGTAAGAGACAAAAAATACTTGTTTTTATTCGTAGAATGGCCATCATTTTTTAGAATTTTTAAAGTACTTTTTAACAACTCGTTATTTTGAGCTATATGCACCTGCAAATTGTTTTAGAAGGAAATAACCGGTCAAGTATTATATTATTGCTGACAATTGTTTCGACACACTGTGTCTTCTTCTGGAGCACGATTTAAATTATTTTATTTACTTCTCTTTTTTTACTTTTAGTGTTCCGTACGGAACACTTATAAGATCACTTCGGTGTCCGCCCGTCTGTCTGTCTGTCACACCCGAGTTTCTCCGAAATTATATGACAAAGAAGGTCACTAATATATAGGAATTGATGGCCTCATTAGAGCAGTGCAGTTTTTTTTTTTTAATTTTTATTCCTAGTTCTGATAAAGTTGGCAATAATGGGAAAACCGAAACAATGAAATAGAAATATGTTACAATATATACGCAATCACCCTTCACCTCATCTCGTTCATCCCACGTATATTTTACTATAAAAAATTATTTTTAATAGATATCCGGTACCCCAATCAAGAATTAGGAAAAATTCTCATATTGAAAAATACAATTATACCTACCCCTTTCACTCTGTGTTTATGTTAACAACGAATATATAAAAAAAGAAAATGTAATATTTCAATTACTTGACTGGCAGAACCTATAATATGATAAATACAAAGTCACTCTTCTACCACCCTTTTCTGTCCCTTTGGACTGTTATATCTTTTTTTTATAAATAATTACGCTTTAAATTTGTTCATTCTCTCATCCAAAAAAAAACTGCAAAAATTCTCATATTACTATTGAAACTATACAAGATTTTTCCATCTCTTTCCCTTTCTTCCTTTATTAAAATTGAAAGTAATAAAAAAACCTATTTTTTCCTTTTCTATAGTTCAAGTTTACTGAGTAGTACATGTATATGAAGCAACCTCTCTAGACCCCCCCTACCCAACCCTATTAACCTCTTATATACTTTATTAAAAACTAGCGATGCCCGCGGCTCCGCCCGCGTTGTATGTATATATATATATATATATATATATATATATATATATATATATATATATATATATATATATATATACATATATATATATATATATATATATATATATATATATATATATATATATATATATATATATATATATTTATATATATATATATATATATATATATATATTGTAACATTCATTTTTTCCTAGATTTTAAGAGCATGTAATGTTACTGATTTTTGGCTTTATAATGTACTTCTTTTCATCTTTGTATCGAGCAGTGTATTTCGCAGAAATTTCTAGCCGCTCGTGGTACAGTGTGCAGTGCGGATTTCCGACCGAATTTATTCAATTCGTGGTACGCCGCGATTGGTGAAATGTTTGTTTCCCGGAAGTCGGCCATTTTAGGGACCGAGTTCTCACGGCTTATTTAAGCGCTGCAGAACGCAGATCGAGGCTTTTTCCATCAAGCCGCCGAGAAGGCTTTTTTCCATCAAACCGCCGAGAAGGCTTTTTACCATCAAGCCGCAGCCAGGCTTTGTCCATCAAGCCGTAGTAGAGGCTTCTGACGATTTTTTCGAGAGCCAAGTCGAGCACGAGTTTTTTAACGTGAAGCCGTAGTGGGCTTTGTGTGTTTTTTCTACATGGAGTAGCCGAAGTAGGCTCTTCTCATCGTGAAGCCATACTGATAAATTAGTGATGGAATGTGTGAAAGCGGTTTTGTGTTCAATTTAAGGCCTAGAAGCCCGTAGGAAAACCGTAAGTCACCAGAATATACATCAGTAGATCTATTTCCCGCAAATAAGTGTTTTAACATCATCATTTGAACTGATAAATCGTGAAGTGAATATCACGACTCTTCGATTTCGGGTGTAGCAAAGTTTTAGAAGTAAAATGTCTGATTTAGGAACTCTACTTAGTAATAACTACCTTTTAAGCCAAAATTTTTGTAATTCTTGAACTGCAAGGGTTAGAACTTTTAATTTAAATCATTAATAAATTTTCTTTTTGTTGATTAAAGCTAGTGTTTCACTGTACACCCATCTTTCTTTTCAGGATAGAAGGGTTGTACCAGACTGATTCTTTTTCTTAACAACTGTATAACACTTCAGTATTTTTTCATTTTTTTAGCTGAAAGTAGATCCTTTCTATTTTAAAATGAATGGTGCCCAAAAATTAGTACAACCAAAATTTTTTTAACAACTATAGAAATTAATTCCAAAAAGACGTACAAAAATTATCTCTTACCCATATTACTCTACCAAGGAAAACTGAGCTAGTGTTTGTCTAATTTCTTTAGTTCTTTTAAAATCATTCTTCACTCAATTCATTCTCAGAAATTAAAAAGGGGCTGCAAGAAGTGCGCCTCAAAGTGCGGGCGAGTTGCAGGCCACATATATATATATATATATATATATATATATATATATATATATATATATATATATATATATATATATATGTATATATGGATTATTATTATTATTATATGACCTGGTCAGAGAACTTATGTATGAATTAAGAAAAAAAATCACGTAAAACGCATAAGTGATTCTCGAGTGATAAGCGCACTACCAGACAGATGGACAGACAGAGAGACGTTGCATTTTATATATATTGTATTCTTTGTTACATGATATTGTTTCATATTTAAAGGTTTAGGCAGCGTATTGCAAGAGAGTGCGCTAGCGGCAAACTTTTTCCAACTTGATTCACTATTATCGTCACTGTTTATTTTTTTATATTACCTAACGCCATAAAATATATCTTAAAACCTGACCAGAGAACATATGTATAAATCTAAAAGAAAACACGTGGTGGTTCTCGAGTGATAAGCGTACTAACGGACAGGCAGACCGACAGAGATACATTGCATTTTATTTATACTATAGGTTACAGATTATTTTTATTATTATGTAACCTGGAAAGAGAACATATGCATGAATAAAAAAAAACACGTAAATTGGATAAGTGGTTCTCGAGTATATAAGCGCACTAACGAGCAGACAGACAGACAGAGAGACGTTGCATTTTATATAGATTATATTCTTTGCTACATGATATTGTTCCATATTTAACTGTTGGGGTAATATATTGCAAGAGAGCGCGCTGGGGGGGGGCAAACTTTTTTCCGACTTGATTCACTATTGTCGTCACCTCTTATTCCTTATGTATTAAAAAAATATATATTAAAAAAAACACACATAAATCAGATAAGTTTTTCTAGAGTGATAAGCGCACTAACGGACAGATAGACAGACAAAGAGACGTTGCATTTTATATATATTATATTCTTTGCGACATGATATTATTCCATATTTAATTGTTTAGGCAGTGTATTGCAAGAGAACGCGCTAGCGGCAAACTTTTTTCCGACTTGATTCACTATTATCGTCACTGCTTATTCCTTATGTTACGTAATAAAATATATCATTTTATACAATTTTATTCAATTTAAACATACATATCAAGATATGTATGTTTAAAAAAAAAAAGCACGTAAATCGGATAAGTGGTTCACAAGTGATAAACGCACTAACAGACAGACGTCAGACAGACAGAGAGAGAGACGTTGTATTTTATATATATTATAGAAGATTATAGATAACCTGTTGAGAGACCAAATGTATGAATTCAAAAAAAAAAACACGTAAATCGGATAAGTGGTTCTCGAGTGATAAGCGCACTAATGAACAGACAGACAGAGGGTTGTTGAGATTTTATATGTATTATAGAAGATTGTAGATAACGTGGCTAGAGAATAAATGTATGAATTAAAAAAAGAACATGTAAATCGAATAAGTGACCTCCAGTGATAAGCGCACTAACGGACAGAGAGACAGACAGAAAAATGTTGCATTGTAAACATATTTTATTCTGTGCTACATGATATTGTGCCATATGTAATGGTTTAGGCAGTGTATTGCAGGAGAACACGCCAGCGGCAAACTTTTTTCCGACTTGATTCACTATTATCGTCACTGCTTATTGCTTATGTTACCTAACGTAATAAAACATATTCTATACCTTGGCCAGAAAACATATGTATGTTTTAAAAAGAAAGCACGTAAATCAGTTAAGTAGTTCTCGAGTAATAAGCGCACTAACTGGAAAAAATTTCAAACTAAAGCATCAAGGGCCTGTATTTACATTCTTCTAAAGTGAGAGCTTGAACAAAAATATAAGCACATGATATGATTAATCTGCACTTAGTTTCAGATCACAGAGACTGTATATCAACTATTCATTCAAAGCGGTACTTGGGAAAGGTTGAAAAATTCTTCACATCGCTTGAAGTTTTTTTTGTACTTGTACGGAGAAAGAAGTATAAAATCGAAAAAGTTGATTCTTTATTCGACAGTTCATTTTAGGTAATATTGTATTTTTCTCTAAATTATTCTGGGTTTTTGTTACACGCAATACAGATTAATATGGATAGCTTTTCCAAATTAACTTTTGTGAGCAGGTTAGAGCTACATGTAAATATTTTCACCAGAGAAGGTTTTTTTTAATCAACAGTAAGCAACAATAAAATATTTTCCCTAATCGACGGGTTTATTATTTTGTTCAGATTTGATAAAAGAACTCAATATCAAAACATTAAAATTTAAAAATTTATGTTATAACTACGTACCAATTTGTGCCCGACTTTTGCATTTTTCGTACATTGAATATGCTGGATCGCCACTTTTGAACACATGACCATCTGGGTTAACTAAATTTGCCCAAGTGGAACCTGACATTTTAGCACTATGCTCCAAAATAATATGAACATCTGCAGGGGAACCAGGAGTACCATAAATAGTAATTGGAACTGTGGTTTTTGGAATGAAGACTACTTGCTTGTAGGTACCCTTTTCTACATGGATATATTTTCTAGTAGTTCCACCATGCTAAGAAAATGTACATATTAATAAATTTCTTACCTTGCCACCAAAGAGATTTTTTTTATTAAAATAATGTTATTTGTTTGTTTCTTATAATAACACGATTCGAAATATATACGTATATATATATATATATATATATATATATATATATATATATATATATATATATATATAACTTACAGTTATAGCAGCATTGACAGCTTCTTGTATGTAACTATAATGGCCTTTTCCAACAGAGTAGTCTGCTTTTGAATGGTGAATTGAGCCTGGTGTCCAACCTTGCAGATAACTTGCCTTGGTATAATGAGACGCTTCTGAATCAGATAATACCGGGCGCGTTTTTGTCCCTGGGTATTTTTGATGGTTTGCGAAGATTGTTACTACACAAACCAGCAGTAATAAAAAAATATTTGTCGTAGCATTCTGAATAACTGCAAATTGAAATAAAAATATGATTTTAGTAAATTGTTTTATATCTTGTTAACTATTGTTTAGATAATCTGATGATGAGCTCCAACTAAAAGTAAGAAGAAACCGCTATGGTTATCATTAATACACGGGCGAGCAAAAAAATCTACTCAAACTATATACTATAACTTTCATTTAAACATTTTTTTGATACACTGATTAATAAATGCATATGGGGCACCCTGTATAATAACTTTTCGGAACAAGGCTGTCAACGTTATTTGACAGTCTTGCCACAGTAAACATAGAACACAGTAACGACAGCACGGCTCGGCACCTTTGATCTCAAGGTGTGTAATGATCACATGACCTGTTATGATGCCCGCGAGTTTTTGAAATATTCAAATTCCTTTTTTCAAAAAAAATCCTATTCGGTAGAATAAGAATGAATTTTGCTGATTGAAAAGAAGAAAAAAAAAGGAGAACATTTTTTTCTAGAAAATGTTTTTATTATACTCCTATTAAAACAGATATACAAAAAAACAGGGAAAAAGGTAAAAAATCCACGGAAAAAACACATTTAACTTCGACGCTTTTTGCACGTTATTTATTTAAATATCTCATTGTTGAATTTATATTTCTCAACTATAAAAAGATATTGTCCGGGGAGGGGGATGTTCATTTTCGGAATATATCTCTGTACCCCTTCAGCTTCGCGTATAATGGCAACAGTCTTGTTCCTTATACCATATTTCAGCGAATCCTAGTAATCTGGATAGATGGAAAATAAATATAATTATAATTTTAAGATGAGATCTTCCTTTTTCTGAACTTAAGAATGAAGTGAACACATTTCTTGCTCCATTTTATCATTAGTTAATATAATAATTTTCATACAACTAATAACTTTTTGTGCCTATATACCACTTATATAAAAAAAATCGGTCAAGTGCAAGTTGGACTTGTGGAATTAGTGTTCCGTACGTTGATTGCTTTTAAAATAAAAATGTTTGTTGTGGAGGTACAAAATAATCAGGGACTTCACAAAACATAAGTTTTCAACAAAGTTTGTTTCTAATCTTTACTGAAGACTGACGACCTTGAAATTTTTATTTTTTTTTTATTTTTTATATACCAGATAAATTATTAAAGGTAATGCACTCGCGATAATTTTCATTCAATCTACACCCCGTGAAGAATATTTCAGATATTTTTCAAAATTTTTTGATCATTGTGATAAGGGGGAGACAGCCATTTTTTGCGATTTTCTAAAGACAATACAAAGGAAAGTGTGCGCAAATATTATATATATATATATATATATATATATATATAATATAATATATATACATATATATATATATATATATATATATATATATATATATATATATATATATACATATATATATATATATATATATATGTATATATATATATATATATATGTATATATATATATATATATATATATATATATATATATATATATATATATATATATATATATATTACTAGTGTTTTCACAAGTTTTCATTTGACACCACACTCGACGACCTAATAAAAATTTTTTTTAACTTTCAAAACCCCCAAAACTAACCCCGTAAATCAAAATTTAACTTTCAAAACTACACGGCTCTGATGAGGCCATCAGTTCCAATATTAGTACCAAACTTCAACTTTCTACGACAAATAGTTTCGGAGAAAATCGGGTGTGACAAACGGACAGACAGACAGACAAACGAATAGGCACCGAAGTGATCTTATAAGAGTTCCGTACGGAACACTAAAAATTAAATCCATCTCCCACTGCACCACCTAACTATACTGAGCTCAATGGAGATTATTAAGATATAAATTTTTGTCTATCTTTGTGTAAGAGAAAACATTTTAGAAAAGGAACCGCAAACTGTCTGTCACCAGACTGGATCTTCTCTCCACGACCCTGGTTATTACACGTGAATAAACGCACACAACTTATTACATAAAAAAATTACGTTAATGAGCGTTGTGTTAATAAAATCCCCGAAACTTAATAATAATCAATACTTAAAAAAGTATAGAAAATAACTTATACTTAAAAAATCATTAAAATATGGTATGTAGTAACGTAAACTGTAAAATTCTCACCTCAGTATCACTATAGGTTATTCACAAAATCACTGGCACTTGCATAATGTACGAATTATTTATTCAATTATTGACTGTCGTAAAGTGCCATGTGATCAACTTAAAAATGTTTTTTTTTAAATAATTTTTGAGTAGTGATAGTGAAGTGATATTTCACTTTTATCTTTAAATAGTTTTCTCAAAGGTAAAATAATTTTTATTTGTATTATTTTAACTTTTTTTTCAATTCTTAATCTGTATTTAATATTTTGAATTACTTAATAAGAAATAATTTTTTTTTTTATTTCGAACTCATAGGAATAAAAATGACAGTGGACTGACCGGCGGTACTATAACAGAGGCGAGCTATCTATTTCCAGGTATTTTTCGGGCAATAATGCTCTTTTGTAACGAAGTTTTAATACTGATTTTTTATTTACATACATTCCTGTTACCCCAACTATAAATACATATTTAGAGCAGCATACCCAAGTGTCAAGCCAGTTTTAATTTTTTTTCTTGGTACAAAATGCAATTTTAGCATAAAGGAAAATCTGTTTTCTTAAGAGTAATGACTGGCAGTATTGCTGCTCTGGAATTTATATCATTAGGAATTATGATCCGGTACGTCCTCAAGGCGTTATTAGGGATTGGGATTTGTTGTGGGTTTTTTGTTCTTTGGTTTTATAAGTTATTTTCAAGGTTCTCGTAGTCGAAAAAATTATGTTCTTTTTTTTATTATTTTCAGTCCTAACAGGAACAAAATTTTCTTTTTCTTTATACTGTTAATTGAAAAATTTTCTTTTTTGAGTACATTTATATGATTGAGAAAACACAAAAAAAAACAAGAAAAGAAAGAAAAAAGAAAAGTGACCACCAAAGTGATTTTTTTATAACAAAACAAATAGTCATTAGCACCAAGGGACATTCCCCAATATACTGTTGTTAACTACACAATATTATAATAAAAAGGAAAATACACAAAACAGCCAAAAATGGCTGGCTTTGGTTCCCTCTGCTTATCCCGTAAACCAGTAAAATAACAAAAGAATTTCAATTTTTGTTGATAAAGATGGAGTGTGATAGACCACCGCCATCTTTACTGCTAAAAATTGAAAATTTTTTGTTATTTTACTGCTTAACGGGATAAGCAGAGAGAACCAAAGCCAGCCATTTTTGACCGTTTTGTGTATTTTCCTTTTAATTATAATATTATGTAGTTAACAACAGTATATTGGGGAATGTCTCTTTGTGCTAATGACTGCTTGTTTTATTAAAAAAAAAATTTGGTGAGTCAATCATTTTTCTTTTTTCTTTCTTTTCTTGTTTTTTTTTTGTGTTTCTCAATCATATAAATGTACTCAAAAAAGAAAATTTTTCACTTAACAGTATAAAAAAAAGGAAAATTTTGTCTTTCCAGATGTCCTGAAGAAGAAATAAATATAATTTCGAAAGCTCGACTAACAAAAAAGGTTGTTTCACTACCCAAGGCCATAAATATTTAAATATACACTGCAGCCCCAATAAATTGAGAATATATTTTTCTTAACTAGTCAGTCGCGACTACTCCCGTCTTTATGTATATATATATATATATATATATATATATATATATATATATATATATATATATATATATATATATACATATATATATATATATATATATATATATATATATATATATATATATATAAATATATAAATATATATATATATATATATATATATATATATATATATATATATATATATATATATATGTATATAAATCAAAGCCGAAAGTAAGATTTCACCAGGATACCAAGGAAGTAAAAATAAAAAGAGGTGTTAGACAGGGTGACATCATATCACCCAAAATATTCACCCTGGTACTGGAAGATATCTTCAAGAGCCTTCACTGGGAAAACAGGGGACATATCCGAAGAGAGACTCAACAACTTAAGATTTGCTGATGATATCGCACTTTTTGCCGAAAATGTAATCGAATTGAAAGAAAAGCTCCAAGAATTACAAACTGAAGCAAAAAAGATCGGTTTAGAGATGAACATCACTAAATTCATGACCAATGACGTAATGTCCATGCACGGACAAGTGGAAAGGATGGATTCATATGTATCTTTGGGACAGGAAATTACACTCGGAAAATCGAATCAAGAACTGGAAGCCAATCGAAGGATACGCCTGGGATGGGTGGCTTATGGTAAAATGAAGCAGGTCTTTCAGTCCAAAAAAAAGCTCGCAGGAAAGAAATTTTGCTCTAGTTAACAAGTTATGGAAACTGAGGTCTATTTCGAAGGCAAAAACAAATCCTGCTGCAAGAAAGGTATAGAAATGTTAGAAAAGCATTGAACTGATTGTGTCGCTCTTGAAGGAGACTACGTTGATGAATAAAATCAACGAAACATTTTCATTTTAAGCAATTTAAAACTGTAAAAATTGAAAATAACTGTTGATATTATTTTGATTTTCTAATTAGGTAGTATATTAAAATAATAATAAGACATACTAGTTATCATCATTAACATATAGCAGTAAACATTATCTTGAGGAAAGGAATCAGAGTAAAAAAATGATGAATTTTTACAGATTTATCCCTAAAACTATTAGTACGTTAAATCGGGAATGGTACAAAAAAGTTGACTACAATTTATTAAAATTTAAAATAATGTCACGTTTCCTGTGAAACCCAAGGCTACTCTCAATTAATTTTCTATATATACGAATACATATAAGCAATTCAAAGAACGGTATGATATAAATAAAGCTAGAAAGGACAATGCTTTATGGGCATATTGGCAGAAAGTTAAACTTACTATATTACAATCCGTATATTCTGTGATAAAATCAGCATTTGATGTTAAAAAAAACGTTAATACGAGTATTAAAAAAAAATGTAAGTTGGATACTGCTAAAAACTCTACGATTTGAATGAAAACATTTATAACAAAGGTAGATACTAAGATCTATTTAATAATTAACGTAACATTTTATTATTGTATTATTTAATGCCTATTTTCACAATTTTTCAATGTTTTAGATTGTTTTACTTATAGGTGCTTGTTGCAGCAAAAAACTCAAACTAAAAAGACGGTCGATGACATAGAAGACAAGGACTCGTTTTTATTTGTGAATTTCTATTATACAAAAACTAAAATAGAACTTATTTTTCCTGATCCAAAATAAGATTATATCAGGCCCTATCTGCTCTTCGTCCAATACTGATCCTTGTTTATAGAATAACAAACCACCACCCCAGTCGTTGGAAGTAATTTAATTAAAAATTAGGATTGAATATTTTTTTCGCCTCTTTGGATATTAGCTAGGTATATTGATTACTTTAGAGAGTTCAGGAAATGAATAAAAATATAAATTTGGAAACAAAACTCACTGGCATCATAATTTGGCAAATGAATAATTGTCTAGATGGGGAGAACAGCGTCGCAAATTCATTATATAGGATAAAGATTAATTACTTCAACTAAGATTTTTTGTAACAGACACTCAATATTATCTTATTACGTAAAACCTATTTAATTATTTCTCAATAAATAGGAAATTTAATAATAAATTATAAGACAAAAAAAAATATATTCAAGGACTACAAATGATTGAAAAGTAAAAGATTAAAGTAAAATTTGTAAAAAAATTCGTAGATAAAAGTAATTAAACTTATAGATGAAAAAATAATCAGTTTATTAAAATCATAGATTTTGCACCTATCATCATCATCATCATCATCTTAAAATCGTTTTGTAAAAACAACACAAGGGTACAGTCAGGAAAAATGGAAAACAGTAAAGGGAATTGCTACGCTGTATGGCGATTTTAGATAAAAAAATACAAAAACACTGTTATAAGGGATGCAACTGAATAGAATTTCCTATTCAAGACAGTATGCATGCAAATGGTTGATTCTTTATGATCATTTTATTCCATTTACCAATTTTATTTTTTTACTCCTAATCTAGTTTAGATCAACAACAAGAAGATTCTGGCAATCTAAATTTAACACCTTATTTGGACAGTGTCAGGTTTACCATATAGGCAAAGTAGAAAAGCAAATAATAAAATATCAGAGCAATGTACCTAAAAATAAATAGCATATCGGGGAAAACAGTAATGGGTAAACAAATGTATCTTAAACATATTTTTTACAACCGTAAAAAATAACAGTTATGACGCAATATTACTAGTATACAAAGTGATCCTTTTTACTTTCTGTACTAGAGAGAAGTATTAGATTCGTAAAAAATTCAGATATCAAGAATATTGCACTTTTTCAGGAAAACAAGTCCCTCATTTTCGTTGCTCTCGCGATCTATCTGTCTGTATATATACTGATGTTTAACTGAAATAATAAACAAGTTTTCAGCATAATTATTTGTACTTAATTATATAAAAGGTAAGGGCGGGTTAAAGGGCTTGCTTCTCACATATCGTGTTAAAAATCCAAGTTATTTTTCTAGTACTTCTGAATTTTATAGTCTATCATATAAGGGGTTAAAAAGATGTTGAAGAGCGTCTAGAGATCAGTAATTTGAAATATGTGTAGTTATTTTATTACACTTAGTTACTTACAATCAAATATATAAAGGATTAAAAGAGGGTGAGAAGGAGCGAGAAAAAAATGTTAAATATATATTTAGTTCATTTATCTTTTAACAACTACAACTCAGCCACTTGATAGAGCTATGGGCCATATTTCGGGCTATGAATAATGCTAGAATATATTCAAGATACCGAAACCTCCTTAAGTACGTATGTAAAAAAGCTACAATACAAGCTAAAATTAATAATGATCTGATGAAATATCTTTGCAACTAGGAATAAGACCAAGTGACATTATCTTGTCAAAGCTTTTCATACTGGCTTTCAGTATATCTTTAAACAACTGGGTTGGAAGAATAGAGGAATTAATGTAGATAGAAGATATTTCAGCCACCTCTGATTTGCAGACGATGTGCTTTTGATCGGTGTCAGCTTATAGGAGTTACAGGAAATAGTCCAAAAGCTAAAAGCAGCTTCGGAGAAAATTGGACTAACTATGAATTTAGCAAAAATTAAAAACCTGACTCCCGATGAAACACCAAAATACGTTGGAGGCAATAAAATAGAGAAAGGAGAACCATAATATGAAATTCAACAGGAGGTTTAGAAGTCGTGTCCTGAAATCCCGATCAATTTGAAAAATAAAGTTTTTAACATGTGCATTCTACCTATATTGATCTAGATATGGACTGGAAACAGCAACACTTACCGTAAAAACAGCCAATGAACTTTGATTTATCTAACGAGCATTAGAACGAATCATATAGTACATTTTCGAACCTAAGAGAGACGTCTAAGAACAAAGGTAGAGGATGTAATAAAGCATGTGGCAACTCTAAAATGGACATGGGTAAGATCCGTTTCTAGAAAAGAGGTAGATAGGAGATGGAAGGAACACATAATACAGTAGAGACCTAGAAACCACAAGACAAGCGTGAGATGACCACCAAAAAGATGGGTTGATGACATAAAACAACAGGTCGGTAGAAACTCGCTACAGATAGCCAAAGATAGAATGGAGTTGACGAGAGGAGACCTACGTCTAGAAGTGAATGATAAGGGGATGCTGAAAAAAGAAGAAATAAAAGATTACAATCGTAGGAACGTTGCGCCGTATACCATATACCATAGAATCAAAGAAGTGGGGAAGGAAATGAAGAGACTGGTCAATATATCCATCATATTGCACATTTTTTCAAAGTTCTTGGAATCGAGGATTTGGAAAATTGTATTATTTATGGCTAAATATATAAAAGGTTAAAGAATGAGAGTAGAAGCTAGAGGGATTTGTTTGTATGTATCGTGTGTGTATGATCTACTCGAAGTAACTGGGATTAAGGAATATATAAAGTCTATTATTTTTTTTTATTATTTTCAATTATTTAGGGTCAAATTTTAACAAGGTTAATGGGTTGAGGAAGGGAGTTAGAGTGGTTGCACCGTATATATCATATCTTTTCATACTTTGTGGAACTGGGAAACTAAAAGTTGTTTTATTGTGGCCTTATTTTCAATTAGTTATAGTCAAAAATGTAAATGGTTAAATGGATGGGGAAGGGGCTCAGAAAAGTTGTTCTGCATATTCCTTTTAGGTTTCTTGAAGTCAAAATCGGACATTATAGTTACTCTTTCATTATTTTCATATAATTATAGTCAAAAATATCAAATATTAAAAAGGCGGAGGAAGAAGTTTTTACTACCGATATATTGCGTTATTCTTCCTATTTGAGTTTCTTAGGATCAATGAATCCAAAAACTGTGTTACTTTTTGTTATTAGTATTTACTTAGAGTCAGACATGTAAATGATTAAAAGATGGGGAAGACAGTTAGAAGAATGAAAACGTATATTTCACATTGCACATCGTTTTTTAGGTTCTTTGATTCTAGGAATTAGAAAATTGTATTGTTTTACATTAGTTTTTATTTTAACAGAAATAATATGTAGAGAAGACTAAGATGCGATCACGAGTGACCGAAAGAAAATCCTTAATATTATTTGCTCTTAACATATCCAAGGCATTCGACCGTGTTTGGCACGATAGACTGTTGGCTAAGTTGCGCTCTTATGGTATGTCTGAAAGGTTCGGTTTGTGGCTCTCATGTTTCCTCAGAGAGCGTTCTTTACGAGTGGCGGTCGACGGATTTCTTTCTAACACCCTCACTATCAACGCTGGTGTGCCCCAGGGCTCCATACTGTCTCCTACTCTCTTTCTCATTTACATTAACGATCTGCTGGAAAAGACCGGGAATCCAATCTATAGCTTTGCAGATGACAGTACGCTTGTCTCTTCATTCACCTTGAACGCTCGGACATCGGCTGCTCAGGCGAATGTCCGCAGACAGCAGGAGGTCGTTCAACTCAACAAAGACCTGGAAGAAATTCTATCTTGGGGTGACAGTAACCAAGTGGAATTTAACGCTACAAAAACCCAAGCGGCAGTTTTTTCTAAAAAAGTTAACGTTGCTTAACCCGACATAGTTATGTCGGGGCACTCCATTCCCCTAGCATCGTCGCTCAATTTGTTGGGCGTTAGTTTGGGAGCAAATATGTCTTGGCATGAACATGTTGCAGGCATAGCAAGGAGAGCTTCTCAAAAGTTGGGAATATTATTTAGAACCAGAAAGCTTTACACACCACAACAACTGTTAATTCTTTACAAAGCCCAAATTCGACCAACTATGGAATACTGCTCCCACGTTTGGGGCTCCGCTCCCAAATATACACTGCATTTGTTGGATTCTGTTCAGAGAAGAGCGGTCCGTCTGATTGGGGACCCGGAATTGACCGGCGGCCTTGATTCGCTGGAACATCGAAGAACGGTTGGTGACTTGAGTCTGTTCTATAAGTATTTTCATGGAAAGTGTTCGAAGGATGTAGCCCGCTTAATTCCTCCCAAAGCGGTGCATGTTAGAAATACATGTCGCGCTGGTGCTTCGCATCCGTATGAGGTTCAGCTTGTTACTCCGTGTACAACGCTTTTCAAGCAATCTTTTATATGGAGAACGTCATCCCTTTGGAATAATTTGCCCAGCGCTGTGTTTCCCACCGAGTACAATTTACAGCGATTCAAGAACAACGTGAATCGCTTTTTCCGCACTCGTGCCGCTCCTGGAGCGCTTTAGGGACTTCCCTGCAGCACGTGTGCTAGACCAATAAAAAAAAAAAAAAAAAAAAATTAATGTTTTATTTGTTTTTGGTTATAAAAAAAAAGGTTAATTTAATTGTAACAATTGCTCCATATAAACATGTTTTGTTGAAAGATAAGATATTATTTTTTTTTTAAATATCGGTAAGTATTGATTATTTTTTTTTTAGTTTTAAAAACTCAAATTCTGTTTTTCTTTTTGCAGAAGTACTGAGTAAATAATTTTACCAACTGTTAAAGATTAATATGTAGTATAATAATCAATCCGAGGCTCTCATCCGTGAGATAGAATTTTTCATGTATAGTTTGATATAGATATGCCTTTTACGATTCCCTTTTTAGCATTAAAACAGTGATAATAAATGTGGTAAAAAATGCAGAACTAGTCACTGATGTATAATTTTGACACTTTGTATTTACCTTCAGACGCAAATTTCATTTCAAATAATACTATATAATAAAATAAAATTTATATTAAACAAACAGATTGTTTCACAGAAGAAGTGAACACATTTTAGACGTGATTATCATTATCTTTATGTTGGTGCTACAGCTTTTGTAGTGTCATAACCTTCTGAAGACTTCTCATCCATTCTATCCTATTCTACGCTTGGTTTCTCCAATTTAGAGCACGTATCTTCCTAACATCCACCGAAACACCATTACTCCACCCGAGCATAGATCTTCCCCGTTTTCTACTTTCAACAGGTCCTACACTGAATACACATTTTATTTTATAGCTACATAACTTTACTTTCACAAACGATTAATTTCTACTTTAGTCACTAGCCCGTTTTAGTTGTTTTTGGACATAATATTCAATTCATCATTGTATCTACGTCTCCATTCCCCGTTTTCACAGGTTGTTCCATAAATTTGTTGGAGCACCTTCCCTTTGAAGGTGAGCAGTGCGCATTCATCGGGCTCAATTATAGTCCAGGCTTCCGGTCCATATGTTAGAACTGGTATTATGAGCATTTAATAGAGCCTAACTTTTGTCAATCGTGACAGACTCTTACTGGAAAGATGCCTTATTAGGATGCAGAGGATTTTATTATTATTAATCTCTTTTTTTATTTTTTTTTTATGGGTCTAGCACACGTGCTACAGGGAACCTAAAGCGCTCTAGGAGCCGTATATGCGCGATATTTCCTCAAATGTGTTGCTATTAGGATCAGACTGTGTGCCCAGGTAGACAAATTTCCTTACCATTTCGAACGTTTTCTCTTTAATTGCAAAACTGCCCTATTTCTGGATCAACAGTGAATAGTTGACTGCATAAATTTGTTTTTTTTGGGTTTATTCGAAGGCTAATGGTCCTTGCCGATCAGAAGCGGCTTCTTTGGCCCTTCTTCTCGTACCAGTTATCATTATATCAAGAGCATTTGCATATACTAATGTAAGTGTAGACCTATTAAAAATTGCTCCTATACTGTCTGTAATTGCGTCATAGATAATTGTTCCTTAGGCTATATTAAAGAGACACGCCAACGCATCTCCTTGCCTCAATTTTTCATGTGTTGCTGGATCGCTTTGTATGCCAATGAGTAATCCGCCATGGTTATTTTTATTAAGTAAACAAGCTCTTGTGGTATCCTAATTTCATTTATTGACTGAAAAAGATTCGGTCTTACGATGTTGTCATACTGTCAGGCTGTTTTAAAATCGATAAAAAGATAGTACATATCAATTCTTGGATATTTTCGAGGATCTTTCGTAAATAGAAAATCTGATTAATAGTTGAGCGATTAGGTCCCGCTTAGTATTCTCGTGTGCCTCTGTTCATGGTTTTAATCTTTCACATATGATATTTGACAGCATCTTGTAAACCGTGTTTAGGAATGATAATCCTCTGTGGTTTTCGCGGTCCGGCTGGTTTTCTTTCTATTGTAAGAGGTATATAAGGATTGAAACTGAAAAAGCAAATGAATATAAGGTCACCTCGTGGATAGGAATGGTTGACTACGAAAAAGCATTTGACTCGGTAGAGATATGGGCAGTCCTTAACGCCTTAAGCAACAGCAGAGTCGATGAAAGATACACAACTCTTCTTAAATACAATGACGCTTCACAAATAATGCTTGAAGAAAAAACAAATAAAATCGAAAATAAAAGAGGAATTAGACAAGGCGTCTCGATGTCCCCAAAGCTGTTCACGTTGACTATAGAAGACATGTTTAAATCGATAAACTGGGAATATAAAGGAATATTAATGGGCGGTGAATGATTAAATCACTTAAGGTTCGCAGATGATGTCACTCTGATCGCCAACACAAAAGAAGAATTACAAGAAATGCTCATGAAATTAAATAACAAGTCTCGAGAAATAGGTCTAAAAATAAACTTCACCAAAACCAAATATTTGAACAACGGAAGTAAAGATAACAGCCAGGAACTATTAATAGAAGGTGAAATAATAGGAAAGGTACAAACATTCATATATTTAGGACAAAAAATCGAAATATCAAAAAATAATTTAAGGCCTGATTTAGATTGAAGAGTCTCGTTAGGTTGGTCTGCTTTCGGAAGGTTACAATCTACATTTAAATTGGTCATCTCAAATATAATAAAAGCCAAAGTATTCGATCAATATGTACTGCTGGTATTAAAATATGGCACTAAAATATAGGCTTTAAATAAAAGTATAATAAATAAACTCCAGGTAACCCAAAGAGCAATGGAGAGGAGAATACTCAATATTAAACTTCAAGATCCCTAACATCGAGATTCAAAGAAAATTAAAAGTGACAGATGCAATACAACGAATATATATATATATATATATATATATATATATATATATATATATATATATATATATATATATATATATATATATATATATTAAGGTGGAGTTAGACGGGGCATATCGCAAGGCTGAATGATAACAGATGGACACGCTGTATAGTTGAATGGAGGCCTAGAGAACACAAAAGATACAGAGGTAGACCACAGATAAGATGGACGGACGATATAAAAAGATTAGCAGAACAAGATTGGGTAAGAAAGGCAAAAAACAAAGCTCAGAGACAACTTGGGGAGGCTTACATCCGACTATGGATGGAATAAGCTAATGATGTTGATGATGATGATATAAGGATTGCGCCTCATCGTTATGGCATCTTTTCTTCAGATCAAATTCTACAGATGGTTTCATGCATACTATTTGCAACAAATTATTCACCATGCTTAAATCATTCTTCAGTTTTTCTATTACCCTGTTGACATATTACTTGTTGGAGAATTTACAGGGTTATCATTTGCGAAATATAATTCCATACTGTTGTTACAGTTCATCTCCCAACTTAAAGTTTTCTGCCTCTCTGCTTAAAATGTCCTCTTTAGTAGTCAGTAGGTTTCCATCCTTATCTTTACATATGTTTATCTTCGGCTGAAATTCCTTCCTCATATTATTAATTTGTCGGTAGAACTTGTTTCAGCTTCTAGTTTTTTTATTTGAAGTTTTACTGATCCTAAAAGCTACTTAAATTAGGTAACATATTTAAATATACAAAACCACGACTGTGATCTAAATTTTAAAATAATGCAATTATAAAACAAGGGCCACAAACTTAACTATCTGGGATTCCTGGAGATAAATAAATGTAAAAACTATGACCTTCTTCTTAATGGCTAGTTATTTGTCAAGAATTACCCTTTATTGAATATTTACATTGGGAGTCTATTGTTAGTTTATAGTATCCTATATTATAAAATTACATTTGAAATACATACAAGGGCTACCTTTTAAGTTTTTACAAAAACAATGAAAGTAAAAAAAAAAAAATTGCTGTTTTAGTGTTTCTCAAATATTCGCCTTTAAGATTTATACCATTTTGCATGCGTTCGAACCAATCATCGATACATTTTTTCCACTCTGAAGTTAGTATTTCAAAAACATAGTTTTGAAAGGATTCAACATCTTCTTGAGGTGATGCAAATCACTGTGTACGCTTTTTTTTGACACTCGGGAACAAAAAGAAGGCGATAAATCAGATGAATACGGGCAATGAGACATTAATTCGATGTCGATAATCATTCCTTTGACGTGCTGTGTGAGAGCTGGCATTATCATAATGAAGAATGATGCGACGTTTTCGATTGTTTTTCCTGATTTCATCGATGACTTCTAGCAAACAAACTATTGTATACCTTTCAGCATTAACTGTTCTTCGATCCTCTAAAGCAATGGTTGCAACATGTCAAAGATAACCAAAAAAACAAGCGATTATTTTCTTCGAAGTGCTTCGGGAACGAACCAATCTGTTGGATACGATTCATCTTGGAACAGCCAAACAGTTAATTTTTGTTTTAGTTTGCGGCTCATACGAACATATCCAAGTTTCGTCTCTTGTTACGGTCTTATATACGGATTTTGCATGTCCTCGTTTTTGAGCATTTTCTTATACCAATTGACACGAGCGTGTATTTGAGTTTTAGTCAAATTATGCGAAATCCATGGAGAATAGATCTTTTTCACAACTAAATGTTCATGCAAAATCAAATGTACTGCCATCTTTGATATATCCAAGTGTACCCCTATCTGATTGTAAGTCACATGCCGATCCTCTTCAACCGATTTTGTAATTCAAAATTCATCGCTGACCGAACCATGACCACGACGGAATTCTGCTAACCAATTGTAAACAGTCTTTTCTGATGGTGACTCATTACCAAAAATTCTTGTTGAGTTAGGCCTTTACTAATATCCTAAAAAAGCAACCAACGAAAACCTTCACATAAAATTTCCATTTGTTCTTAAAACTGTTTTTTGTTAAATGCTCACTGTAAACTACTCTGCCAATTTCTGACCGTCATCTAGTGGGCGTTTGTGAAAACTTAAAAGGTGACCCTCGTATATATTTAATTTCATGCCAAAATCTTCAGTAGTTTTAAGTAATATGAAGAAGACACAGCACTATCGAAACGATGATGATAGTAACTAAAGTAAAGTGGAAATCTTAACAAAAACATGGCCTAATATCGGCTAATTTTATAAATTAAATTAAATATCTTTTCTTCGATTTTTCTCTGTTGATCTAACCAAAACTAGTACGGATCTCTCGAGTTACAGTAATTGTATTTATAAAACTTTGTAACATAAAATGTTTTTCTTAATGCGGTTTTTGTATTTCATAGTACTTAGTTATTAAAAAAATAAAATTATGTTACATTGTAAGTGCACTGACTAAGTAAAAAAAACTAATTTACACACTATAAATTTTATTTAACAGAAGGTAATTTGCAGATTTTGTTAAATAAATCATTGCAACCTTGTTAAGAGCCACCTCCAGTATTCTTGTATTCCCAGAAAACGATTATAATGAGTATCGTCCAGATTTCTATGACTATCTATGTTCCCAGAGAATGCTCTTCCACCAGCTCCAGTAGCATAAGGAGCGCCTGTATTAATAACGGAATCGATATCTGTTTCTCTAATGACGACTTGTCCATTTGCATCTACGAATAATGAAATGAAAATAAGGAATTAGAATAGATGTTACTATAATAGAAATATAATGTAGCTTTTTTAAATGGTTAGATAGTTAACGCGAAATCAGTCATTTTTTTTCTTTCTAAAAAAAAAAACATATTAAATTGGGAAGAATGATAAAAAAAAAAATGCTTTATTCAAAGTATGCTCCATCGATTGTTATACATTTTCCCCATCTTTCGGGCAATTTGTGAATACCACGCCAGTAAAAATCTTCCCATTTTGCTGCGAACCATTCATCAAGCCATTTTTTTCACATCTTCGTACGAACCAAAGCGCTGCTCAGCAAGTGCGTGACCTATCGATGCAAACAAGTGGTAATAGGAAGGAGCCAAGTCTGGTGAGTAAGCTGCATGGAGTAGAACTTCCCAGCTGTGTGCTTCCAACGTGTCGCGAACTGGTTTTGCCGTATGTGATGCAGCATTGTCATGAAGAAAAATGACTTTGTGTTGCCTCTTTCGGTATTCTGGCCTTTTTTCAAGCAGCGAATGGTTCAAATCGGTCAATTGTTGTTGGTAACGTTTAATATTAACCGTTTCCCCAGGTTTTACCAGCTCATAATAGACCATGCCCCTCTGATCCCACCAAACACAGAGCATCGTCTTTCTGCCAAAGCCATTCGATCTTACGGTCGATGTGGATGGTGCGCCTGGGTCTACCCATGATTTTTTTGCGCTTGGGATTCTCAAAATAAATCCACTTTTCATTCCCTGTAACTATACGATGCAAAAACGACTTCCTTTTTTACCAAGCGAGCAAAATGTCACACGTGTTTTTGCGCTTTTTTTCCATTTGCCTGTCGTTCAACTCATGTGGTACCCATCTACCGGTCTTCTGAATCTTTCCCATCTTTTGTAACCGATTGGAAAAAGCTTGTTGACTAACGCCCAATTGCTCGGCGAGTTGTTTTTATGTTTGCGAATCATCTTCGTCCAACAATGCTTGCAATTCCACATCTTCGTATTTTTTTGGCGGTTTTCCACGTTCTTTGTCTGCAACATCAAAGTCACCACTTTCGAAACGCCGAAACCATCGTTCACACGTGCCTTGCGATGGAGCATGTTCACCATAAGCTTCTCGAAGTAATCGGTATGATTCAACAGCAGTTTTCTTCGAACGAAAACAAAAAATTAATGCTGTCCGCGAATGCTCTTTGTTCGGTATAAATTGCGACATATTGAACACAACAACACAACACTATACACACACTTTTCCAATTTATCACTCGTGAGCGTCTGACACTTATTGATGACACAACAAAATGGCGCAGTCTCAAATCATTATAGCACAAACTGTATTGGTGCACCATCTGTTGTCTGAAATCCGCATTTCATACTTGTACACCTGGTATGAGTACAATTTAAGTTAACGAATTATAAATTTGAACCCCTCCAAATTGCCAAAAAAGATTTCCTAATGTATGGTTCTCGAAAAAGTATTGAGTGTTTTTTCTCGCTGGATAGCTTTAGCATCATATATCTAGGGTAATTTAAGTCGCATCGGCCTATACTTAGCATCAGTGGAAAGCTGACATTTTACGATAGTAGGCGTGCGAAAACTGTTAGAATCGATCTATTCAAACTTAATTTAGAGCGTCTTGAAGATAACTGAAATTTCCGTAAATTTTTTTTTAAAATTTTATTCGGCACAAATGCTGCGCTGGCCTATACAGAAATTTCAGCTGTTTATGGTCAAAGATGCTTCGGTGACTCTCAGTCTGGAAATTTTCGTGGTCAAAGATGCTCCTCGCGCTGGTCTACCAATAACAGAAAAAGTTGATGAATTCTGGAAAAAACTGAATAAGACCGATATGTAAGTAGACTAAACGTCTCCAAGGAATAAACGTTGACCATTAAATAGTTTTAATCCATTTGGAGAAAGCTGGCTACAAAAAGAAGCTCGATGTTTGGCTACCATATGATTTGGCGCTGAAATATTTACTCGATCGAATTTTCATCTGCAAACCTCTATAGAAACGTAGAGCGATGAAAAGTTGATCAAGTACGACAATAATGTGCAAAAAAGATCTTGGTCGAAAAAGGATGAAGCTCTGCAAAAGATGCCAAAGACCGAATTGACAGGTGATGCTCTGTGTTTGGTGGGATTGGAAGAAAATCATGCATCATGAGCTTCTATAGCCTAGCAAAACGATTGATATTGTACTCCACTGTCAACGGTTGACAAGACTGAAGAAAGAAATTTAAAAAATCTGCAGACCACACCCATCTTTGATAATTCGACAAAAAATGAGGGAGTTTGGCTGGGAAGTTTTAATCTATCCATCGTATAGTCCGGACCTTGCACCGTCAGACTACCATTTGTTGCCAATTTGCCAAATTAGATGAACCAATTAAAAAGGTTTGTTCTCCCGTAACGCATTCAGGTAAGAATGCACATTTTATCATCGTAACCAGTCCTGTAAAAATCTATTTTGCAGATAAAAAATTATATACAAATTAATAATTTTCCAAACATATTTAAAATAAAAGTAATTTTGCAGTATTTTTTTTTGTGTAGCAAAATATGAAGATGTTAAATTGCCGAAGACTGTCATTAAGTTTGGCCCTTTCGTTAACAGTACGGGATACCCCAGAATAATTGACAAACCCGAGAGTAACATCAATCAATCCCCAAACTAGAACTCGTCAGCCAACCTGAGCGAAGATGACAAGATCATCACCGCAGCAGCAATGCTTATTAGCCAATACACCTCAGCCCTATCTAAAGTAAAACCGCCAAAACTCTTATAACAAAGGACTACGGGCAAGAAGAGAAAGATATAGTACTGACATGTCAAAGGATACTACTATATACTACCAGTAAGAGTATAGCAGTAACTGAGAATTTAATAAGAAAATCCTTATCTTGCTTATTTTTCACCGACGCTAAGCACTTATTTTTGTGCCCGTTATTCTCGAAACCTATTTCCGGACTTGCTTATTCAACCTGCCAAATATCCTTTCCAGGCCTTAACAGGAAATTATTATAAAGTTCTAGCTTTACAGAAAAATAAATGAAATGTACAAACATGTTCAGTACATTATCAGGAAGCCATTTTCTATAGAGATGCAAATTGTTATATCATACTAATTCATCTGGTCCTAAATTGGCTGGAAAAAATAAGTTTTTTTATACGTATAAGTGAAGTTAAAACATTTGAATAACTTGAGACTGTCACATTAAACCACCCGTTAAAAGACCAGAATACCTAAGAGTAGGTACACTTACTATCAGAGGAATCCCATGCTCTAGCCAAACTACATCCATGATGTGCTTTTATACCATGTTCTGCAGTAATTTTACTATGTATACATAAAAATCCATACTTCTGAGTTTTATCTGTATTCGGAGCAAAAATAACTCCGTAGGTACGAGGCCTGTCGGCTCTAGTAATTATTTCAGAATTCTCAATCACAGCTGAGGCACCGCCAAAGATGAAATCCATGTCCCCTTTAATCGTTGCTTTACTTAAATAAAGTCTTTTTCCACTTAAGTACAGAGTATCCTAAAAATTTTTTTTATTTCAGTTTTCGCACTCAACAGTATTTCTCTAAAATAATAAGTCCATAAACTTTAATTTAAAAAAATTAAAATCATTTATCCTGTATTAACAAATACTAGTACTAGTTTCACAAGAATGATAGAGGATTTAAACTCTCCTTTAGTATGTTAAAAAAGATCTCCTTTATCCTCTCACAAGAAACCCTATGCAAATGTCTTCAGTGTTCCGTACGGAACACTTATGGGATCACTTCGGTGTCCGTCTGTCGGTCTACCTGCCACACTTGATTTTCCCCGAATCTGTTTGACAAAGAAAGTTGAAATTTAGTACAAATATAGGAATTGATGGCTGAATCAGGGCCGTGTAGTTTTGAAAGTTAAATTTGGACTTAAGGGGTTAGTGTTGGGGGGTGAAAAAAAATTTTCACCAGGTCATCGAATGAATCAAATAAAAGCTTGTGAAAATATATATGATTTAATACTCGCGCACACTGTTCTTTGTATTATTTTCAAAAATGGTCAAAAATCGTTGTCCACCCACCCTATCTCGAAAAGTACTGATCGAAAATTTTGAAAAAATTATAGAATTATCTAAATAAAGTATAGATTATGCGAAAATTAACATTGTGCATTATATTTGATAATTCATCTGGTAAAAAAAAAAACATGAAAACTTTATTCAACACAATGGTGGATGTTTTGTTAATGTACTTTTAAGTACATTATTTGTTGCTCGTCGCTACTGTAGCAAGACAAAATAATTTTTTTTTGTATGTTTATAATTAAAATATTTAGGTTCTAGATTGAGCTAGATTGATTTATTGGCTATTAAATAGCTAAGATGCTATAACTATTATATATTACTGACTAAGAAAAAAAACGTGAAAATACATATTGGATCTTAAGATATATACATATCAGGGACCTAATTAACTTAGCATAGGTAAAGATTTTATTTTATTTTAAAAGCAATCACGGTACGGAACAAACATTGCGTAAGTCCAATTTGTACTTGACCGGTTTATTAGAATAAAAAATCTTAACAATGCGGTTTGCGAATGACAGTTCACCACCAAAGAAGATAGGTAATAGAAAAAAATAATAATATTTTTAGATCAATTGTTTTGGCTCAATTCAATAAATGTCAATTTAATTCGGCAATGAGATAGTGGTACCACAATGTTAATGGTGGTAACTAAGGACACTCAAATATGCAAAGCGTATATATTGCATATTTTGCATATTATATGCATTTTTCTAAATATTTGCATAAATGCTTTAAAAATAGCATATATGTGCATATTCGAAGGAATTTATAATAATGTAGGCCTTTGGTAGGTGTTTTCATTCATTTTTCGGAATAAAGGTCAATGTTTAGGGCGCCGCCCCCGCGCCGGTGGTTTTCCCCAAATAAATTTTATTCTTTTATGGTCAGTAAAAACCAGTCAGTAAACCCCAGACGGCCATCAGAGCATACTTGTATTATTAATTTATTAGATTTCATTTTTGGTTGTGCTTTTAAAGTGGTTACGTCGATTTGTGCTTGTGAGTCGTATTTTACTACAGTGAAATGCCCAAAGCCAGTAGTGTGTCAGTCTGGATTAAACCATACAAAGAACTAAGAATAGATATGGAAAAAAAATCTACTGTTCTGCATGTGTTAAAATTGTAAGTATAATTTTTGAATACCAGGGTATTTCATTTTCGTTTAATAGTTAAACATAACGAAATTTTTGTCAGGATTTTGCCGTTGATGCTATTTTCAATGTTATTTAAGTTATTTTTGTTCCATTTAATGAACAAAATTTCTATTTAACAAAACCACGAAATAGAAATACATACGTAAACGTATGTATTTCTAGGTAATCTAATAAAAAAGGTACAAAGCAGAATTTTAATTTTTGCCTGCCCTAAGCACCTAGTTTTCTATTCAACGAAATTTCTATTTAACGAATTTTTTCCTTGGGATTTTAGTTAAATTTTCTTTTTTTTATTGCAGATACCATGCGATAAAATATTTTAAATAGAACAACACGTGAAAAACTGCTTGCCATATTGCCAAATTGAGTAAGACGAAACCTGGAGATAGGCCACAACACACATTAATGCAATGTTTCCAACCAACGTACAAAAATAAAGAACTAAATGAATAAGACATCTTTAACCGAGATCTATGCCGTGCAATGATGACATCAAACATTCCGTTATCGAAGCTACGTAATCAAAACTTTACTTCCTTCCTCTAGAAGTATTGCAAATTTAATATCCCAGGTGAAACAACAATATGGAGAAACAACGTAAGCTCTTTGTATTCACAGGTAATTGTGGAAATTAAAGGTAAAATTCGCAACGAACATTTTTACATATGTATTGATGAAACCACCGATTCAAGAGGACGGTATATTGCGCATTTATTGATTGGAGTTCTTAGCGACGATATTTTGCCAAAAACTTATCTGATTGCTTCCAAACAGTTAGAAAAAACAAATGCATTGACAGTGGCCAGATTTGTTCAATAGGAACTATCGAAGTTTTTTCTGCCTACTCCTGTTCCAGGAGATAATTTTTTTGCTTATTTTGTCAGATGCAGCACCGTACATGATAAAGGCCGGGCAAAATTAAAAAAAAATTTTATCCAAACTTAATACATGTAACATGTCTCGCTCATGCTTTAAATAGGGTTGCTGAGGAAATTAGGAATCATTTTCCGCTTGTGAATAGCTTCATTTCTAACATGAAGAAAATCTTCCTTAAAGCGCCTTTAAGGATTCAGTTCTACAAAGAAAGACTACCAAACACTCCTCTTCCACCTCAGCCTGTTATTACAAGATGGGGCACTTGGTTGGAAGTAAACATTTTTTTTTTATTGCGACAACTTCTGTCAACTAAATGGTCTAATTGCAGAATTATCAGACGAATCTTCCCAATCCCTTACAGAACGATTATTCAAAAATAAGGAGATAAAACAACAACTTTCCTTCCTTAAAACAAATTATAGCTTTGTGAAGTACTCAACTAATAAAACAATATGAGGTCGCTTTTGAAAATGTCGCAGTTAAAATTCGGAGCAAAATTTTTCAAAAATTTCGGAATGTTATGGAAAAAAAAAAATAGTGGGTTTCAATTTGTCAGCCAAGTAGCTAATGTTTTAGAGGGGGATTTTACTGATTCCATTGATCCCCCCCCCCCGATCCTATGCTATTAAATAATTTTAAAAACGCCCCTATTACATCAGTCGACGTGGAAAGGAGCTTCTCAATTTATAAATTTTTTATACAACGATAGAAGACAAAACTTTTTAATGGAGAATTTTGAGAAACATTTTAGTAGTTTATTGTTTTTTTTTATAACTAACGGCAACCCAGTCTTTTGCAATATTTGCATATTTCCGCTTACTTAGTTGCATCGCCCTGTATGTATCACATTTAAAATGTATGTTTTATTATGCTGTTTACTACGTATATAAATTTTTATAATATGTACCTACAATATTATTATTATTATATGTTCATCTTTAAGTAAAGTAATAAAATATATTATTATTTATATTTATTTTTTACTTTGTATAATATTATATTTAGATTTAGTTCATTCGCCCTGTATGTTGAAAATTTAAAATCGGTTTTTCAAGTCTATTTCGGTTTTTTTTACTCCATATTTACAACACGTATGTGCATATTTTGAGAAAATTATTTGAATATTTATGCGCATATTTTAAAGTTTTTCACTTGTATATTTGGGTTTCCTTAGTGGTAACAAAAAAAAAGATATTTTTTAATATTTTTTTTCTCGGTCAGATTAGGCAGTTTTAAGCAGTTTTTTAAATTATTTGTATTTGCTATATTTAGCGAAGTGGTCTGTTGCATTGACTGCTATTTCCGGCAAAATGGTATTTGGAGAGATTTTTGTCAATCGTGTATGTGATTTTAATCTTTATAGTTGTATTTTACCTGAAAACCGTAGAAATTTATATGGTCAAAATTTTGCTTGTCCCCATCTAGTCTACCAGCCACAGCTTGGCCATCTTTTGAAGTATTTTCAATTGTCAAATAGGCAAGTTCAACATTATCTGCTTGAACCCATACGACTGGGGAACATGAGGTACCTACAACAATAATAATTCCAAATTTTACCACTTTCATTTTTTGATACATTCCAAACATGAACCCAAGAATTTTTAAATTTAAGTATAAATGTTTTTTGCGCCCTAGTTAATACAAAAACTGAAAATCTTATCGTGGTTAAGCAGTGGAAAAATAGTCAGCGAATTTAAATGGACCAGATTCTCATTGCTTACGATTATATAGCTGAAAAGAAGCTGTCACAACTTAGAAAAACACTATTTCAGTAATTTCCGTAACCAGTCAAAACCTTTGTGCAGGTATCAATAAATTTTGTCTAAAAAGATCTCTAAAGAAACCTTAATTCAGTAATTAAATACAGTAAACATATTTATTGATTTGAAAAGTAAATATGCCAATAGATGGTAATAGTGTCCTACGAAATTTAAACTTTCTTTTATAACACAGAAATTGGTGCTCTATTGTGCTATAGTTATGTGTTCTTAATAGTAAAATCGCTTTAAAAATCTTATACACCGTAACATTTTTTTGTGAAGAAAATTTCATTTTTTCCATTAATATCGTAAAAAATTAAATTTGTGCTGAACAATAGCATATAAAATAACAAAGCGTTAATATTTTACGATTTCCATGAGTACTCAGTGTCTTACAATAGTCTGCCAACAATCGACGACTCCTTTTATTTTGATACTGCTTCCCTATGCTGGAAATATCTCATCTTATAAGAAATCTATCAGCAGAAGCAGAATTTTTCGCCGTATGCAACACGAACCATCCGGGGTGACTGAAATACTTTCTAGATATAATAACAGAGATATTAGATAAAATTAAATTATAATTTTTCAGATCAACAGTCGCTCTGTCACAATAACTTATGGTTTTAAAAGTAAGCACTTGAGTTTTTTGCCAAAATGAATATGCTACTGTCACAAAAATACCAAGTAATCAAATAATAATTTTTACAGTTTTGTAATGAGAGTATATAATTATGTTTTATTATCAACGTCAATTTCGTGTTATAAACACTGTTGACCAGTGTTATCAGCAGTAGTAAAAAGCAAAAACAGAAATACAAATCTAAGATGTATTTTTGTATCCTTTTTAGTGTTCCGTACGGAACACTTATAAAATCACTTCGGTGTTTGTCTGTCCGTCTGTCACACCCGATTTTCTCCGAAACTATTCCATATAGAAAGTTGAAATTTGGCACTAATATAGGAATTGATGGCCTCATCAGAGACGTGTAGTTATGAAAGTTAAATTTTGACTTAAGGTGTTAGTTTTAAGGGGTGAAATCAGAAGTGCAAAAAAATTACCAGGTCATCAAGTGGGGTGTCAAATGGAAGCTCGTATAAACACGGGTTCGAAGATACATAAAATGTAATTCTTGCTCACATTTTTCTTCGTATCATTTTTAGAACATTGTGAACAATCGCTGCCCCCCCTTCTCGAAAAGAGCTGATCAAAAAATTTTGAAAAAATTCGGGAATATTCTCCAGGAGGTGTAGATTAAACGAAAATCATCACGAGTGCCTGACCTTCAACAATTTATCTGGTATATAAAAAAAACTAAAATGTCTATGTCATCAGTTTTCATTAAAGATCGGAAAAAACTTTGTTGAAAACTCATTTGGGGTGTTTTTTGGGAAGGCACTGATCATTTTATACCTCCGCAACAATTTTCTTTTGTTTTAAAAGCACTTACGGAACACTAATTGCGCAAGTCCGACTTGCACTAATAGAAAAAATGAATAGATTGACCACATATCGTCATGCAAATTAGTTGTCATATTTTGTTACTATACTGGTTAAGAGTTTAACTAACCAAAAGTAAATTGTTTTTGTTTTATATTTTTAAAACATAGTTGAGTTTATAATATCTGTCCATTTGCTCGTCTGCCTTCCCATTTTAGAAATCCTTATTGCTTTATTTCTTAATAAAGATTGAATAAAGTTACAGTAGTAATGTACAGAGTGAGTTAACGATAGAGTAAAGTTCATTATCTCATTTGTTTCGGGAATGACGAAAAAATATTAAATACATTAGTTTTAGGGAATGTTAAGGTGCACTTAAAATTATTTTTGAGCATACAGAGTACTTCAAAAAAGTGTGGCCGATATAACATATGTTTTTTTATACGGAACATCCTATTTTCTAATTTATTATAAATTCTACGTAAAATTTTATAACTTTTTTATTATTAATGTTATATACCTAAACCTAGTAGTTTTTCTAATATTTCAATTTTTTTAAAAAATACTAGTTTCCAGTTTTGTAAAAAATTGCCAGTAGCGCCATTGTTTCTGAAGGTGGAATACTCATACTTGGTACCAGCGCTCTATAGAAATGAAAAAAAAAAGATGTATGAAAAGAATTTTAAATTGAAAAATCTCAGATTTTTTTAATAGCACACCCTGTATATTATTATTTGTTCCGATAGATTTTACAAAACCCTCTAACTTTTGTTAAGTATGTCATATACCTATTTCTAATAGTTTTCGATTTATTTTGAGTTTTTCAATTTTTACCCTTGTTTTTAATATATTTACGCTATTGTGAAAACAATTGACAAATCTCAACTTTTTATATCAAATAGTTTCGAAGAAAATCGGGTGTGACAAACAGACGGACACTGAAGCGATCTTATAAGTGTTCCGTACGGAACATGAATAATAAAAGGAAAACAAAAAAGACAATAAAACAGGAGATTAGGAATTATGCTGTGACACTTGTAATAAAACGTCTATAGGAAAACCAGGCAGATCTTTTTATAAAAGAATAAAGGAACATAAACAAAGTTATAGAATAAAACATAACATCTCACTACGCTAAACATTTAACAGACGAAAATCATACTTTCAAGAAAGATTTCAGAATTTTGCACAATGAAAAGGAATGGAAATTACTGAATTGTTTAGAGCAGGTAGAGATTAACCAGAAAAAAAATCCTCAGGTTTATTATTTAACGATCAATTAGATCTGGGTAGGTCTCCTTTATTGAGCTTCTTTTAGGTATTAAGGTGAATATTGTTAATTAATTTAGCCCTTATAGCCAGGTAACATATATTTTGTAACATACTTTGTAGTTAATCTACATTTTATTCCAGAAGAAGATACAGCGTGTAGAAACAATTGTCAGCTCTAATACAATAAATATAAGTGATGATCTTAAACAGTTGTTTGAGTTTTCGTTTCTAGTCAGTTCTTTCTGATTTACGTAAATAAAATCACTAGGATAAAAATACTAAAAGTTAATAAAAGAATAATTCTATTATATTTACGTACCTATCTGAGCACGTCCTTCGCATTTCTCGTACATTGAGTAGGCAGGATCGCCCTTTTTAAAAACATGACCACCTGGATTAACTGAACTCGCCCAAGCCGATCCTGTTGTTTTAGCACTTTGAGACATAACAATGTGAACATCTCCAGGGGAACCAGGAGTACCATAAATAGTAATTGGAACATTTGTTTTCGGAATGAAGACTATCTGCTTGTAGGTACCTTTTTCCACATGGATGTACTTTCTGGTGTTTCCACCATGCTAGGAAAATATACTTGTTAATGAATATAATACTTAACTACCATAAAGCCGGTTTTTTGTATTAATGCTATTGACATATAAATATTTGTTGATTATTAACAAATTGAAATAAAAATTTTATGTAATTTCGTTTAAAAAAATCATACTTTAAAAAAGTAAATACAATAAAAACAGGGAGCGTTTCAGGTCATCATTAGATATCACTTACTTACGAGGATAGTACCGTTCGTAGTTTGTATGTATTCTTATTTGAGTCAGTATGCAATTTCCTACGCACGGGATATAATTTTTTTTGTTAAATTTTGTTGTCAAATAGGCAATGTACATTTACAATTAATAACAATGTAGGTGGTCTGTAGTCGCTACTAGGAAATAACATTAGCCAGGAAATAATCGAATTTGTCTACATGATTACCTTTACTGCAGATTAAATATTTATATTATTAACACAGGTTATATATATATTTATATATATATTTATATATATATATATATATATATATATATATATATATATATATATATATATATATATATACTTGTATTAACGGCCACCTGTGATAAGCGGCTGCCTGTGTTAACGGACAGTATTAAGCTTCCCGCAACCTATTGTATATAAATTCTAGTATTCAAAAACCTGTTAATTATGGTCACTTGTATTAAACGGCCACGGCCATTTAAACCGAAATTTTTATGGCATATTTCCTTGGAAATTTTCTTGGTTATAACAACTGGATTGGCCGAAGGGTTTTATGACATACTAATTATTTTTATGGGCATCCAACCTTTTACTTTTTGCTACTACTGTAACTGGGCAGTTTATTTTAAAGTTGTCTTCGTACTGAACACGTTCTTAATAATGTCGCTGAAACAAAAACGTTTGTCACTAAAAGACAAAATTATTATCATCGTTGAAAGTGAAAAGTTTGCTTTAAGATCACGAGAACTGGCTGAAATGTTCGAGGCTGAAAAAACGCAAATTCTCGATATATTAATAAATAAGAGTGAACTAAAAAAGATGTTTAAAGAGGGTGTTGACTTGGAGCAAAAAACGAAAATTTCCCAAGTCAGCAGGATTGGCAGTGGATCAAGTTGTCTACAAATGGTTTTGCGAGGCCAGGCAAAAAGCAGTTCCATTATCTGGGCCACTACTCAAACAAAAATTACTGGAGGCGTCAAGCAGCTTGAAAGTGGAAAATTTCACTGCATCAAGTGGGTGGTTGGAAAGTTTCTGTAAATGGCACAATATTACTTTTAAGTCAGTTTCTGGTTAGTCCACAGATGTAAATTTGAAAGATGTAGAAACCTGGAAAACTACATTACCGCTAATTTTAAAAGATTATTCTCCACGAGATGTATACAATGATGATGAAACAGGTCTTTATTACCGAGCCATTTGCTTTAAAAAAACGATAAATGTGCAGGAAAGAAGGTAACAAAATTGCGATTAACTATTTTACTGTGTGCAAATATGGAAGGAGAAAAAGAAAATCCATTAATAATAAGGAAATGTAAAAATCCTCGTTGTTTTAGAGGTAGTCATGTTGACAAGTTACCCTTAGAATGGAAATTTAACAAAAATAACCTGGATGACGTCAGAAATTATGACCAGATGGCTCCATAAATTTGATAATAAAAGGAAGAAAGAAAATAGAAAACTGCTGCTTTTGTTGGACAATGTTACCTCCCATTCTAAAGTGTCACTAGAAAATGTTAAGCTGGTTTTTTTGCCACCAAATACCACCTCCTATTGTCAGCTTTTAGACCAAGGAATAATTCAAAATTTTAAGATGATATTTAGAAAATTTTTGATCAAAAGACTACTTACGTTTCTTGACAGTTATTGCGATTTTGAAAAATCTGAAAAAAGCATAAATTTAACGAATGCACTAATATGGAATACGACTGCGTGGAAAAAAATCTCTCTCCAGCTACAATTAAAAAATGTTCGAGGCCAGTTTCTCCGATATTGTTCCAGAAGATGTTATTTTTGACGAAAAATTCCTTTAATCCATGATAAAATTATAAACTTGGATGAGTTTATTTCCATTATTAGTAATGTGCCTACAGAAAGTTCGAACTTCAGTATTTCGGTAATTGTTGAAGAACTGCGCAATACAGACCATAAGCTTATTTCTGATTCAGACAGTGATGTGGACGAATGTGAAGCTCCAAAATCTACTTTGTCTAGTATGAGTGAAGTTTGTGCAAATTTAAGAGATATACAAAACTATTTTTTGTGTAATAACAATGATGAAATGGCTATAGATATTTCTCGAGTGTTACTTTCACGTGCATCTGAGGTTGTGAAATTATAGCTAAGAAATTTTAAACAAACAACGATTGAAATACACTTCAAAAAAGCTTAATAACATGGATACATTTTTTAAAAAATCCATACTATGTATATATTACTATAGTGTATATATTGTACATTCAAAATATTTTTTTATATTATTAAATCATATATATATATATATATATATATATATATATATATATATATATATATATATATATATATATATATATATATATATCTATATATCTATATATCTATATATATATATATATATATTATATATATATATATATATATATATATATATACATATATACATACATATATATATATATATATATATATATATATATATATATATATATATATATATATATATACGAGGCTGGTTTGAAAAGTCCGTGCAAAAATAAAAAACTACTTATGTGTTTGGGGTAAACCTTTTTTATTTTTCGACATAGTCTCCTTTTAGGCTTATACACTTCGTCCAACGATGTTCTAGTTTGTTGATCCCTTCCGAATAATAGGATTTGTCCAAATCTGCAAAATATCCATTAGTGTCTGCAATCACCTCCTCCTTTGAATAAAATATTTGTCCCGCCAGCCATTTCTTCAAATTGGGGAACAAATAGTAGTCCGAGGGAGCCAAGTCTGGAGAATAGGGGGGATGTGAAACGAGTTGGAATCCTATTTCCATTAATTTTGCGACCCACAACTGCTGAGGTGTGTGCTGGTGCGTTGTCGTGATGAAAATGACTTTCTTGTGGGCCAATCGCGGGCGTTTTTTCTTGCAGCTCGGTTTTCAAAACGGTCCAATAACGATGAATAATATTCACCTGTAATAGTTTTACCCTTTTCCAGATAGTCGATGAGGATTATCCCTTGCGAATCCCAAAAGACAGTCGCCATAACCTTTCCGGCCGAAGGAACGGTCTTCGCCTTTTTTGGAGCAGATTCCCCCTTGGTAACCCATTGTTTAGATTGTTGTTTGGTCTCAGGAGTATAGTAATGTATCCATGTTTCATCCACAGTGACGAAACGACGCTTAAAGTCCTCCGGATTCTTCTGGAACAGCTGCAAACCATCCTTGCAACACTTCACACGATTCCGTTTTTGGTGAAGCGTGAGCAATCGCGGCACCCATCTTGCGGATAGCTTTCTCATGTCCAAATGTTTATGCAAAGTATTATGTACCCGTTCAGTCGAGATGCCCACAGCACTAGCAATCTCACGCACCTTAACTCTTCTGTCATCCATCACCATATCATGGATTTGATCAATGATTCCTGGAGTCGTAACCTCCACAGGCCGTCCAGAACGTTCAGCGTCACTTGTGCCCATATGGCCAGTCCGAAAATTTTGAAACCATTTATAAACTGTTCTAATCGAAGGTGCAGAGTCACCATAATGTTTATCAAGCTTCTCTTTAGTCTCCTGAGGCGTTTTGCCTTTCATAAAGTAATGTTTAATCACCACACGAAATTCTTTTTCGTCCATTTCTTGAAAATCACTCGACTTCCTTGATTCACACGAATGCCAAACACAAAGAAATAGACCAATATAGCTGAAACTTAGTGTGCGTTCATTCAAGAGATGCTACTAACTAAACATGACCTCGATACGCGCCGGTGGTGCCATCTCTCGGACTTTGCACGGACTTTTCAAACCAGCCTCGTATATATATATATATATATATATATATATATATATATATATATATATATATATATATAGAGAGAGAGCGACCTTTTTCAGTTGAAATTTGACGGACCTATATGGGTTCAAATAAATGAGGGATTTGACATTTTTTTTACCTATAATTAATAGTTTCTGAGATATGGATAAATAAAAGTTCTGCTGCATCTTACCTAAACAATACCTTAGTGTTGTGATTTTTTCTTCTGTATATTGAAGTGCAAGTTATTGGATTTCAATAATTTATATATTTTATGGCGCTATTATTATTGCATATTTTAAGCGGTGCCTTTGACAGTCGTGGGTAGTAAATAAACACCGAATTTATTCTAATTACAAGCTTTGTTGGTTCAATGATAATTAAAATAACTTTTTTATCTAAAAGCGTCAAATTGATACGTCATTAGTATCAGGAGAGGGCAGCAAAAATAGAAGAGCTGCTAGAGCATTTTATGTTCAGTGGTATTCAAAGCGGGATCCCCGATGTGAAAATTATTTTTGTGGGTTAGAAAAGTATTTAAAACAAGAAAATAATAGCTTCAATGAAAATGATATTATAGTGAGCGAAGAGATAGAAATAAATATATTAGCTTGTGACGAAGTCGATCAAACAGTTTCCTTACGACACATTGTTGGTGATTTGCGCATAGGTCGCGACAGTGTAAGAAAATTTTTACATGAACATAGCTTCAGCTCTTATGAGTATATATTATATATATATATATATATATATATATATATATATATATATATATATAATATATGAGGACGACTACCATCGACGATTGGACTTCACAAACTGATACCTTCTAGAGGGGCGTCAATACCTAAATTTAAAATTTCTTTATTTTATTTTCGAATCAATCTTGTTGTGGGGATGTTTTAACAACTATAATACTAGGCATTGGCTAACGGAAATTTTTTATTTAGTGAGAGACGATGTTTTCCTGGAAAGATTTGAAATTAACATTTAGCTTGGCGTTATGGGAAGGCCAGTTATAGGAAATTTTTTTTGAACGGTCATTAAATATTCAACAATATCTAATTTAAAAAAAAAAAAACAAATCCCAATTTTTATTGAAAATTTACCTGTTGCCGCATTCACACAAACTATTTAAGAACAGAACGGGTAGACTAGTAGTTAATAATTATAACATAAGGTATTAAGCGAAATTATCAAGGGGACATTACGTTTAATAATTGATCTGAAATTAAAAAAAAAAACTATTTACCTTGACAATATGGTGGAGATTTTTTAAAATATACTTTTCAATACACACACTGATGAGCAACGGATAGGTACAGAGACAAAAGCATTTTATTTTATTTGTTTATAATTAAATTATTTAGCTAGTAAATATTTGATTTACACTTTTATTTTTAGATTCTAGATTGAGCTAGATTAATTTATTGGCTATTAGGTAGCTAAGATGCTATAACTATTATACATTATTGACTAAGACAAAACGTGAAAATATAAAATGAACCTTAAGATACATATATATATATATATATATATATATATATATATATATATATATATATATATACCAGGTAATTACGAGATTTTTAGCCAAGCTTTTCTATTAACTTAAAAAAAAACGGTTAAGCGGTAAGTTGAACTTGTGCAATTAGTATTCCGTACCGTGATTAAAATAAAAATTTGTTACGGAGGTATAAAATAATCAGTTACTTCACAAAATATATATATTCCATCCAGTGTCGGACATAGGCCTCCCGTTCCTTTTTGCATCCTTGTCGATTCTGGGTATTTCTGATCCATCCTAAATCAGCCGTTCTTTTCAGGTCATCTTTCTATCTTGTTTGGGGCTTTCCTCTGGATCTTTGTCCCAACCATGGCCTCCATTCTTATACTCTTTTATTCCATCTCTCATCTGGTTGTCTCATTGTGTGACCTGCCCATGTCCATTTCAAACCTGCTACCTGTTCTCTTACGTCTATCACTTTAGTCTTTTAGTTTCGTTTCTGTGGGTAGGTGAGAACAGGTAGAATGCATTGATCGAATACCATCTTTCTTAATTCTTTTGTTGGTTAGTATTTTCTTTTGTTTGACAAATGCTGCCCATGTCAGTTTAATTCTTCTATGTAGTTCTGCTGTTTGATTTGCTTTTTCGTACTTTATTACTTCCCCTAGGTAGATGTATTCCTCTACGTATTCGAGTGTTCTGCTCTCTATTCTCAAGCCTCATGGACTGTCTTCGTTTGTCATAGCTCTTGTGTTATCTTTATTCAGCAGTAGTCCTACCCTCTCTTATTTGTGTTCAGTAGTCATTTCCTGTATGTCGTCAAAATTATCTGTTATTAAAACTATATCATTAGCATAACGCAGATTTAACTTTTGTCCATTTATACTGATCATCTTTTTTTCCCATTCAAGCTCCTTGAAAACTTCTTCTAATGCTACTATAAATAGTTTTGGGCTCATGGAATCTCCCTGTCTTGCTCCACGTCTGATAGGTATTGGATTTGTTTCACTATCCGTTTTCACTATCATTTGAGTCTTGTTGTAAATTGTTCTTATGAGCTGTGTATACCTATGGTCTATTGTGCTATTATATAAGGCTCTTTCGATGGCCCAGCTGTCGATACTATCAAAAGCCTTTTGATAATCTATAAATACCAGTTATATTCTGTTGCTTTCTTTATTAAAGTTCTGATAGTTAAGAGATGATCACAAGTACTAAAACTCTTCCTGAAGCCAGCCTGTTCTACCGATTGGTTTAATTCTAACTTGTTTTCAAATCTATTAATTATTATTTTGGTAAACAATTTGTATATTTATGAAACTAATGATATTGGACGGTAATTGTCTAACTAAGTCTAATCATCTTTGTTAAAAAGTAAAATTGTGGAAGCTGTGTTCCAATTTTTTTGGTATCTTCTTCTAGATATTTATTGATTAAGAGTTTCGGCACCTGTACCACCAAGTCTCCTTCTTCTTTCATTAATTCTGTTAATACTCCGTCAGGTCCTGGTGTTTTATTATTTTTCATAGTTTTTAGTGTTGTTAATATTTCATCTGTTAACTCTGGTATTTCTTCTGATTCAACATTGAGTATCTTTCTGTTTCGCCGTTCTTTGAAATCATTTGGTGGGCAGTTCTGGCAAGTTCTGATAGTATGTTTGAATCATGTATGTTATTTTTTCTCGATCTTTCACATCTTCTCCATTTTCATCCTTTAAGTTATGTATTGTAGTTTTTTTCTAGGTTTTGTCAGAGTGCTTTCATGTTTTTGTTCTGTCCTACAATTTTTTCTATCTTTATCTCTAACTGTTATCTTTTATCTTCTTTAATGGACTTTTTAAGGGTCTTATTAGTTTCTACAAACTGAATACTATTTTTCTTTCCCTGGATTAGCAGTTTATGTCTTCCTTCAAACAGTTCTTCCGTTTTTATGCTCCATATTTTTATTTTGTCGCTCTTCTTTCAAGCCATTTGCTCTCCTGTTTTCACCAAGATATTCCTCAGTGTTTCATTAATTTCGTTTAGGTTTTTGTTATCAAGATCATCGGTTTTAGTTAATTCTTTTCTTATTTCATTTTGGTATTCTACCTTCTTAACTTTTAAGATGTGTGTATCAATTTTAAGTTTCTTTCGTGTTATGAATTTTTTTCTGTCTATGCGTTCATTTATTTCTATTCTTCTTAAGACTATTCTGTAGTCACTTCCTGTGTTTATCCTATTTATAACTGTTACATCCTTTACTATATTTTTTCTGATGATAATAACTATTCCGTTTTTTACCACTCCGTTTGGATTTACCCAAGCCCATTTTCTAAGTGTTTTTTTTGTAGTAAAAGGTGTCCATAGCGAATAATTGTTGTTCTAAGAAGTTTATTAACAATTGACCACGTTCATTCCTTGTCCCTAAACCGAATTTACCTATTCTATTTTCACGTCGACCTGACCGCCTATCTTCAGGTTAAAATTGCCTATCACCAGTGTATAATGATAACAATCCCGTTTGGTCATAGAAATCTTCTACTGAATCATCATCGTATGATGTTGTTGGGGCATACACTTGAATTATTTTTATTTTACAATGTCTTGTTATCTTTATTACAACATAGGCTACTCCATTCAATATTGCATTATATGTTATTGTGTTTGGAGCTATTTTTCTATTTATTATAAAACCTGCTCCTCCAATGTTCTCTTCCTCACTTTCTACCTCTTTTCCCTTGTAATATAATATAATTCCTGAATGTAGTGTTATGCATTGTTCTTTTCTTCTTTTAATCTCACTCAGACCTATTATGTCCCATTTTCATCTATTTCACTTCTTCCAATTCTTCCACCTTATTATTAGTATTATATATATATATATATATATATATATATATATATATATATAGCGTGCTGTCTAAGTTTGTAAATTGTTTTATAATGTTATATATTTTTCATTGGAATAGAGCGCCAAACAAAGACAATATCAAAGTTAAATCAGAGTTACAGTATTTAATATTACAATAATCTGACAGAATATTAAGTTAATTACTGTCACAGCTCCTAAAACTCTGACATCATATATTTTAACCTTCAAAAACTTACACTTATTGCAGCATTCACAGCCTCTTGTATGTACGAATAGTGCCCTTTTCCAACAGTGTAGTCCGCTTTTGAATGCTGAATTGAGCCTGGTGTCCAACCTTGCAGATAACTTGCTTTGGTGTAATGAGATGCTTCTGAATCAGACAACACAGGGCGTGTTTTGGTGCCTGGTATTTTTTTGATGGTCTGCGAGGATAGTCACTACACAGACCAGCAGCAGTAGAAATATTGGTCGCAACATTATGAGTACCTAAAAATTCAATCAAAAATTTAACTTTTTTAAATAACACGACAAAATTTGATGAAACTCTAGACCCCGAGACAAGAGTATACTTTAACAAAGGTTTTTGCGGCCCTCAATCTGAATCCCACATCAGTTTTTAAGATATCATAACCTAAATATGCAAAAAACACTTTTTTTTTGCTATATTCGAGGTTATATTACACCGTGAATTAATCTTTCTCCACAAAACTCGTTACGGCATCTAAAAGTACTACTCTTCCCCTTTAAAACACATTTTGAATTTTTCAGATATTTTATTTCTCCTCGGAGAAATTGTCCGTTGAAATTAATTAGTTTTGCGTTTTTGTTACAACCATATCAAAAAAAAAGTTCATACGGCAAGCGAGAGTAGTGTAGTTATATGATTTTTGGGCAGCTGAATCCGAATTTGCTGTCGGTTTAACCCCATTGAGTCATGGTTTGTTCAAAATGACTGGTCGGAATTCTGAAGAGACTAAATTACTATAAAACTCGATATTTATTATATTTTTGCCATCAAGTAAAGTAACTTTGACAAGTTTTTTTGTATGAACGATCACATATTACCGCTCTCAACCGAACTCAGAGTCACGAAACAAGGACGTGGCGGTGTTGACTCCTTTTTTCTTTTTTTTTATGATATTTTCTTTTTTTCTATAATTTTTCTTACTTTTCTTATGAAAACGTTAGCGGATCAACTTTTTTTGGTATGATTGTAACGAAAATACCAAATTAATTAATTTCAATGGACGATTTCTTAGAGAAGAAATAAAATATCTGAAAAATACAAACTCATTTTGAAGAGGAAGAGCAATACTTTCAGACGCCGTAACGAGTTTTGTGGAGAAAGATTAAATCGCGGTGTATATAATCCCGAATATAGCGAAAAACCGTATTTTTAGGTTAAGTTATCTCGAAAATTTGATATGATGGAGCAACTCTAAGGTAGTATTTGGATTTATTGCACCAAAAACCTTCAAAAAAGTGTAGTCTGATCTCAACGTTTGAAAAATGTTGGCTTGTATATAGCCTGTCCCAAAATATAAGATACTGATTGCCGTTTTAAGTGCGCAATATAAAAATTCTGACCTTTTGTTTATGATAGGTTGCAGAGATGGATTTAAGAATTTTATTCATTAATGCAAATAAATAAAATCATAAATGTTTTTAGAGATGTTTATTTATAGATGCATGTAAAAACAAATTAATAAGAAGTACAAATATACGGTTTGAATGAATGGGGTTTACAAGAGTGGACATATTGTATAAATAAAAATATATTTTAACTTAAGCCTAATTCGGTTTCACTATCACTGTCACCAGCTGAGGTAATTATCAGTGGTTTTATGTTATTTACATAATATATGAATCTTCAACTTTAACAACATGCTGAATGGAATTCTTCCAGCTTTCACAAGGTATATCATTTATAACTTTTTTTTACTAATTCAACCACTGACACGCTTAAAGTAGGAGAAACATTTTGTGCCCTTATTTTTGATTTAACTTGATGCCAAATATGTTCAATTGGATTAAAACACACAATAATACGAAAGAAGCCGCAAACCATTGTTTTCCCATTTTCTCAGTCATACTATCACAAACATATTTCTTTTTTTCAATTTATAAACTTTCAAAACTTCCAAAAGATCATTTTTTATATAACTAAAGTCAAAATAAATGTCATTTTTAACATATATTCCTGTATTTCCGATTTAGTGTTGGCTGCATTAGGAACCTTATTTAGTAGGCGACTATGGTAACTTACATTGTCCATAACTACAACACTCTGTTAGGGAACTTTTGGCAAAAGGGAATTTTGAAGTCTAGTCCAAACTAGAATCTTTTTTGTTTTTTGTAGATGAGAGTAGACAATTTGAAAACCAGCCTTTTTCAGATCCAGCATGCAAATTGGTTATTCGTTTATCTTTATTTGAAGGTGTGTTAGTCTGACATTTTGTAATGCTGTCAACCCACCCTTTTTGCACAGTGTCATAGGTATCGAACTATGTTTCGTCAAGGTAAATTATTGGCCCATTCTCTGATCGATACCACAGCCCCACAAAAAAAAAAGTGGGGTATACTTTTGATGCGATATATCAGATCCGTAGTATTTTTGCTCGCTGATCACGAATCTGACGTCAGAATATCGCCATCACATCTCAATTTTTTTCTAACCCTCAAAAAATAGGTAAAAATTAGTAAAAATTAAGAAAAATATACTCCTAAAAAATTGATTCAAGCTTTTTCATGAATCCAAAGATGTATTAATATGTATTCGGACACGCTAAGCTAATATTCATCGGTTGGATTGAGCCATACAGTTCTGTTTTCTTTCTAACCTCAATAAATCAGACAGATATAGTGCTTCTCGAATGCAAAAACGAATTCAAATTAAAATTCAACCGATCCTTACCAAATTTGGTACACGGGGATTTTTTGGGTCGGTGATCACGAATCTGAGGTTGGATTTGCAAGATTCAAGATGGCAGATGTTTTCGCGCCATTTTTGAACGCCGAGAAAATTCATCGGTCGATTTTTTATTCTTCTACCTGCATCCAGGGCACCTCCACGTGGTGACGGTGGGCAACGGTGTTACTCCACTAGCCGGCAGAGCCCCTGGATAACGGCTTAGATGCCGTCATGACAGGTAGAAGAAAGAGAATTACGATGCAGGGACTCGGAAACCCAGTATCGGCGGTTGGTCAGGGTGGGAAAGCGGGCCGCAGCCGTCGTCATCCAGCGACCGTAGCTCTTCATGTGTGGGTGACTTGGCTCATGTAGAGTATAATGCTACAAGAAAACGGTCTCACGGTACAAGGACTTTTCATAAGTGCGATAAAAACAGTGATTCATTTTGTTATATTTGCTGTCAAACACGTATTGAGTAAAATGGGGTCACCGATAACGGATAAGATTAAAACCTTATATAAGGATTGTTTTAACATTGAAATACAGCACCATGATACAGATTGGGTTCCCCACATCATTTACAGTTCTTGCAAAATAATGTTGTACATCAATAAGAAGGCGATTAAATATTCCAGACCAGCAATATGGAATAGACCATACAGTGAAAATGATTGCTACTTTTGTATGAATGTTGTATCTAGGCATAACCGAAAAAATAAAAGCACTATTACTTATAACGATGTTTTCGACAGTAAACAAGACCAACTAAACTAATTCCGCCTCCTGAACCACTTGATGCTGATGTTATGTTATGGAAACAAATGATTTCACCTTATCAGTTCATGCCGAAAACATTGAGACTGTCGAAAAAGATTCAAACACTGTTACTAATGAATGTTCTAGTGACAACCTATCATATACTAGTGACACAGATAAAGAATTTCTACCATACAACCGTAAACCAGAACCGATACTCGTATCATAGTCAGAACTTAGTGATCTAGTCAGAGATTTAGGCTTATCCAAAGATGGTTCAGAGCATCTTGCTTCCTTTTTAAAGAAAAGACATTTACTTAAGCCAGAAGCTATGATTTCTTATTATAGAAACAGAGATGAAGAATTTCGAAAATATTTCACAATGGACGAGGAATTGTCACTTTCATATTGTACCGATGTAAAAGGTCTAATGGATTGAATTTCAAAATAACTCATACGATCCTGAAGAATGGAGACTGTTCATTGATTCTTCTAAACGGAGCATTAAGGCAGTTTTGCTGCATAATACCAACGTTTTTACGCTCCCATTCCGATTGCACATTCCACAGTTATGGAAGAGCAATATGAAAAAATGAAGCAGCTTTTGATAAAAATAAAATATGCTGATCATAACTGGAAAATTTGTGGAGATCTGAAAATTGTAACAATATTGCTTGGCCAACAGTCAGGGTTTACACTTTATCCCTGTTATAAATGTCTGTGGAATAGCAGAGACAGGGAACGTCATTATAAGAAAAAAATTTGGCCAACAAGAGAATCGTTCACTCCTGGTGAAAATAATGTATTGTTTCCACCATTGGTAGATCCAGGAAAAGTTCTTATTCCCCCGCTTCACATTAAGCTTGGACTTATGAAGCAATTCACGAGAGCATTAGATACAAACGGCCCATGTTTCAAATATTTGCATAAAAAAAATTTCCGAAATTTTCTGAAGCTAAAATTAAGGCAGGCGTATTGGACGGGCCACAAATAAGATTCATTATTTGTTACTAAAATGAATAAAGTTGAAAAAGCTGCTTGGCTTAGTTTTAAAGAAGTCGCAACAAACTTTTTGGGAAATAATAAAAGTCCTAAGTACAAAGAAATAGTCGAGAAAATGGTAAAAAATTTTCAAACATTAGGTTGCTTAATGAATCTAAAATTACATTTTCCTGGACTCCCACATCGATGATTTCCCAGATAATCTTGGTGACTACAGTGAGGAGCAAGGGGAACGTTTTTCACCAAGATCTAAAAATCATAGAAAATCGGTATCAAGGACGATGGGATGACCATATGCTAGCGGACTATTGCTGGTCGCTAAAAAGAGAAACAAGTCCTCAAAAGCGTTTGGGCAGAAAGCCTTTGAATAGGTCATTCGCGGAAAAAAGAACAAGATACAGCCAAAAAAAGGAAAGTTAGGCGCGGGTCTAACCTTCGCAATTCTAGGGCTTAAGGGTCTACTATTTGAGAGTATCTGGTTTAAAAGTCCTGGTTTTGAGTTTATTGGGTCTCATTTTTAAAGTTACAGGGTTATTGAGGTCTATTTTTTGAGGTTACAGGGTGTGGGAGTCTAAGGTTTCAGGGTTTACGGTTTAAGAGTATCAGGTTTGAGGATTCCCCAACTGTATACCAAATTTGGTAGGAATCGGTTGGTTTTCAAAAATTTTGTCCGCCATCTGGATCCCGCCATTTTGAATTTTGCAAATCCGACCTCAGATTCATGATTAGCAACCCAAAAAACCCCCGTGTACCAAATTTGGTAAGAATCGGTTGAATTTTAATTTGAATTCGTTTTTTTTGCATTCGAGAAGCACTATATCTGTCTGATTTATTGAGGTTAGAAAGAAAACAGAACTGTATGGCTTAATCCAACCGATGAATATTAGCTTAGCGTGTCCGAATACATATTAATACATCTTTGGATTCATGAAAAAGCTTGAATCAATTTTTTAGGAGTATATTTTTCTTAATTTTTACTAATTTTTACCTATTTTTTGAGGTTAGAAAAAAATTGAGATGTGATGGCGATATTCTGACGTCAGATTCGTGATCAGCGGGCAAAAATACTACGGATCTGATATATCGCATCAAAAGTATACCCCACTTTTTTTTTTTGTGGGGCTGTGTACTTTTTAATTTGTTATAAATAAGTATGTCGCAAGATTCGTAATCTTTGTAACTACATCACTACTTGCATTTTGTTGATCTTTCGGAACGTGAATCCCATTCTTAAGAGAATTCTGTGAAGGTCTGCACCAGTCTTAATTTTCTTTTGTCTAGTGTCGACACCAACTGCTCTTCATACATAGAATATATTTTTCTCCTGATGACGTCTTTTTCACAATCGTCTACAAGATGCATTTGAAAATTTTTCCGTTTTTTCCTGTTCCTGAGTGATGATTTTCCTACAATACTCTTAATCGTAGAAATTGAGGTTTTTGTTAATTCACTGGTTTCTTGCAAAACACTTTCTTTATTTAAATTTATTTCTACCAAACTGTCGTTAACATTTTTCACTATTTGTTTAGCGTCAAGTGACAAAAGTTTTCTCTTGCGATAACCACTATTGCAATTTTCCCATGGACACCACATAATTAAAATAGAACCGTTACGTTGTAAGTTATAAGTAAAACTAAAAATAAAAATAATAATAAGTGTCTTTCGAATTTTAATGGGAATCTGTGGTCATTAGGCCTATATTATCAAATACTTAAAGAGCTCTAAACCGGGTTGCCAGGTAGTAAATATATAGGTAAAAATAGATCCAATATGATTATAGGGGCAATCGAGGGTGGTATACAAAGCAGGTAAAATAAAAATACGTTTATCGTAATACCTGGCAACTATGCACAAAACCTAAGAGCCGTTTATTGCCCCATTGAAAAAGCGAAAAGGCAGGATCTTATATCTTGGGATTTACTTTTAATTATAAGTATTTGTAAGACAATTAAGTCAATAAACTCAGACTTAAAGGATGTGTCGAAATTCGGTATGGAAAGGATTACAGGGGAATTTTAAGTTGGAGGAAATTTTTTAGCTGGTACTTATTAAATAAAGTCACTACATCAAAGCACGTATGATGATTTTGAAAGAAATAATGACCCTAAAAATGTAAGAAATAGCTAATAAGGTCTCGTTATTGTATCTTGTTAGCATCTTGGCACCAAAATTTCTTAGGCATATCTCTCAGTTTTATCTTTTTAATAATAGTAATAATAAAGTACTTTATTGATGTTAAAATTATAATAAGGTTAATATATATATATATATATATATATATATATATATATATATATATATATATATATATAAGAAAAATAATAATCACAAAATATATAGGTGTAGCGTCCGGGAAAAATATATAGAAAGTATATTTTTCCCGAACGAAGACTATCAGTAAATTTTTCTCTTGCATTATTTATTTATAACTTGTCTGACTAAGCGCAACACGTGCCCGTGTGGTAAGATGGTGAATGCGATCCTTTTTGGCAATATCGCGAAGATGGGGGTAAGTACTAATTTCAGTTGTTTTGTTTTAGTTTTTATTTTTACAGTTACCACTAAATAAGTAATATCGGTATTAGTAACACTTTGCTCCTGGAATAAAACTTAGATGCTTACACATCAGACAGTTCTGAGGTTTGCTAGTTACTAACATCTTTTCAGAAGTGGTGTAGCTAAGAAAAGGCCATAGGAGGCATATGCCCATAGCGACCTTCCACCCTTATGGATGTGAATATTATGCCTTCTATAAACGAAATTTACTTTTGTTGGGGATATAAGGTTTTACAGTTTCACTGTAGGCGAAAAATTTCCCCCAGTTATTGATTTTTAAATTATACATAAGTTTCACCGAAGATGGGAGTCCTTTTTTCGAAAATTTTCACCCTCTTTTCGGATCATGGATATGTTAGAAAGGATCTAAACTTTTAGAATTCCAGTGCAAAAGCATTTTTTTAGGAAATATTTCGCCCCCCCCCCGCCCCGTTCTTTTTTTTTACGTTACCCTGTTTGTCAACTGATACCCCCCTCTATAAGTAGCACTGTCTTAAGTTTTTGCTTTTCTTCTTAAAGAAACGCAGTTTATATCCATATGCTCTCCCACCCCTTAGACATAAATTCGCCATTAATTTTAAAAGATGGTTCTTAAATCATTTCTAGTGTAGCAAGAGAATTCGAAAATGATGTAACTTATTATATTGTGGCTATATTTTGAAGAACGAAATAATATCCAAATATTTTAATATCATTGGAAAGATCGATCTTAGCGAGTCACGGACATAGGTTATTTCAGATTATTTCGAATAATAATACTACTCGGTATGTATCACCACTATACCAAAGACTTTATTTTTGCACTTGACGCGCGTTTCGCTAACCACGGTTAGCATTTTTTCAGCGTTCACATTGTAGGTAGAGATGAAAAGTCTCCCAGAACATTTTTTCCGAAAGACATCCCCAAACAGAGATATTTACAGGGTGTTTCATGGTGCGCCGAACCAACCGGTTAGCGAAAATTGACCAGGCTCACCCAAAATGAGGCCTAATCTGAAAAAATATATTGCTCCAATCTAGATCTCTGTTTTTCCTCTGACCACGTGAGTCGTTTATGTCTGTATTTTTTGCTCAGCAATGGTTTCTTAATGGTACTCCTCCATCCTTTAAATCGTTAGCGCTGAGATCGTTACATACGATATATGCTTTCTGCTTTAGTTTTTTTGCGCCCCTTGGTGCATTTCGGGAAAACATGTTAATAATCATTTTTTTCATTTTGCGACATTTTTCCTCTCGAACCACGTTCTGGTAAATCATCAACATTGTTTAACTGAGATTATCGTTTCACTCACTTGCTACCGAATATCCTCGATTTGCCCATATACTTAGCAGCCATTGTAGGCGTCATTTTCCAACGTTTTGATGATTACATAGAAACACAACCTCGAAGCGCAAAGCATATGCAAGATCCGTGTTTCATAATGTAGGTACTATTTCACTATAAATAAGGTTAGAAATGAATCTCTTTCCAGAATGAATTGTTTGCAGACGAGCCACCAATTACCTCAAAAAAAAAGGAATTTCTTTTACCTCCTACAAGTTATATGCAACACATTCTAACTTGGCAGAGTGTAAACTAAACCCTGCCTACATTATTAACAAAAAAAAGGTTTTTTAATTAAAATTTGAAACAAGAATTGTGTTTCACAGTCCCTTTTCGAGAGGTCGTCTTCAGGAAATTTCGTTGTTTGAGAATAAATACGTCCGAAAATATTGTCCTTTTACACTAAGATATTCGGATTTTTTTTTTCCAAATTTACTATTTCTTATTATTATTATTCACTTATTTAATCTCCCCAAGAATTCTTCAGCCCGTTCCAACTGCATGTAATCAATTCTAAAATCTGCATCTAAAGGCAACTGATAATGTTGCATTTTATGAGTGGAAATTCACCCACAAATACGCCCCTGTTAATTACCTTACGTCTTCAAATTCTGCGTGCTTCTAATAGCTATTAAACAGTTCTTAAATTGGAATATACTCCAGTCAGAATACGATTTTGAGGTGAACTCGTCCTAACGAGTACATTGAGGAAAAAATAAGGCGACCGCTAAAAAATTGGGGCGACAAACCCTCAAAAATGGGAGAATTGATCTGTTTTTGGGTTTTTTAGCATATCTTTGCAATCTTATCATAAATTTATTAAAGATAAATTTAAAATTCTGACAGATTTTGATACTATTGGCCGTGTTTGTAGTTTTTTTTTGTCATTTTTTATGATTAAATAGATGTTCTGGCAAACTATAAGCTATTTTTTTTTGGTTAATTCTGAAAATATGTTCTGAGGAATTTTTTATCAACTTTTTTTCAGTATACTAGTACTTTACCTAAAATATCAGAAAATGTTTCTTAGTCCCTAAGCTTTCATTTGAGGTACTTAAGAACTCATTTAAACAATTTAGGCCCGAGAAATTGGCAATTTTAATCTAAATTTTAATTTTTTTTAAATTCAAATTTACGATTTCTTCTTAAAAAATTATTTTTTCTTAAGTTTTATAATATTTTCAGTAACCAAAGTTATATTGAATTATTATACACAGGTTATTATACATCTTGAGTGGCTGAGGAAGTCATTTGGTACATTTAGGCTGAAAAAACTGGTCATTTTACTTTCAATTTTATGCTTTTTTTTATTTCAAATTTATAGTTACTTTTAAAAAATTAATTTTTCTTTAATTTTATCATATTTGCCGTAACGAAAATCATTTTAGTTATCAAATGATTACCGTATGTCTTATAAGGAGAGGCCAGAACATTTGGGTCACCGATTTGGATGAAACTTGGTGAATAGTCAGGTTTCGCCGATATATTAAGAACCCCGTTTTATGTTTTATCTCATAGGATATTTTTTTATGAAAATTAATTTTATTTGGCTTCATATTGTTTTGAAAAAATAGTAATATTTTTATTAGATAAAAAATACATTGCTACAGCAATTTAAATATAATTTCCTATTTCATTTAACTAGTTAAACTTGTACTTCCTCGTAAAGGTTCCAATTACTTACTGAGAGTTATGCAAACAAGGGGAGGAATGCGGATTTCAATCACCAATTTAATAATTTAACTCAGCCACTCAACAGTAGCCTGTGTAATAATTGAAAATATCATAAAACTTTTTAAAAAGAAATCGTAAATTTGCATTAAAAAAATTAAATTTGAGGCTAATATGGCCAATTTCCCGAGTCTGAATTATTTTTTTTTTATGGGTCTAGCATACGTGCTGTAGGGAAGTCCCTAAAGCGCTACAGGAGCGAAATATGTGCGGAAAAAGCGATTCACGTTGTTCTTGAATCAGTGTAAATTGTACTCGGTCGGAAACACAATCCTAGACAAATTATTCCAAAGGGATGATGTTCTCCATATAAAAGACTGCTTGAAAAGCGTTGTACGAGGAGTAACAAGCGAACCTCATACGGATGTATATTATTAGCTCGACGTGTATTTCTAATATGCACCGCTCTGGGAGGAATCAAGCGGGCTACATCCTTCGAACACTTTCCATGTTAATACTTGTAGAATAGACTCGCCAACCGTTCTTCGATATTCCAGCGAATCAATGCCGCCGGTCAATTCTAGGTCTCCAATCAGACGAACAGCTCTTCTCTGAATAGAATCCAACAAATGCAATGTATGTTTGGGAGCGGAGCCCCAAACATGGGAGCAGTATTCCACAGTTGGTCGAATTTGAGCTTTGTAAAGAATTGATTTAATGAGTTCTTAAGTACCTCAAATGAAAGCTTAGGGACTAAGGAACATTTTCTGGTATTTTAGGTAAGGTAAGTAGTAAATTGAAAAAACAGTAGTTTAAAAAATTCGACAGAAGAAACGCGAATCGGTAAAATTTATCAATATTATGAGGGGTGAAAAATATATCTAATATGTAAAAAAATGGCCAAAATTATGTTTGGATCAATTAAAGTAATGTCCATGGAACATATTTCCAGAGCTAGCTAAAAAAATTAGCTTACAGTTTGCAAGTACACCTATTTAATCATAAAAATAACGAAAAAAAATCAACAAAAATGGCCAATTTCTCCACACCAGAAGGTTCAAATGACATTCATTGCCCTTTAAATTTTTCGCCTTTTTATCCAGAATCAAAATCTGCCAGAATTTTTAGTTTAGCCATAAATTTATGATAAAATTGCAAAAATACGCTAAAAACAGGCCAATTCTACCATTTTTGAGGCTGTTGTTAATATACTCGTCCAGACGACTGTTTAAAAGAAAAAGTAGGAATATAGTTTTTGGCCTGTTTTGGTGATATTCTGACTGGACTGATATAGTGTGTGTGTCAATGAAAAATGTTATTATTATACACTTACTTGTCAACAGCACTGTAGTTTACATACAAAACTACTGACTTCTGTATAATACCGGAACTATTTATATAGTCATTGGTCGTCATAAGTGCCATTTGATAAAACTTAAAAAAGTTTTCTTTATATTTCGCACCACTCTCATTATATCCTTGAATAACTTATCAGTTCCGGGAATATATCTTTTAATATGCTATGTTATAATATTATCATTTTTTACATCTTGACTTTTGTAATTTCTATTATATTTTATGTTTTAATATACTCAGCAAAAAATAGGATTCCTTTGAAAAACAACTCTCAACTTTTGTGTATCATGCAGTTGTCGTGCAAAATCAAAACTTTAGTTTTTCATTAATTTAAATGTTTTTAGTCTTCCATACGGAACACTTATGGGATTACTTTGGTGTCTGTTTGTCACACCCGATTGTATTCTAAACTATTATACATAGAAAGTTCAAATTTGTCACATATATAGGAATAGATGGCCCAATCAGATCCGTGTAGTTTTGAAAGTTAAGTTTTGGCTGAATAGATTATTTTTGGGGAATGAAATTGGAAGCGGAAAAAAATTTTTTTGCAAGGTCATTGAGCGGGGTATCAAATGAAAGCTTGTGAAAACACAAGTTTAAAAATGTATATAATATAACACTAAAGCAAACCTTTCTTTATATTATTTTAAAAAAATTACCCCGTCGGTCAAACATGGAACCACATTGACCAAATTTGAGAAAGAAGAACTTTTTTGTGATACTAATAATAACAATAATCGCGTTTAGGAGAGTTGAAATTATCATAGAACGTATACATCATACAAAGCATTGTAACTAACAGAACCCTACCAAGAGGAGCTCACACCAAAGGGCAATGAGACCACCATTGAAACTCAGTGGCGCCCTGGAAGAAAAGATTGAATAAGAACATCGAGTCTCTTCAGAAAGATGTAATGGAATATATGGGGAAAATGCTATGGAGACAAACCCACCTCAAAAGTGCCTGGCTACCCGACATGCAGTAATTTAATGCCAATAGAAGCCAAAAATAAAGATACGACCGATAGTAGCTTTCATGGTAAAGAATAAATAGATGAATTCTGTATAGATCAAATAACTACAATAGCTCCTTGTAATATGTACACTAAATGGATAAAAAATGCCAGAATTTACTGTGGATTTTTTTAAAAATCCATAGCTGGGAAGCTACAAGCTTAATAATTTTTGGATTATGAGATTTAGTTGTACCGATCAAGAGCTAGTTATTCTAATTAACGACGTAATACTCAACCTCCAGAAAACATCCCTATTTTTTACACTTGGAATAACGAAAAATGTACAAAATACAAGAGATTTCAGTAAGTATCAACCCATCACCAGCCTCTCCGCTCTACACAGATAATTTCTTGCTCTATACAACATAATTCTACACGTTGTGAATGAAATAACACAATTGCAATTCGACATAAAAGCATCTGCAACCAGGCTCATACTAATTAGAGAAATCCCTACGTTGTGTGTATAGAGTACAGGGGAGTGATCGTTTCTGTACCATATAAATGATTTTTAAGTGTACTTGCGGTTTATGAAACTGAAATCTACCTTGAGCCCTTTTTGGAGTATATTAACTAAGACTCAACTTTAAGGCATTCCTTCCCAATATTATGGCAACAACAGTCATAGTACGAAAAGATATATTTCAAGGCAATTTTTTAAGTCCTCTGTGATTCTGCCCTATACTGAATACAGAGTTAAGCCGGTTAAACTTAACTCAATATAGATTTGACATTGAAAACGACAACAAAGAGGTAAAAAGGGTAAATCCTCCGTTCAATACGAATCGTTTGAAACCATTGCCATTCATTAGAAACCAGCAGTTCTTCAGTTAATATAAACCTTGCATCTTAAATATAAAACCCAACCAAGTGCTTTTAAGATGCTAGAAGGCAGACAGACAAGACTGAATAAACGTGTATATGAATTAAGTGTTGATAGGTAACCACCAAATAATGAGAGTTTGATTGACAGACCAGTTTATAAGGAAGGTAAAGCATGTAATACGTACTAACTTAAACAGTAAAAATATATTCAAAGAACTAAACATATATGAATAATTTGCTCTCTACTAGGTATTCATTTCGAAATGTAAACTAGAGTAACAGAATAAACTACGAAAGAAATACAATGGGAATATTTAAAGATAAGGGGCCTTCGAGGCACAAATATCAAGAAGTGACAACTGAACAGCATCGATGCGATTTCCGTAATCCCATCGACAAAGAAGGTTACATCATAAAGTGTCATAAAAAGCACAACCTCATAAACCTTAATATACATTTGAAGAAGATTATACAGAAAGCAGTGCTATTTTCAAATTCAAGAACTGATAATTTAGGCACGTCACAGGAAGCCCGGAATATAAAAAGGGCTCCCTCGGAGCTAAATCTTTATGACATTGAAGCATATTTTGGTTTTTGTCAATGTTGCCTTTATAAGCAATACGAACACTACACATTTTATATTAATAATAGTAAAATACATTTTTTGTTTTGCATGCAGTGATAATTATTGATTCTCACTCAAAATACAAATTTAAAAATAGAATATGTAGTCATCATATCATTACACATACATACTTCAGTTTCTTCCACTCAAAACATTAACTAATCTCACTTATCCCAAAAGAAACGTCAGGACAATTTTTATTATATCAGGTAAAGATGCAAAATCGTAATTAGCTCCACTTACATTCTTTCTATAAGCAACTAAAGTGTCATTCTATTATTTAATAAAACCAAATTTATTTATTTCTTAGATAATATTAAATTTATTGATAAGGAAATAAGGAAAAAAGTTACATTTAATGACATTGAAAATAGTGCAATCCAACTAACTGTAAGGTCAAATACTAGAGCCAAGTATTTATTAATATTTATTTATTTTGGAGATATTTTAGATATAGATGCTTATAATTATGGTCCAGGAAAATACCTATAATTTTAGATGGAACTCCAAATAGTTTACAGTATTAAAATCACAGCCATTTTGTATCCAAGGGGTAAAGAATGGTATCTATAAAATCAGGCACAAATATTTATGTGGTAAAAAAAGTTTAAATTTTGTAGACCAGTATAATCAAACCTAACCAATAAAAATTTTACACAAGACCTCGTAATTTCTACAAACGATAAAATCAATATCAATTTATAGTATAATTCTCTACAACTCTCTCTTTACCGGCTTTTCCGATTTATACATAATCATTTGCCGGTGTCGGAATAGCGTGCGGTGTCTCAAAAAATTTGAGATCTACTCTGCTATAACATTCCTATACAGTAATAATTGATAAAACAAACAATCTGTTGTTATTAACGATTTTATTACGAATATATTTACAACTAATATCTACAAACAGAGGCAATATCCTTTAAAAAGTTGACAAATTGGTCTTAATTCTACCTTAATATCTTCCAGGATAAATTGTCCAGATGTGATTAAAGATGGTTTAATGGTACTCCCCTCATTTTCCTTAAGATGTAAATTTTGGCATCTAGCCACGACCGTTCAATATCTTGTGTATTAGTGTATGTTAGTCGAAGCCTCGCCGGCCAAGGTTCCTATACGCTGGCTACTCGTCTAAATAAATAACTCAACCTCTCTTTCTATAACTAGTATTAATGTGTTTTAATCTCTCCTTTCAATTAAATATCATACTTCTCGTTTTATTTTCAAACCAAAAACCCACGATCCACCTATTTGTCTATCATGGTTTCGATTTTTTTGCACCGGTGCATCACTATCTTCAGATTCAGATTGTTTATCACCTTGTAAGAGCCTTGCGCTGTTATATTTTCGGCGACTCGTGAATCTCGCTTCATCAATTTGTATAGGATCGTCGTTGCTGCCGATTGCAATTGACTGACACAATTGAGGAGAACCCTTTACAGCACATGTTATACCAATCACTTATGGTATGTGACGACCTTCCAGTCAGTTTTTCATATGTACTCGGAATGTCGTGCACGAACATAAACACCAGTTCCAAAATATGACATAACCATAAATTACAAAGTAGCTTGCCGTTCAAATCCGTATAATGGAAGAATTTATTTCTGCTTCTAAACGATTTTGTTGTTTGGCAACCTCTTCTAGAACAGCTTAAGACTGGGCGAAACTTTCCTCCAAGATCAAGTTTCCTTTTTCTTTGCATTTCCTCACCACACCTATCCCACATGATATTTTTGTCATTCTGCATAAGTAGATAATGCGTTTGCAACGGCTGCATTTTCGTTACAAGTGATATTGATAGAGACCGGATCATATGCAACATAAAAATCTTGAAATATGCATGAAAAGGGTCAAAATATGCAATATTAAATAATAATAAAAGTAGTAATTTTTAGTTTTTATTTCAAAATCAGCATAAAATTAACAAGTTATCGACAATGTTTAAATTTAATTAACAGTTATTTAACATTTTTTAAAATTATTTAACATTTGTATTCTTGTACACTTAAAATATTTTTATATAAGTGGAAAAAGACCGTTCCACATCCACTGAGGTAACTGGGCAGTATTTGAATTTGGGTGCTATGTTAGCATTTATTGTTTCTGGCAAAAGTTTCACCCGTCCCATTTATAAAACTATCAATTTGACACAAAGGTTCAAAGCCTGGGTTATTGTACAAAATGTTTTCAAACTTTTCTTTAACTTTACGCTCCAATACATCTGGCAAAGTGGAGTTTTTTTTGATCGATTTTATTCATTAACTGAATTGATTCGGTCAACGCTAAACCTCGAGTTTCAAGCTTTTTAGTAAACGCAGATATGTGGGAAAAGTGAGTGCTAAACAAAGCTATGTTTTTTTAATATCAGAATCGTTAAATGCTTCCTTGGATTGACGAACTGACATAGCCTCTGCACTATCGAAGTCATTTACTACACCTTTGATGGCCTCGAAATGTTCATTGTAAAATAGTACAGCTTCAATCCATGTTCCCCATCGAGTTACCACTGGTTCGGAAGGTAAAGGCACATTTGGCAGTTTTTCTTTATAGACGTTATTGCGAGCAGGTGCCTTAAGAAACACTCTCTTTGCTGATGAAATCAGTTTATTTACATTTTCAAACGTGGATCGTACTTCTACAGCGAGTCGATGGACTCCGTGAGCAAAGCACGTCACATGAATTAAATTTGGATAAAATAATTAGAGGACTTTGGCTGCCTTGATCATATAAGGAGCAGCATCTGAAAGAAATATAAACACTCTTTCATCTGCAGAAGATTCAGGAAATATTTTTTTAATACCCTCATTCACAAATCTGGCGATCGTAGAATGATTTGTGTTGTCAAGTTCTTTGCAGGCCACCAAATAAGAAGAAAGAGGCTCTAATCTTAATGCACCCACAATTAAATTCGCAATATAGCGACCACAACTGTCGGTAGTTTCATCAGCTGAAATCCAAATAATGTCATCCCTAAGTTCATTACGTATTCCTTCCAGAACATGTTGGGAAATTGGTGGTATGTAATTTTTACGCAGTGTTGATTCGTTTGGTATTTTTTGATTCAAGCAATATTTTCGCAGAAAATCTTTGAATGTAGGATTTGTAAGTTTGTGGAGAGGAATATTACTTGCAAGCAATGCTTCACATAAATCCATGCTAAAGTAGTTTCTTTGTTAACTTATAGAAATGGAATCACTGCTACTTGCTGCTGTTATAAGTTGTTGTCGTGGGTCTTTTTTTGCAATCCTGCGATATTGACATGATAGTCAATTTGAAACTTTTTTGTGCACGAAATATTTTTCTCGCAAATTCGACAATATAAAACATTTCCGTCGTATGTAAATGTTCCAGGATAATCAGCTACCCACGAAAAGACACTTTTTTTGCGCGTGGCATGGTACACGTTAAACTTTAACAAGTTAAAAATTGCAAAAAGACTACACTGGTGCAAGCGCGTCGACAATAATGTTAAAACTGATATCTTGTATTAAAATAAAAATTCGTCTTCGAGAAAATTGTTTATTTGATACACGCTCAAACAAATATTCTTAAAAACTAACTTCTTATCACTTAATATCCCGACCAAGAAACAAAGGAATAAAATACCGTCGTAATTTTGGGTATTCCCTTGGCACTATAACCTAATCGATGTTTAGACTATTGCAGGTAATGTTCCGGCGATAAGATCGGTTCCAGACGGCGACATTAACAATACCCTGAGCAATTCAATTGCCTAGTAATACCGAGAAATATTGTACATATAGGGAAAATATGCATCATTAGTAGATTTTGGGTAAAATATGCAATAATCGGTGAGAATGATCTAAATATGCAAATGCACATGAAAATATGCAAATGCATATAATCCGGTCTCTAGATATTATTATAAAAATCTTGCAAAAGCATGGCTTCTTTTTAAATATCCGTATTACCAGCTTGTCATTGTCATTAATAACGAAACAATGAAATAATAGGTTATATTTTATTGTTTTGTTTAGAAATGTATTTATTGCAGGTAGACCGCACGCCGCAATTAAGATTTACAGGTAGATCGCATATTACATTGGCATCCATTTGCCTTTATCTCATGCTACAGTGGAAACCAGACCAGTAAAATCTGTTTATCTGATAGGTATGGTGATATATTTTGTTTTAATTTGGATTTGTTTAAACTCTGATGATTACACAGCCACAGAAAAAAAACGTTCATTACCACGAACCAAAATACTTGAATCTAGTATATTTTTCGACGCTGAATTCGAATCCGTAGTTAAAAAAAAGACTCTTAATGAAGTGTGAAAAATGTTATATATTTTATAGTCCACAGAAGAGAATATGTAGCTATTTCTATTAATTCAACCAAAATTCGCCCTTATAGGGGATGAAAAGTACCTCTAAAACTCAAATAATGCACGTAAGTTTAAATAACATGTACACACCGCACACATGCCGCTCCTGGAGCGCTTTAGGGACTTCCCTGTAGCACGTGTGCTAGACCAAAAGAAAAAACAAAGGTTAAATTCTTATAGTTCTTAGGATAAAATATCTAAATCTGGTGTGACAACCAGACATTACTCTTAAAGGATTGAGATTCACCCCTATAGGGTGTAAACTACCCTTAGAGTGTAGTAGAAACTACTCCTACGCTCTAATGATGCACATGGATATTATTGAAATTCGGAAAGGATCAAGTACTTTTCCCGATTGTGCCAAACATTCAAGACAACTAGATTATTTTCTTAATAAGATCGAAAATCATCCCTAGGAGGGGAGAGGGAGAATTACTCCCTGGAATTGATGGATCTTAGAAGTTCTAGTATCTGAGAAAAAAAATACAGGCTTTCGTAGACTCAGGCAGGATGGACAAATACAGCCTTTACTCTTTTTCTCAGATGCTAGCACTTCTAAGATCCAGCAATCTTAGGGGGTAGTTCTCCCCCTCCTCTTAGGGATGATTTTCTACCTTATTAGGAAGATGATCTAGTTGTCTTGAATGTGAATGTTTGGCACAATGAGATAAAAGAACTTGATCTTTTTCGAAATTCATTAACATCCACGTGTATCATTCTAAGGATAGTTTATCGTCTTATATCGGTGGTTCAAGCGAGTCTGTTCTATATTTATTCACCCTTCCTAAAATTACAAAAGCCAACTTTTTTCAACGTTATTGAAGCTTATGGTTTTTTCCACCCTATAGGAAAGAATATTGACCCTTTAAGAGTAATGTCTGGTTGTTACACCAGATTCAGATATTTTGTCGTAAGAGCTACAAGAATTTGTCCTTTGTTGATGTTATTTAAACTGGCGTACGTTATTTGAGTTTTAGAGGTACTTTTCATCCCCTATATAGGTGGATTTTAGTTTAATTAATAGAAATAGCTTGCTGTAGTTTGAATGTATATTCTCTTTTCTATACTATAATTATTCACACTTCATTAAGAGTCTACATTATTAGTATAATTTTATCCCATTTCAAGAGATGTTTTTGGCTAAAAAAAATGACAATATAAATCTTTTTTTAACTACGGATTCGAATTGAACGTCGAAAAATAGACCAGTCCCATGTGTTTTGGTTCATGCTAATAAACTTTTTTTTTGGGGGGGCTGTGTTATTGTGCTGTATTTGTTGGGAGTCGAAATCACAATCTCAAACTACTTTATCGAATATACGAAGTATTTAATAGGCATAAAAATAAAGATTCCTGAAAGATAGTAGTATTTCTAAAGATATATTATTTAGTTTCAATTAATTAATTTAATTAAGTGGGAAACAAATGAAACACTCTTATTAATTCCCCAAATTTCCAAGAATTTGTAAAATCAATAAGACTGTCTATTCCATTTTAACTTGACAATTGTTCAGATGGGCCTTCTGTAAGTTTGGTTTAATTAATCTGAACAAAACTACAGCTTTTATTAACGGTACAGAGAAATAATGAATCCTATAAACTTATTTATCTTAGCTTTAAACTTATGCACTAAATTTTATAATTTTAAGTACTTTCAATAAAATACTTTTATAATAGAAAACACTTAACAAAACTCTTATAACGTGTATAATAAAAACATTAATTAACAAACAAACTACGTAATTCTAAAAACATCGAATTCGAAATCTTTATCTGCTTTAACCAGGATTTCAATTCTTAACTTCATCCCATACTTGGGGCTCCGCTCCCAAACATACACTGCATTTGTTGGATTCTGTTCAGAGAAGAGCTGTTCGTCTGATTGGAGACCCGGAACAGACCGGCGGCCTTGATCCGCTGGAACATCGAAGAACAGTCTGTTCTACAAGAATTTTCATGGAAAGTGTTCGAAGGATGTGGCCCACTTAAGTCCTCCCAAAGCGGTGCATGTTAGAAATACACGTCGCGCTGCTGCTTCACATCCGTATGAGGTTCAGCTTGTTACTCCGCGTACAACGCTTTTCAAGCAGTCTTTTATATGGAGAACATCATCCCATTAGAATAATTTGCCCAGCGCTGTGTTTCCCACCGAGTACAATTTACAGTGATTCAAGAACAACGTGAATTGCTTTTTCCGCACATATGCCACTCCTGGAGCGATTTAGGGACTTCCCTGCAGCACGTGTGCTAGACCCATAAAAAAAAATAAATATTTGTTGTTGATTGTGGTTTTAAGTAAAAACTTACATTCTTCTGCTGACTCCAAGATCTTCAACATTTAAATCGAATATCTTGGCTTTAATAAATTAGTTCAGATTATGAGGTGAAAATATTAATGATTTTTATTGTTTCATGATTAAATATGAACAGTTATAACAGCCAAGAGAATCCAGAATATGGACAAAAGGACCAGAACTATTTAAGTATTTAACAGATAATGTACTGGAGAACTAGGAACATAGTCAATTTGTGAAAGTCATATATGCCACTGCTTATAAGAGCTTAAATAGAGAAATAAAAGTAAATGTGGCAAAAATGTTATCATAACTATTTGACAGTCTATTTCGTAAGTTTTCATGAACGTTTTGCTTTTACTAATTCGTCGTGTTTTTTTACAACTAGTCACTTTTCTCCATATTATTTTTCTTTTCAGGCAAATGAAGAAAATCAAATGAAAAAATAATGTCAGATCAAACAGAAGTTTTATGGAAAAACTTGTTTGTGTGTGACGGAAAATAAAATTAGAAAGGATTTTAAGTTAGAACAAGTATATATTTCTCCTTTATTGTCCAATTGCGGCCAATAATTAATGATTGGAAAATATGAAATCAAGTATTTTGCTAATATTATGAATTATACTTTGTTCAGAATTTATTTGGCGATGTCAAGAAGTGTGGTCAACACAAGAAATTGTTTCAGGAACTCGTAAAGTTAAAATAAAGTAACTTTCTAATGTTTTCTCTGCGATTTTTTATTAGGAATCTGCAAGACTTTTGACCAATAGAACATTGCATGAGCTGAGAGACGCATAGCTGACTCATGCTCTAGTGATTTAAGCAGTTTTCACGTTGTAATAAATATTGCAATCTGTGGTGCTTGTAAATTTCATTTAAATCTGAATCTTTTGTTTAAAATAAATGGAGAAAGATGCTACAATTTTGTTTTTTCTCCAGTTTCATTTTACAATGGGAAAGTTGTCTTTCCAAAGTTTTTCGTTCTTCTTAGTGCTGGTGATCTTTCTTTTGTGGTTCTCACTATTCTCTCTTCGGTGATTCTAACTATACTCTAAGTTTGTCCCATTCTATTTTTTTGCCTGCTCAGTTATTTTTCTCGCATGTTTGTCTAAAGTCATCGATTTTCTCTCTATCTAATATGGTCCTTTCTGCTATTTTGACCGTTATTTTATTTCTGCTTTTCGTACGATTTCCGCCATTTCCGTTAATGTATGTCAAATTGTGGTATTGTAGACACGAAATTTCAATTCATTTCTTATGTATTTGTTTCACCATATTCTATCGTTTAAGAATTCGAATGTTCTCGTTGATTTTGCCGTTTGGTGTCTCATAAACCTCCGCATATTTACGTTAAAACACGACCACACATTTGACGTGTCGTAAAAATTGGTTCTCTACATCAACTGCTAACGAATTGGTCAAATGTATAGTGTTGTCAAACTTCCAAAATATATATCATTAAAAATATAATCTAACTAGCCGGGCCCGCGGCTCCGCTCGCGTGGACTTGATTCACTACTATCGTCACTGCTTATTCCTTATGTTACCCAACGTAATAAAATATCTCCCATTATTTCTCCTTATCTCCCAATATTTCTCCTTATCTCCCATTATCTCTACATAATTTCCATTATCTAGGCTTATCTCTGCTCATCTCCCATTATTTCTCCTTACCTCCCATTATTTCTCCTTATCTAGACTTATATCTGATTATTTCCCATTATCTAGGCTTATCTCGACTTATCTCCCATTATTTCTCCTTATCTCCCATTATTTCTCCTTATCTCCCATTATTTCTCCTTATCTCCCATTATTTCTCCTTATCTCCCATTATTTCTCCTTATCTCTCATTATCTCACCATAACTCCCATTATCTAGACTTATCTCTGCTTATCTCCCATTATCTCACCTTATTTCCCATTATCTAGGCTTATCTCGACTTATCTCCCATTATTTCTCCTTATCTCCCATTATTTCTCCTTATCTCCCATTATCTCACCATCACTCTCATTATCTAGACTTATCTCTGCTTATCTCCCATTATCTCTCCTTATCTCCTATTATTTATACTTATCTCCAATTATCTCACCTTATCTTCCATTACCGAGGCTTATCTCGACTTATCTCCCATTATTTCTCCTAATCTCTCATTATCTCACCTTATCTCCCATTATCTAGGCTTATATCGAATTATATAGAACATATGTATAATTTTATAAAAACTCGGATAAGTGGTTCTCGGGTGATAAGCGCACTAACGGACAGACAGACCGACGGACAGAGAGACGTTGCATTTTATATATATTGTATTCTTTGCTACATGATATTATTCCATATTTAATGCTTTAGGGAGTGTATTGCAAGAGAACGCGCTAGCGGCAAACTTTTCTCCGACTTAATTCACTATTGTCGTCACTGCTTATTCCTTATGTCACCTAATAAAATATATCCTATAACCTGGCCAGAGAACATACGTAACACATGGGCTGAAAAGTCCCGGGCCTAACACATAGATGGCGCTAGTTTTATTGCAGTCACCTTTTTTTCAGTTAATACTAACCTTCAAAAGACAGCTGTTAAAATTTCATGATATTCTATTCATTAGTTTGTGAGTTATTGTGCTAAGAGTGACGCTACTTTTGTTATTTTCAATACAATGGATAAAAAACAATTTCGTGTGTTAATTTTACACTGCTTCTTGATGGGAAAAAATACCGTTCAAGCGAAGCAATGGCTTGAAAAGTGTTATGGGGACTCCGCTCCATCACAAACAACAATAAAACGTTGGTTTGCTGACTTCAAACGTGGTCGTAGAGACACCGATGATGCAGAACGCAGTGGACGTCCAAATGAGGCGGTAACACCAGAAAACATCAAAAAAATCCATAAAATCGTTTTGAATGATCGAAAAGTGAAGTTGCGTGAGTTAGCTGACATCGTAAAGATATCAAAAGAACGTGTTGGCTTTATATTGCATGAGCATTTGACTATGAGAAAGCTCTCTTCAAAGTGGGTGCCGCGTTTGCTCACTGTTGATCAAAAACAAGAACGTGTTGATGGCCATGTTTGGCCATGTTTAAACGTAACAAACCGGAATTTTTGCGTCGATATGTGACAATGGATGAAACATGGATCCATCACTTCACTCCGGAATCAAAACGATCGTCATCTGAGTGGACAGCAACTGGTGAACCTCGTCCAAAGCGCCCGAAAGCACAACAATCGGCTGGAAAGGTTATGGCCTCGGTATTTTTGGGATGTGCGTGGTGTAATATTCATCGACTATCTTGAGAAAGGAAATACCATCAACAGTGAATATTATATAGCGTTATTGGAGCGTTTGAAGGCCGAAATTGCAAAGAAACGACCGCATATGGCAAAGAAAAAAATTTTGTTTCATCAAGACAACGCACCGTGTCACAAGTCAATCAAAACAATGGCAAAACTACATGAATTGAACTTCGAATTGCTCCCACATCCACCGTATTCGCCAGATTTGGCTCCCAGCGACTACTGGCTGTTCGCAGACCTGAAAAAAATGCTCGCCGGTAAGAAATTTCGCACGAATGAAGAGGTTATCGCTGAAACTGAGGCCTATTTTGAGGCAAAAGATAAATCGTTCTACAAAAGTGGTATTGAAATGTTAGAGTGGCGCTGGAATGATTGCGTTGCTCTTGATGGAGATTACGTTGATGAATAAAGCTAATTTTGAACAAAAAAACCGTGTTTTCTTTGTTAGGCCCGGGACTTTTCAGCCCATGTGTTATGTTCAAAAAAAAGGCACGTAAATCGGATAAGTGGTTCTAACGGACGGACAGATAGACAGACAGACAGATGGACAGAGAGACATTACATTTTATATATATTATAGATATTCTCTGCTACATAATATTGTTCCATATTTAATGGTTTGGACTGGGTATTGCAAGACAACGCGCTAGCGGCAAACTTTGTCCGACTTCATTTACTATTATTGTCACTGCTCATTCCTTATGCTAAGTATCGTAATAAAATATAGCCTATAACCTGGCCGGAGAACATATGTATGTTTTAAAAAAAAAAGTACGAAAATCGGATAAGTGGTTCTCCAGTGATAAGCGCACTAACGGACAGACAGACAGACAGACAGACAGAGATACTTTGCATTTTATATATATTATAGATGTAATAAAATATATACCTATAACGTGGTCAGAGAACATATGTATGAATTTAAAAAAAATCACATAAATCGGATAAGTGGTTCTCGAGGGATAAGTTCATTAACGGACAGACAGACAGACAGGCAAACATTGCATTTTATATATATTATAGATATAGATTATTATTATTATTATTATATAACCTGGCCAAAGGATATATGTATGAATTTAAAAAAAGACAGGTAAATCGGATAAGTGGTTCCCGCGTGATAAACGCACTAATGAACAGACAGAGAAACATTGCATTTTTATATATATTATAGATTATAGATTACGGATATTCTTTGCTACATAATATTGTTCCATATTTAATGGTTTAGGATGTGTATTGCAAAGGCACGCGCTAGCGGCATCATTTGCTATTTTACGTCACTGCTCATTCCTTATGCTACCTATCGTAATAAAATAGAGCCTATAACCTGGCCAGAGAACATATGTATGTTTTTAAAAAAAAAGTACATAAATCGGATAAGTGGTTCTTCTGTGATAGGCGCACTAACGGACAGACAGACAGACAGACAGACAGACACACAGACAGAGAGACGTTGCATTTTATATAACATATATTATAGATAAAGTTCATAAATCTTCCTAATAGAAAAAAAATATAATATTATAATTAAAAGCAAAATATTTTCTAAATTTGCTTTATAATGAGTTATCATCACATATAATCAACTATTAAAATTAATTAATGTGGTACATATCCAAGGTCAAAAACACTTTGACTACTCACTTCTCATAGCGATATCACACGGAAGTATAGTGGGGAGAACAGGGTTGCAATTTAGTTCATTATTAGTATTCCGTACGGAAGACTTATAAGATGACTTCGGTGTCTGTCTGTCTGTCTGCCTGTCCGTCTGTCTGTCTGTCACACCCGATTTTCTCCGAAACTATTTGTCATATAAAAGTTAAAAATTTGGTAATAATATAGAAATCGATGGCCTCATCAGAGCCATGTAGTTTTGAAAGTCAAATTTTGACTTAAGGGGTTAATTTTCGGGGGTGAAATCGAAAGTGAAAAAAAAAATTTTTAGTAGGTCATCGAGTGTGGTGTCAAATGAAAGTTTAAAAAAAACACGAGTAAAAAATATATATGTAATGTAATACTTGCGCACACTTTTCTTAGTATTATTTTGAAAAAATCGCGAAAAATCGCTGTCCCCCCACCTTATGTCGAAAAGTACTGATAAAAAAATTTTGAAAAAATTCTGGAATATTCTGCACGGGTGTAGATTGAACGAAAATTATCACGAGTGCATTACCTTTAATAATTTATCTGGTATATAAAAAAAAAAACCGATATTTCAAGGTCATCAGTTTTCAGTAAAGGTTGGAAACAAACTCTGTTGAAAACTCATATGGGGTGTGTTTTGTGAAGTCAGTGATTATTTTATATCATCGTAACAACATTTTTTATTTTAAAAGCAATCAACTTACGGAACATAAATTGTGCAAGTTCAACTTGCACTTGACCGGTTATTTTTACTTATTCTGACCACACTCATTAAAATTTTAAACTAATAATTGATTTAGCGAGATGTGACTTTATTAATGTTACGATTTGTCTTCTCTTCGGAATGAAATCTTTTTGGTTTCGCTGTTTTGTGTCGATATTCCCAAAACCCGACATAAAAATGCCGGATTATTCAATTAAGAATAATAACTACTATTTAGTTTTTTTTATGGGTCTAGCACACGTGCTACAGGGAAGTCTCTAAAGCGCTACAGTAGCGACACGTGTGCGGAGAAAGCAATTCACGTTGTTCTTGAATCGCTGCAAATTGTACTCGGTGGGAAACACAGTCCTGGGCAAATTATTCCAAAGGGATGATGTTCTCCATATAAAAGACTGCTTGAAAAGCGTTATACGAGGAGTAACAAGCTGAACCTCATACGGATGTGAAATATTAGCGCGACGTGTACTTCTAACATGCACATACTTGTAGAATAGGCTCAAGTCGCCAACCGTTCTTCGATGTTCCAGCGAATCAAGGCCGCTGGTCCGGGTCTCCAATCAGACGAACAGCCCTTCTCTGAATAGAAAACAACACATGCAGTGTATGTTTGGGAGCGGAGCTCCAAACATGGGAGCAGTATTCCATAGTTGGTCGAATTTGAGCTTTATAAAGAATTAAAAGTTGTTGTGGAGTGTAAAGCTTTCTGGTTCGAAATAATATTCCCAACTTTTGAGAAGCTCTCCTTGCTATGCCTGCAACATGTTCATGCCAGGACATATTTGCTCCCAAATTAACGCCCAACAAATTGTGACGATGCTAGAGGAATGGAGTGCCCCGACATAACTATGTCGGGTTCAGCAACGTTAACTTTTTTAGAAAAAACTGCCGCCTGGGTTTTTGTAGCGTTAAATTTGGTTACTGTCACCCCAAGATAGAATTTCTTCCAGGACTTTGTCAAGTTGAATGACTTCCTGCTGTCTGCGGATATTCGTCTGAGTAGCCGATGTCCGAGCGTTCAAAGTGAATGAAGAGATAAGTGTACTGTCATCTGCAAAGCTGTAGATTGGATTCTCGGTCTTTTCCAGCAGATCGTTAATATAAATGAGAAAGAGAGTAGGAGACAGTATGGAGCCTTGGGGTAAACCGGCGTTGATAGTGAAGGTGTTAGAAATAAATCCGTCGATTGCCATTCGTAAAGAACGCTCTCTGAGGAAACAAGAGAGCCACAAACAGAACTTTTCAGACATCCATAAGAACGTAGCTTAGCCAACAGCCCATCGTACCAAACACGGTCGAATGCCTTGGATATGTCAAGAGCAACCGCTCGAGATTCTTCAAAGTGTTCAATTGCGTTGTTCCAAACATGTGTTACATAAGTCAGAAGATCTCCTGTTTATCTATTTTTACGAAAGCCATATTGGTGATCGCTAATAATGTTGAGTCCTTCAAGATATTTTAGAAGATGCTGATTGATACCCTTTTCCATGACTTTCGATATTATTGGAAGCAGTGCGATTGGTCGGTAGTTATTTGGCAAGGTCTTCTTGCCTTTTTTAGGTATCAGCTGAACTGTGGCACATTTCCAGCAAGAAGGAAATATTCCCTTTCTGTAGGATAGGTTGAAAATTCTACAGAAAACTGGTGTTAGTTCCCTCGCATAGTTTTTGAGAACTATGGCAGGTATTCCGTCAGCTCCAGAAGCCTTTTTGGTGTCTAGCTTCATCGAAATGTAGTGTAGTTAAGAAGGTTGGATTTTTAAACATAAACTGAATATGCCACATTGCGAGAGCAATACGTGGGAGGTGAATAAAACTTGTCTTAATGGATGTTTCTTTGTTTGATCTAATAACCAAAAATAAATTAATAGAAATAAGACCAAAATATAATGAGAAACAGTTAAAACTGAAGGTTATTATGAAAGAACTGTCTAGTAATGGACCCAAATGACTAATAGATGATTTTAATGCAAATGAGCGAATAGTAAACTTGATTTCGGGAGTTTTGCAAATAAATTTGTAAAAATACTGGCTATTGACGTTTATAATCAAGCATATTAAATTAATGACAAACAGGAAACACTCCAGGTTTCAAGTGAGAAAAGATACTAATTATTTAGTAAAATTATTATTTTATTAAATGTTGATTGTATTAAGTAATATTTAAATGCATACTAGTGGATAGGAGAGTGGCTATCTCGACAGCCATTTTAGTCAAGTGCCATTAACCTCTCTGTATTCTGTAAAAATATTTGTAAAAATATAGGTAAAGATCCTCTGATTTCTATTTGTTATATTATTCTTAAATTTAATAGTAATATTCAATCACAAATTTTTAAGGCAAATTCTTATTACGACAGTTAAAAACAATATTTTGTGAATCATGACACAATCAGCGTGATGAAATACTAAAATTTGAATTGTTTTGGCTTTTACTTGATGGAAACTCACAACTAACGTACTGATAATTTGTCAAAATTTCCACTTTTTATTGTGTGTTCTACCATAACAATTGTGTGATACCTATTAAATAAAAACAACGTGAATATTATTATAAAATAAGATATTCTCAACCTATTAAAAACATGTCTGAAACAAAATTATTTTATATTTAATAATTCAATCAGCAAGAGCCCAGAAGGACTTATAATGGGAAGTCCCATAAGCCAACTTTTAGCAGAAATTTTTATGAAAAACATCAAAAATACTATATTGGTACCGTTATGTAGACGACATTTTAATTTGTTTCAATGGCACGAATAGACAGTTGAATACATTTTTTAATCACATCAATTCCATCCACAAAAATAGAACATTTACAATGGAAATAGAGGAAAATAATTCCTTTAATTTCCTAGATCTTACTATATCAAGGGATAACAACAAACACAAATTTTCAATATTTCACAAATCATCACACACTGACACAACAATACACAATACTTCAAACCACCCAAAATAACAGAAATTTGCAGCATATCACATTATGTTACATAGGCTAGTGAGTGTTTCTTTATTTGAAAATGATTTCAATAACAAATTAAATTTCATAAAACAAATTACCGTAAATAATGGTTACCCCCCAAATATGGTCAATTCAATACTCAATAAAAAACTTCAAAACAAAGCTATTTCTGAAGTCTACCCTAAAACTAAAGACAGTAATGTCAATTATAAATCATTAACTTATTTTGGTACACCTTCAGAAAAAAATTAAAGAGTACTTGAACCAGAATAATATAAATATAGCTTTAAAAAACTAATAACTCACCAGTAAAACTCATAAAAAATCCGAAAGTTAAATAAAACAAACGTGAAAAATCAAGGGTATATAAATTGAATTGTAGTTAAGGCAGACAGGGCGCTCATTTGAAACTAGAATTTCGGAAAACAAACGAAGTTTTCTTAACAATAAAAGAGATTCTTCATACAGCAATCATTTAATAAAACAGAACCATCAATTTAATGAACAGTATGAATTCCAAGAATACCCTAATTAACTAATTAACTAATTTTGAAAGCAGATTATAAGGTGGAATAAAACCTAAATGTTTATTAGTTGCAAAAAGCATCAGAAGAAGTTACCATTTAACGGAATACTTCACGGAATTTTGTAATAAAAGGTTGAAATTTTGACAAATTGTCTTTCATTACGTTAAAATTAAACTATCAAAAACAATCTTACGTATTATACAACTGTTTTATTAAAATGGCACAATTTTGTGTTTACTACCGATAACTTTTGCACTGTGCTGCCACAAGAAGAAATAAATTTTGTGTTACTAAATAAATATAAATTTAAAAAAAAAAAACTAATTTCAAAGATTTTCATTCCTGATTTAACTTCAAAGAAAGTAGTAAAATTCTAGAATTCAAAAGGTTTACTGTAAAAATATTCTAATTTTATAAGAATAGGTTCTCCTCTCTCTCTAGTTAGTACAAATATATTTATGGAATTCGAAGTTCGAAAAATAAGCCACCCTTTCGCCTTGATCACACTTTCGTAATTTACCTATTCGATCAAGAATTCTTAAAAATTTTTTGAACCAACTCAACTCTTTACATCCAAATATCAACTTCACCCCCAATATCGAATATAATAATACTCTCCCATTCTAGAATATTCTTATTAATCGGAATTCAGATAAAACTTTGGGCCACTCAGTATACAGAAAGAATATTCACACGAATAGACATTTTTTAAAGTGCCATATCAGATAAGGACGTAGGCGAACCTCTCGCCTTTACCTGTGGTTGGTGCCTTTTTAAGTGTTTCCACAGGCAAAGGTGTTCTACAGATTAACGCCGGTTACGAATGTTCAAAGTGAGACGGCTTTCCTAGGCATGATAATACGAGTGGCTTGCCATTCCCTTCCCGAGAGAGGCGACTGTCACATTGTAAATTTTATTTCATTTGAAAACATATATCTCGCCAGGTATCTCCGAAGACTAAAAGTCAAACAGGTCAGTCTCTTGGGATTGTAGCCCTTGCATACATTAAGAAGGAACATAAAATAATAACACAATTATCCACGTGCTGTAAACCCTCACAACATCTGAAATCTGTACCAGATAATATTCCCTTTGAAAATCCAGGGGTCTAGGTCATCCAATGATACTGTGGTACAATCTATATCGGCAAAGCAATTAGAAAAATGTATTAGAAATAAAGAACATCTTAGGGCACTACATCTTTGTGACATTTCTACTTCAGTACTTGCAGAACACCAGTACAAAACAAGAGATCAGATTCTCTTTGACCAATCAAATATCCTTATAACAAATTCCCTTTACTCTCCTAGGAAAGTCCATCGGAATGTCTAATTATCACACAACCTTGATCAGATTATCTATGAAGCCCCCTACCATTGGCCCGTAATCTATAAGACGTGTGCAGGCTGAATAAGATAAGAAGTGTGTGTTCAAAGTCAGCCACGTTATGGAGGAGCAATAGAATTGCAATGGACAACGCTAATCGCATCTACGAAAGTATATATAAAACCGATTAGGAAGGGGCATTGGGACATTGACACTAATAAATGGTCTTGATTTGGTTTCACTAGTTAGATGGTTGGACGATTTTTCCCTTTTGGGGAAAAAATCTATCGCTGTGCAAAAACAGAATGAAATTAGTGACTTTTCTGAGGGACGAATATTCGAAGTATTTAAGCATTGGATTGGTAAAGCTCAATAACCTGCTGAAAGTATCCCAAGATGAAAATGATAGGATGAGGGAAGAGTTAATTAAAGCCGAAAGGGCGACGGCTTCAGTTGCATTGGAAGGGTCCAGAGAAGGCGGCGTGAATAGAGGAGATCGACTATGGGCCAGAAGATGGTCTGCAGACGCCAAAAAGAAGGAGAAGAAGGATAAATCAAAGGAAGAGGAAAGCTCACTCAGCAAGCAGAAGAAAAATAAGGAAAGCTGACCTAGCTTCCGACAGTAAAGACAGCAATTCATCCGAGGAGGCAATACAGCAGCCGCAGCATCAAGCTCCACGATTACCGATTGATGGAGACTGAGAGATTAAGATTAGTAACATTGCCGTTAATAAAGTGACAAGTGGTCCAAACAGTGAGTTGCTTAGTAAAAGTGAGCGAAACGAGAAAAAGACACTTAGCCTATGATTTCGCCGATAGTACCTCGGAAAAAGTGAGGTACAGCGAAATCAAGGCGGTTTTGTAGGCGAGAACTCTAAATAACGTAATAGCGACTACCATGCTGGAGGGTGTGAGGCTCCGCCCGCCAACAATTGATGAGTTTCGTAAGATAACTAAGTTTCTTGTTGAAAGCAAAGAACTGTATCATTCTTATACTCGACAAGAAGAAAAATTTCTTCATACCATCTTACCTGGAATCCATGAGTCATGGAAGTCTGGGGATAAGATCCGTGAAGATCTCGAGCTTAAAGGTTATCATCCGAAAAAAGTTATTCCCTTTGGTTACTGGTCTTTTAAATGTAAGGCGGAGCCCAGATGCGTTAAATATGGAAAGGGCCATAAGATTCTCGTACGTACTAAGCCAAGAGATTCACCTACAAAGTGCATAATTTACGAAGGTACTCACCCTCCGTCTTATTTAGGATGGAAATTGTACCCCCAACCTGTCACGCCAGCAGCCCCTCCCGCGATAACCAGACTGGCCACCAACGCGGTCAAGCACGTTAACATGGGCGTTGCTATATGTAAATGAGATGAATGCTGAAATGCAATTATCCTTCAATAATCTGAAGAATATGCAGGGGCAGTTATCAGCTATAGTTATGCCACTTTTCGGGAAGGCGGACAAAAAATAGATATCACGGTTCATCCCTTGAGCAACATTCAATCCCAAAGGTTTGTAAATTAAAACAACACAGCAAAAGTTTCATACATAATCGTGAGGCACTAACTACAGATGTAACTTAAGGATCTTGTGGATTTTACATCAGCCCAGCCGCGTCATGCCAGAGAAAAGGTACTCTGAAAGCGAGGGGTAAGGGTCAAGGACAAAGTCCGAGACCAAAGGTCTCCTTATCAGTATGTCTAGAGATGATAGGCAAACTCATCCACAACGATTACGTCTGAGATGGGGAAAGTGATAGTAGAGCTATGCTCTAGTAGTAAGTTTTATGCTTTATTTCGAAGAGTCAGGACTCGGAGCATGCTCTGAAGAAGTCGGCAGGATAATCAGCGAAACGTCATCGTCTCTTATTCAATCAATACAGCGGAAATTCAGAAGAATTGTACCTATAACTTCGTGTAAATAAAATAAGCATATAATTTATATCATCAATATATTTTTTTATATTTCATACTGGTATTTAGTAACATTATTGATAATCTAAAGGACTATTATCTAAAAAAAAAAGCAAATATCTCTAATATTTAAGGCAGAATAATCTAGATTAGCTATAGTAGTTTAATAAACACCAGGTAAGTTGTATAGTGCTTTTTTTAATTCAACAGTACCACTTATAACTATTTTAAACAGTACAAAGGAGAAATATTAAGCTGAAACATAAATCAATATTATTTGTTATATAATGAGTAGTATTGTTGAACAATCAAAATAAAACCAAAATTAAAAGAAGAATTAGACAAGGCGACTCGATATCCCCAAAGCTGTTCACGTTGACTCTAGAAGACATGTTCAAATAGTTAAAGTGGGAAAATAAAGGAATACTAATGGACGGTGAACGATCAAATCACTTAAGGTTCGCAGATGATATCACTATGATTGCCAACACAAAAGAAGAACTACAAGAAATGCTGATGGAATTAAATAACAAGTCTCGAAAAATAGGTCTAAAAATAAACTTCACCAAAACCAAATACTTGAACAACAAAAGTGAAGATAACAGCAAGGAATTATTAATCGAAGGTGAAAGAATAGAAAAAGTAAAACATTCATATATTTAGGACAGGAAATCTAAATATCAAAAAAATAATTTAAAGGCTGACTTGGATAGAAGAGTCTCGTTAGATTGGTCTGCGTTCGGAAGGTTACAATCTACATTTAAATTGAACATCCCAAATATAATAAACGTCAGAGTATCTGATCAATATGTACTGCAGATTTTATCATATGACACTGAAGCGTGGGCTTTACATAAAAGTATAATAAATAAATTCCAGAGCAATGGACAGGTGAAAGCTAAATATTAGACTCCAAGATCGTACTTCTAACATCGAGATACGAAGAAGATCAAAAGTGACAGATGTAATACAACAAATATGTACAGTCCCTGGCCAAATTATTAGACGCACTGCAAGATTTCATGTAAAATATTAATTACCGAGTGATATTGTACCCTTTTATTATTTTAAATTGATTTGTTTTTTATTTTTATATTATCCAATCAATTACCTATTTATTTGACATAAATAAAACAGCATTAATTTAGAAAAGCATAAGTTTATTAAGTTTTAAAGAAAAGTGAAATTAATGTTAGTAAAAGTCAATATTTAGTTGAGCCACCTTTAGCCGCTATCAAAGCTTTAATTCTGCGCGGCATGCTATCAATGCAAGATTGTACTATCTCCTGCATTTGAGGATGATGATTCCACACATGAATAATCTTTTCTAGGAGCTGGGTTTTGTTGGTAATCACATCTTTAGCCACTTCTCTTTTCATCAGCTCCCACACATTTTCAATGGGGTTCATATCAGGGCCAATCCAACAGAGGGAAGCTTTAACAGACCGAGCAGTGTGGCAGGGAGCTCCATCTTGCATGAAAGCGAATGGTTCCCCATTTGGAAACCATTCTCTGAGCTGCGGAATCAACCGATTTTGTAATACTTCTTTGTACTGATCTTGTCTCATTATTCCTTTGACGACGTACAGACGTCCAGTGCCCTTGCCGCTGATGACTGACCAAATCATCACTTTGGTGGGATGTTTAACCGTCGGGACGACACAATCAGGATGAAACTTTTCTCCATGACGACGACGCACATACTGAGCTTTATTCTGCAAAATTTCGAATGTGCTTTCGTCACTGAAGCAGACCTGTCAAAAATAGGAAAAATATATAAACTTCCATGTTTATTTGCTTTATTTAACTGAAAATGATAATAATGTATCAATTATTGATTAAATTGCTGTATCTTACCGATCTCCAGAAGTCCACATCTTTGTCTTGCCATTGTTTGGCCCACTTCAGGCGCTTTGCTTTCATTGCAGCTGTTAACTTGGGCTTCCTGGCGGGGCGACAAGCCTTAAAATCCAATTCTTTCAATTTTCTTCGAACAGTGCGCTCAGAAGCATTTACGCTAGCATCCTGGAGTTGTGATTTTATTACCTTTGTGGTAGCAAATCTGTTTTCTACACAAATTTTCTTCAAACATCTCTCTGACCGCCCCCCCCCCCCCCCCCCCCCCCCCCCCCCCTGGAGTGAAAATTGGTTTTCTACCGCATCTTTTCTTTCTTTTCGGGCTTAATTCCTTCCCTGACTCAATTTTCTTTTTTATGCGTCGTACACTAGCTTCAGAAACCTCCAATCTTCGTGATATTTCTCGGTTTGTAAATGTTTTCGCAATCACAAGGGCCTTCGCTTCAGCTTTTTTACGTGGTGAAAGATCGCCTTTTCTACCCATAATGAAAATAGTCCAATTACTTTTTTAAAACACTGCATACAAAATAAACTAATAACTGAGTAGTATAAAACTGTTAAACAAACAATCATAGTCCATAAAGCCACAGAAACACGTCCGTACCTGACTCGATTCCGATCGCGACTGATACAGGTTTGTACTTATTTACGTTCATGTATCACTTTGTCAACACAGTGTTGCCATATGTTAAAAATAAATACAAATATGTAGTCTACAACAATTCTTTTAAATAAAAATCAATAATATTGTAATTTAAATATACCATTATTGCATAAAAACTCTTAAGAAACATAAAATTACTAAAAAAATACAGTGCGTCTAATAATTTGGCCAGGGACTGTATATTAAGGTGGAATTGGGCGGGGCATATCGCAAAGCTGAATGACAACAGATGAACACGCCGTATAGTTGAATGGAGGCCTAGAGAACACAAAAGATGCAGAGGTATACCACAGACAAGATGGACGGACGATATAACATATAACAACAAAGCTCATTGAAGACAACTTGGGGAGGATTACATCCGAATATGGATGGAATAAACTAATGATGATGATGATTGTTGAATAATGACGGTACAGGATACGCGATTATTACAGAAAACAGAAAAGAGCTAGAAAATTCTATTTGCTATACATTTAGCTCATTTACTTTAAATGGTGAAATATATAGCGCCTCCTTTGTTTAGTTTGCACAGTAACAACGTTAAGTCAGCAAGTAAATAACTTGTTTGGCAATTTATGTCACATATAGACAATATCGCTGTTCTTATTTTAAGCATTCAAATTATTTAGTCACAGTATTTTTTAGACTTAGCACACATGCTGCTGGGTAATCCCTACCGTGCTACAGGAGCGACTCGTGCGCCGAAAAAATCGATTCACTTAGGGTTTGAATCGCTGTAAATTGTACTCGGTGGAAAAGACAGTCCTGGGCAAATCTCTATAAAGGGATGAGGTTCTCCATTTATAGTTAGTGACAAACTAAACGTCATACGGCTGTGAAGTATTAGAGCGACATGTATTCCTAGCATGCGCCGCTCTAGGAGGAATTAAACGGATTACATCTAACACTTTTCATGAAAATGCTTGTAGAATAGACGCAAATTGCCTACCGATCTTTGATTTTCCAAGGACTCAAAGTTGCTGCTAAGTTATGGCTCTTTAATCAAATGAACATCTTTCTTGCAAATATTTTCTTCTTCTTAATGTGCCTAATCAGTTCAAATGTTGGCGATCATTCTATTCTTACTTTAGCCACTATCGCTCTGAAAAGACTGGTACTATTTGTTGAGAACCAATTTCGCAGGAAATACGTCTGCTTACTGGTCACCTTTTTCCAAAAACTTTTCCTTGGAATATTTCCTGTAATAATCCATACCTGTTGGAATGTCTCATTATGTGTCCTCAAATACTCCCATTTTCCTACTTTAACAGCTTCCATAATTTCTAGTTTCTTGTTCATGCGACGTAATACATCCCCGTTGGTAATATGGTCAGTATATCAAATTTTGAAAAATTCGGCGATATAGCCATAATTCAAATGCTTCAAGTTTCTTAGAAGTAGCTTTAGTCAGCGTCCACGATTCCTTGCCGTAAAGAAGAACACTGAAGACATAACATCTTAGGAGTCTTAATTTTGTGCTTAATTTTATTGCTGAGCTTTTGTAAAGTGATGTCATTTTGTGGAATACTGCTATAGCTTTTTCGATACGGCAACGAATTTCCTGCGAGTGATCCCACTGTTCATTTATCGTGGTGCCTAAATATGAATATTGTGGAATTATTTGTATTTGTTGATTTTTAACCAACAAGAAAGTAGAAGGAACCGGAGACTTGCTGATTACCTTGTACTTTTTAGTGTTCCGTACGGAACACTTATAAGATGACTTCGGTGTCTGTCTGTCCGTCTGTCTGTCCGTCTGTCTGTCCGTCTGTATGTCCGTCTGTCTGCCCGTCTGTCTGTCCGTCTGTCTGTCCGTCTGTCTGTCCGTCTGTCCGTCACACCCGATTTTCTTCGAAACTATTTGTCATAGAAAGTTGAAATTTGGTAATAATATAGGAATTAATGGCCTTATTAGAGCCATGTAGTTTTAAAAGTTAAATTTTGACTTAAGGGGTTAGTTTTTAGGGGAGAAATCGGAAGTGAAAAAATTTTTTTTTACTAAGTAATCGAGTTTGGTGTCAAATGAAAGCTTGTGAAAACATGAATAAAAAAATATATATATAATGTAATACTTGCGCGCATTTTTCTTTGTATTATTTTTAAAAAATCGCGAAAAATCGCTGTCCATCTGCCTTATCTCGAAAAGTACTTATCAAAAATTTTGAAAAAATTCTGGAATATTCTCCACGGGGTATAGATTAAAAGAAAATTATCACGAGTATATTACCTTTAATAATTTATCTGGTATATAAAAAAAAAACAAAAATTTCAAGGTCATCAATTTTCATTAAAGATTGGAAACAAACTTTGTTGAAAACTCATTTTGGGTGTGTTTTGGGAAGTCACTGATCATTTTATACCTCCGTTACAAAATTTTTTATTTTAAAAGCAATCAACGTACGGAACACTAATGGCGCAAGTTCAATTTGCCCTTGACCGGTTAGTTTTACTGATATTAAGTTCGACCCCGTATCGATTACTGATTTCGTTTATTTTTAACTAAGTTGGGAAGTTCGTTTATTTTTGTCATAAGATATGTTAAACCATTTAAGTTATCAGCCGTAACCGCCGTATCGTCAGCATAACGAATACTATGTGTGCGTATTATGTGAATATAATTCAACAAAAGCCGTGCATGTTCGAGGGCAGAGCCCCAATTATAGGAAGAGTATTCCTTTGTTGGTCTAGTTAGTAGTAATATTTCTAGTTCGTAGTAATATTTCTAGTTCATAGTAATAATTCCAGTTTTTGAGCAACGTTCTTAGAAAATACTGCTGCCTGGATTTCTGTAAAAATTCTACTTAGTTATTGTCACCCCAAGATAGAATTTCCGAAACTGCGCAAATTTAATTTCGTACACGTCCGTACCATAGTCCCCACGTACAAACGTAGGGACTATGGTATCAGAGATGTCGAACCGGTGACTTTAATCTTTCGGATCGTAAACGCTCTAGACAATGTTAGGTCAAAAATGACAAAAATCACGCAAGATTTAAACTTTTATTTGAGATGATAAGTTCTACCTCACGTGGTGTATTCTCCGGACATGGTGCCATTTAATAACTATATATTTAGGTCACTGCACCATCTTTTTTTAGGCAGGGAATTCATCAGCTACCTGAAAAGTGGGTAAAAAGTACGGAAAATAATGGAGAATATTTTTGTGTCGAAGTTGTATTATATTTGTAAATAAAAATACATTTTGTTAACGCAAAAAAAGGTACCGGAATAATGTATACACAAACTATAATATACACACAAAACATTTTACAGTTGTTAAAAATACACTGAAAAACTCATTAAAGTAACATTACACAGTACTGTTTTCTACATTTTTAGAAGATTCGTCCACAAATAATTGACGCCCAAAATTTTTTTTTTCAGTTGCACTGTAGGGTAGCCTTGTAGTTCTAAATTAGTTATTTGATTTCTATATTAAACCGGGGTCCTTCTCATTTTTTTGAAATACTATGATTAAAAATAGGCCTATTAATAAGTTTACATTTATATTTCTAAATGTACGCACATATTACAATACTTTAACGCCTGAACTAATATCCTAGGCTTTAGTAGTTACTGTCCTTCCTGGATCTCTTATGGGTTTATGTCCATGGACATATCGAATAGTGATTCGTGTTAAGTACATCTAGCATATAAAAAAAGGTTAAATGTCGACATGTTGACCGAAAATGCAAAGAAGCTGTTGCTTCTAAACATCTTGCCTAACGACAATGGTGTGAAAATCCTAACACCATAAATCGTAACACTTTTGTTCATGCCTGGAACAGATGCAAAGAAATTATCGACGAAACCAAGGAGGCACACAATCAATAAATTAGAAACAAACTTCTCACTTGTCTCAACAATTCCAGGTCCTTTTGGTCAGTCGCTAAGGCAGTTAGTCAAAATTTCACCAAATCCACCATACCACCACTCACACGACCAGATAATTCTATTGCAACGGCACCTGTTGAGAAAGCGAACTTGTTAGCTGAACTCTTTGCTTCACATTCTACTGTCGATTTCCAAGGAAAAAACACCACCTACTATTCCCATAGTGCAGTCAAGGTTGCCCGATATTGTCTTCAGACAGCGTATCATAACACGTATTTTAATAAAGCTAGACACCAAAAAAGCTTCTCGCGCTGACGGAATACCTACCATAGTTCTCAAAAATTGTGCGAGGGAACTAACACTAGTTTTCTGTAGACTTTTCAACCTATCCTACAGAAAGGGAATATTTCCTTCCTGCTGAAAGTGTGCCACAGTTCAGCCGATACCTAAAAATGGTAAGAAGACCTTGCCAAATAACCAGTCGCACTGCTTTCAATTATATCGAAAGTCATGGAAAAAGCTATCAATCAGCATCTTCTAAAATATCTTGAAGGATTCAACATTATTAGCGATCACCAATATGGCTTTCGTAAACATAGATCAACAAGAGATCTTCTGACTTATGTAACACATGTTTGGAACAAAGCAATTGAACACTTTGGAGAATCTCGAGCGGTTGCCCTTGACATATCCAAGGTATTCGACCGTGTTTGGCACGATGGACTGTTGGCTAAGCTACGGTCTTATGGTATGTCTGAAAAGTTCTGTTTGTGCCTCTCATGTTTCCCCAGAGAGCGTTCTTTACGAGTGGCAGTCGACGGATTTCTTTCTAACACCTTCACTATCAACGCTGGTGTGCCTCAAGGCTCTATACTGTCTCCTACTCTCTTTCTCATTTACATTAACCATCTGCTGAAAAAGACCGGGAATCCAATCTTCAGCTTTGCAGATGACAGTACACTTATCTCTTCATTGACTTTGAATGCTCGGACATCGGCTACTCAGTCGAATATCCGCAGACAGTAAGAGGTCTTTCAACTAAACAAAAACATGGAAGAAATTCTATCTTGGGGTGACAGTAACCAAGTAGAATTTAACGCTACAAAAATCCAGGCGGCAGTTTTTTCTCAAAAAGTTAACGTTGCTGAACCCGACATGGTCATGTCGGGGCACTCCATTCCCTAGCATCGTCACTCAATTTGTTGGTCATAAATTTGGAAGCAAATATGTCCTGGCATGAACAGGCATAGCAAGGAGAGTTTCTCGAAAGTTGGGAATAACATTACACTGACCGGCGACCTTGATTCGCTGGAACATCGAAGAACGGTTGGCTACTTGAGTCTGTTCTACAAGTATTTTCATGGAAAGTGTTCGAAGGATGTAGCCTGCTTAATTCCTCCCAGAGCGGTGCATGTTAGAAATATACGTCGCGCTAATACTTCACATCATCATTCACAACAGCCCAGGGCTGTTTCCCACCGAGTACAATTTACAGCGATTCAAGGACAACGTGAATCGCTTTTTCCGCACACATGCCGCCCAAGGAGCGCTTTAGGGACTTCCCTGTAGCACCCATAAAAAAAAATATTTTTTTTGTTTCACAGTGTTATTTGTTGGCCATAAGGTAGTGTGTTTTTGAGTATAGTCTTACACTATTGCTGCATTTACAAAAAGAACGTATGCATTATGGAGTTAATTTCGATCAGTGTAAATAATAAACAAATTGATGTAGTAATTTTCACAACAATTTATGGATAAGAGTTCTACAAATACACTAAACAATATTGTGCTGCAGTAATTGATTTTTTTCGTATATCTCAAAATTAGCTATCTTTTATTTTCAGCAATGCTACGAACAATTTCTTTGCTATTGTTGGTCTGTGTAGCGACCATCCTTGCAGATCACCAAAAATATCCAGGGACAAAAACACGTCCAGTATTATCTGATTCAGAAGCATCTCATTTTACTAAGGAAACATACCTAGGGGGTTGGACTCCAGGAAGTATTTCTCATTCAAAGGCTGATTATATTGTCGGGAGTGGACATTACACCTACATTCAAGAAGCTGTAAATGCTGCTATTGAAGTAAGTATTTAGTTACTCAGTATATATCACCTCTATGCCAAATACTTTATTTTCACCCTCGATGTGCGTTTTGCTAACCATGAAGTCAAGCATCGCTCCTAATAAAGCTAATAGTTAGCGAAATGCGGATCGAGTGCAAAAATGAAGTGTTTGGTATAGTAATGATATACGAGGCTGGTTTGAAAAGTCCGTGCAAAAATAAAAAACTACTTATGTGTTTGAGGTAAACCTTTTTTATTTTTCGACAGAGTCTCCTTTTAGGCTTATACACTTCGTCCAACGATGTTCTAGTTTGTTGAGCCCTTCAGAATAATACGATTTGTCCAAGTCTGCAAAATATCCATTAGTGTCTGCAATCACCTCCTCGTTTGAATAAAATCTTTGTCCCGCCAGCCATTTCTTCAAATTGGGGAAGAAATAGTAGTCCGAGGGAGCCAAGTCTGGAGAATAGGAGGGATGTGAAACGAGTTGGAATCCTATTTCCATTAATTTTGCGACCACAACTGCTGAGGTGTGTGTTGGTGCGTTGTCGTGATGGAAAAGGACTTTCCTGTGGGCCAATCGCGGGCGTTTTTCTTGCAGCTCGGTTTTCAAACGGTCCAATAACGATGAATAATATTCACCTGTAATAGTTTTACCCTTTTCCAGATAGTCGATGAGGATTATCCCTTGCGAATCCCAAAAGACAGTCGCCATAATCTTTCTGGCCGAAGGAACGGTCTTCGCCTTTTGGTACAGATTCCCCCTTGGTAACCCATTGTTTAGATTGTTGTTTGGTCTCAGGAGTATAGTAATGTATCCATGTTTCATCCACAGTGACGAAACGACGCTTAAAGTCCTCCGGATTCTTCTGGAACAGCTGCAAACCATCCTTGCAACACTTCACACGATTCCGTTTTTGGTCAAGCGTGAGCAATCGCGGCACCCATCTTGCGGATAGCTTTCTCATGTCCAAATGTTTATGTAAAATATTATGTACCCGTTCAGTCAAGATGCCCACAGCACTAGCAATCTCACGCACCTTAACTCTTCTGTCATCCATCACCATATCATGCATTTGATCAATGATTTCTGGAGTCGTAACCTCCACAGGCCGTCCAGAACGTTCAGCGTCACTTGTGCCCATATGGCCAGTCCGAAAATTTTGAAACCACTTATAAACTGTTCTAATCGAAGGTGCAGAGTCACCATAATGTTTATCAAGCTTCTCTTTAGTCTCCTGAGGCGTTTTGACTTTCATAAAGTAATGTTTAATCACCACACGAAATTCTTTTTCGTCCATTTCTTGAAAATCACTCGACTTCTTTGATTCACACGAATGCCAAACACAAAGAAATAGACCAATATGGCTGAAACTTGGTGTGCGTGCATTCAAGAGATGCTACTAACTAAACATGACCTCGATACGCGCCGGTGGTGCCATCTCTCGGACTTTGCACGGACTTTTCAAACCAGCCTCGTATATGGAATTGTGTCATAAGAATCTTAATGACGAATTTAGCACAAATGTAATTTGATTCAAGTTTGCTGGAGTTTAACCTGAACAAATTTGGTCTACATGGATGTACTATTGTGACTTAAGATTAATATATATATATATATATATATATATATATATATATATATATATATATATATATATATATATATATATATATATATATATATATAAATATATATGTGTGTGTGTGTGTGTGTGTGGGTAGCGCGTACTCTTCTGCGATCCCGGTAGGAGACAGGCTACTACAGGAGTATACAGGGTACTTTAGAAAAGTGTGGCCGATATGACCTATGTTTTTTTAAATGGAACATTCTACTCAGTATATATCACCACTACACCAAACTCTTTATTTTTGCACTCGACGCGCGTTTCGCTAACCATGTTAGCTTCATCAGGAGCGAGACATTCATCGCTCCTGGTGAAGCTAACATGGTTAGCGAAACGCGCGTCGAGTGCAAAAATAAAGTGTTTGGTGTAGTGATGATATAAACTGAGTAGTGTCATTGTGCCAAAGATTCCACATTTCCAACTTAGTGGAACATCCTATTTTCTGATTTATTTTTAAGTTCTGCGTAAAATCGTCTAACTTCTTTTATTAATAATGTTATATACCTAAACCTAGTAGTTTTTCTAATATTTCATTTTTTTACAAAAATACTAGTTTTCAGTTTTGTAAAAAATTGCCAGTAGCGCCATTGTTTTTGAAGATGGAATACTCATAATTGGTACGAGCCTTCTATAGAGATGAAAAAAATATATATGTAAAGAAATTTGAGTTGGATGCTACAGGGTGTTTAAAATAAATTTCGACTAATTTATATTGAAAAATCTCAAATTTTTTAATGGAACTTCCTATATATTATTATTTTTCTCTGATAGATTTTACAAAACTCTCCAACTTTTATTAAGTATGTCATATGCCTATTTCTAATAGTTTTCGATTTATTTTGAATTTTTCAATTTTTACCATTGTTTTTAATACACTTACGCTATTGTGGAAACATAAACAAAGAGTTAAAAGTAATTTTAATATAGTTTAACTTATCTAATGATTAATTATTATGACGTAATAAATGTTAAAAAATATTCCCGTCTACTTCAATACACATGTTTAGTCGTTTTACTACATTTTCCTTCACTTTCCTTAGCATAAAGGGCGTTATTGTCCTGCATGGCGCTAGCTGCTGATTCTTTTCAATTTCCCATTTCAATAAGATATCAGGCCATCTTCCCTTATCTCACGTTCCTATTATTTTCATACCTATGCATCCTTAATCCTGAACAACGGCAGCTGGTTGTTCAAACTGCCCACAAGTAGAAGTTGAGGGAACTGGAATGGTTGTGAAGCAGATAGCAAATGGCGTAGTGAGAGTCACTGAAGCGGCATTTGCACAGCAGTGTAGAAAGCAACAGAAAACCACTACACTATTTTTTTCCCAGGAAATCACAATGCCGATAAAAATAGAAGAAAGAGCCCTCAGTCCCGGGCACCACTTAAGTGGGAGAGGGTGCGAAGAATCCCCCGGTGGAAATCGACAAGGAAAATAGGAACTAGGATTGTCAGAAAAGAGAGATAAAAAGACTCAACACCGATATATTGGGATCTAGTGAGGTGAGATGGCCGAACACGGGCACCTGCAGGATTGAGCACTACATCGTTTTTGACTTATAAGATATAACCACTGAAAATAAAAACGGAGTCGCAATAGTGCTCTCAGAAGAAGTGGCAAGAATAATGGAAGGATTTTTACCCATCTCAGACATAATAATCGTGATTGAAATAAGTTGCAAACCCCACAAATTTAACATCATACAAGTCTATGCCCCAACAACACAAAGTCCTGATGAAGAAATCGAAATATTTTATGAAGATTTAAATAAGACTCTCAACACACTAAGAAAAATGAGATAAACATGATAATGGGGGATTTCAATGCCAAAGTAGGAGAAGAAAAGAAGAGGATATTGTTTGGAATTATGGCTTGGAGACTGATCCAGTTCTGCAGAGAAAAGCACCTCTTTAAATTTCTTTAAATTGCCACTCCGACGGTTACATACGTGGGAAGCCCCGTAAAAGATAACCAAGTCATCCGAAATCAAGTAGACTATATAACTATCAATAGAAGACAACGAAATATAGTGAAATCTGCCAACACCTATCCTGGAACAGATAAACCTACAGACCATAATTTGCTGCTTACAACTATCAAAATTAGACTAAAAAAGTTGAATAAATAATAATAAATGTTAACATGGACAAACTCAAAGAGCAAGTCATAAAGAACATGATTTATGAGAAGATTGGTAGAAGTCTGGATACAAGCAAGCTGGGAACTCATCAGACACCGGGAGAAACATGGCACCATATCAGAGAAACAATGGAAGAAATAATGGAAAGGCACCTGAAACAAAATACAACCAAAAAGAAACACCAAGGATGACAGAGGAAATATTGGATACGATGGAAGTAAGAAGAAAGTATAAGAACAACAATAATATAAAATACAAAGAAACTCACAAGCTAATAAAAAGAAAGATAAAGGAGGCGGAAGACATGTGGCTAAATGAACAATGCACAGAAATAGAAGCATTGGAAAAGAAATACGACTCATTTAATTTACATAAGAAAATCAAAGAAGCTGCTGGACTAAGGTTACAAAGGCAACCACAAGTAAAAGAGGATAAAAAAGGTCAATTACCACTGAACATATAAGAAAGAATAGAAGAAGAAGAGAAGGGAAGAATATATAGGGGAAATGTATAGTGACACAACTAGACAACATAATACCAATAAGCTTAATACAACGGGCCTCCCCCCCATAAATAAAGACGAAATATTAGCAGTAGCAAATCAGCCTAAAAATAAAAAGGCAGTAGGAGAAGATAATATACCTACAGAAATCATTATAATATTTCTTGAAAAACATATGGACATTATACAGGACCTCTTCAACAGCGTACACAACACAGGTGATGTACCTTATGATTGATTTACGTCAACTTTTATACCATTGCTAAAAAAGAATAACCCTAGAAAATGCGAGGAATACCGGAATATAAGTTTAATGAAGCCTACTTCACAAAATGTGCATTTAAACCTCACGTACAATCTGAAAACTTTTATATTTTGAAGTAGATTTAAACAAAATACCAAATGTGCTATATTTTTAGAATGGTAATTTAAAGCTCTATTTGGATAAGGAAAAATATACAGGATATCCCATTTAAAAAATATGATTTTGCGTTAATAACTATTAAAATATTGGTTGTAAAAAAATGTAGCTCACACTGTTGAAATCCACGTGAAAAAGTGCTTTGAGAATATTTTTACAGAAATCAAAAATTTTCAATAGGAAAAGAATTACAAACATTTTTCCAATATACTGATTTTTGAAAAACACCCTGTATATCTGAAACTGTACTAGATATCGATATGCGATTTTCACCATTGAGTTTATCATAAAAATTGAGCCTCAGACACTGACATCAGTTTTCGTCTATCTTCTTAAGATAAAGGGGTTCACCTTTAAAAGTGTCCAATTTGGACCACCCTGTACATATATGAATATATATACATACGTATAAATATATATATATATATATATATATATATATATATATATATATATATATATATATATATATATATATATATATTATATATATTTATATATATATATATATATATATATATATATATATATATATATATATATATATATATACATATATATATATATATATATATATATATATATATATATATATATATATATATATATATATATATATATATATATATATATATATATATATATATATATATATATATACGAGGCTGGTTTGAAAAGTCCGTGCAAAAATAAAAACTACTTATGTGTTTGGGGTAAACCTTTTTTATTTCGACATAGTCTCCTTTTAGGCTTATACACTTCGTCCAACGATGTTCTAGTTTGTTGATCCCTTCCGAATAATAGGATTTGTCCAAGTCCGCAAAATATCCGTTAGTGTCTGCAATCACCTCCTCGTTTGAATAATATCTTTGTCCCGCCAGCCATTTCTTCAAATTGGGGAACAAATAGTAGTCCGAGGGAGCCAAGTCTGGATAATAGGGGGGATGTGAAACGAGTTGGAATCCTATTTCCATTAATTTTGCGACCACAACTGCTGAGGTGTGTGCTGGTGCGTTGTCGTGATGGAAAAGGAATTTCTTGTGGGCCAATCGCGGGCGTTTTTCTTGCAGCTCGGTTTTCAAACGGTCCAATAACGATGAATAATATTCACCTGTAATAGTTTTACCCTTTTCCAGATAGTCGATGAGGATTATCCCTTGCGAATCCCAAAAGACAGTCGCCATAACCTTCAACTTTTCTATCGTATAAAGCCGAAATAATATATATTTTTTTAATCTTAATCGATGTTGAGGAATGAATAACAAATAACTGGACACACAGACAACTTGCTGCAATTTTGAGCTTCAAATTAATAAAATTTCTCACATGATTTTTCAAAATCTATTTTGAAGTAAGAAACTAGCAAAATATTAGTTAGTGGATTGCTTACTCCGATAACTTATTTTAATCTTATTTTGGTCAGTGGCAGCTTAACAGTTTATGGATTTTTCATGTTAAATTTTTCTTCTTCAATTATTTTTAATAATAGAACGTGTTAGTTACTACACTAACTACTAAACCATTTTAATAATACCTTGTATATAAATTATACAGGTAAACTTCTTCCCTACATATACTAAATTTCTTTAATACTTTTAACAGGCTGGTGGAACTACCAGGAAGTATATCCACGTTCAAAAAGGTACTTACAAACAGATCGTTTTTATTCCAAAAACTACTGTTCCAATCACTATTTATGGTACCTGGGGTACACCTGAAGATGTTCATCTTATTCTATCACAAGGTGCAGCAATGACAGGATCAGCATGGGCGAATCAAGTTAACCCAAGTGGAAAAGTATTTAAGGACGGCGATCCGGCTTGGAAGATGTACAATGGTTGTGCAACTAGAGCCACTATTGGTAAGTATTAATTCTAGTAACTACTGCTGGTTGCATTTGTACTGTGTTACTATAAAATTATTCTTATTGCTGTACTCAGCTCTATTTATTTATTTATTTTTTTTTTTGTCAATTTACATAGTTCAAATCTAAATCCACACCAGCATAGTAGTGAAATTATCTGGTGTTAAAATTCATGATATGTTTTCTAAAAAAAATTTGAACGATCATCGACAGCCTGTGTCCATTGTTGACCGTAGACCTCCTCAAGGCTTTTTCATCTTTCTCTGCTCCGAACCGTTGCAATCCAGTTTGTAGCGATTCTTTTAAGGTCGTCTGTCCATCGGGCTGTTAGTCTCCCATGGTTACGTTTGTTAGTTCTCGGTAGCCATTCCAAGATTCGCTAAATTAACGGCAATTTAATTTTGAGAATGCTAATATTGCCAGTCATTTATTTCTTGTTTCGATGAATATATTAAAGGATAATGAAAACAAATTAGCGATTATTTTGACCTGTAAGAATTTCTGTCTGTCAATTCGTTTTAATTTTTTTTTAAACACACAGCATATTCTTTTTTGGCGTCTATCTGAGCTTTACTCTCCTTTATTAACCACGATTTTTTTCACAAATTATTGTCGTAAGTGATTCACTTTCTATCGCCCGTAATAAACCTCTTCAAAACTGGCTCGATTTGACTACGTTTCTGTAGATATTCACAGATGGAAATTCGATTCGAGTTAATATTAAATCGTCAAATCATGAGTCACACCAACATCGAGCTACTTTTCTAGCCAACTTTTCCAAAATGGTTTGTTGATGAATGTTTTCATAGCTACTTACATGCCAACTTTAGACAAAATTCTATCAAAGTTTTCCGTTACTGGTCGACCAGTGCGAGGAGCATCTTTGATATTTACTGTCTGTCAATCTGATTTAATTTTCTCTTGCCTATATCATAAAATTTCTTTTGGCTTGCGTCGGTCGTGCACTATAGAAAGGTAAATAATGTTTCTTGCAAATAACTATAAATAAGTATCGTGGTACGATACAATAATTTGTATGTCTGGCTAAAAGCCTGAAATTTAAAAGTATGCCTCCCTCCATCGGGGTCTACACCTCAGACCGCTAGAAGATTATCTGGCTAAGCTGGCAACAATTACTGCCGGGCAGCGCGGTCGTCAGAGTTGCACTCTACATACCTATATAAAAAATCAATATCAACTATTAAAAATGAACAAAGCCCGTATTTCAATAATGCACCCTGTCCTTTCATCTGTCAATCCATCTCGGGACGCGTGTCACATCATAGCGGTAATTGTTGCCAGTTAAGCTGGACAATCCTATGTTGAGCTCTAGCCTTAAAAGCCTCCGGCTTACAATTTTTTGCATCTTACCGCTGTACGCTATCCTTCGAATTTTGTTCTTTTGCTTATAAATCTTAGCTCCGCTGATGAGCAGTGATATGTCGAAGTCCATCCTGATAAGTATTGGCAGATGAGAGGACACTAAATTACGGACTTAGTTCATTTGTAGTAGTTGATAATGATTTTTATAAATAAACAATTAAATAGTTATGGCACAGTACACGGTCTTATAGAAATAGTTTAAGATATTTTAATGGGTAACTCTTAATATCGAATCGAGACTAAATAAATATTACCTTATCTTAATATATATGTACACGACTGAAAATCTATAACATAATGCACTAATCACATAAATATTATGCTATGATTTATGTACAGAAACTAATTCTGGTTTCTGCTTAGTTACGCTAAGATATGATATAAAATAATTATGGCTTAAACACAGATTACGAATTTGAACTCATCTGTGTCCTTAATACATTCGTTGATGTAATCTTTCATTTTTAAAAGGCCGAGAACTAGTTTTGTCACTTATTTTGATACAACGGAATAAATGCAACATCAATTAGTTGATTACTTCAACCAGGAAGTTATTTAAAGAATAATAAGCCCAGTATCGATGCATATTTGGTCCCAAATGTCTGATTGGTTTTTATGTTGTTTTCCAACTTATGTTTGGGAGACGTCATTTATCACTTTTTTAAAATTCATTTCGACCCTAGAAGTTACTTGTTCCATTATATTACACCATCATTGTAACACCCTGTATATGTATAACATCATGTATAAATTTACAACATAAGTAGGATTTCATCATAAATGGCATTTCTGGAAAAGATTATTTCTTAATATATTATTTTTTAGGTACTTTTTGCTCACAAATCATTTGGGCTCAAGCAAATAATATAGAACTTGCATATATGACAGTTGAAAACCCTTCAATTGACGGTCAAGCTGTTGCAGTTAGTCTAGATGGAGAAATGCAGAATGTTGATCATCTACATATGTTAGGTTTTCAGGTAAGTAATAAAATATACCTACACATATTCAAAATTAGTAGACTAACATATTTATCAAATATCATTGCTCTACAATAAATTTGTAAACTTGCCAACGACTTACTAAATGCTTATTGATATACTTTAACAATTATTCCACTAATCGCCGGCAACTAGGTGTCTCAAAATTTGTTCGTGCAACTCTAAAATAGAGGAAATTTTGTAAAAAACAGTAGATTAGATAAAGAAAAAGGCGATTTTAGATACAAGATCTATTTATATTCCTAAGATTATTTAAAATTTTTCCAAATTATAAACCATCAATCCACAATTTTGTGTGGCTTACAACAACGCAACCGCTCATTTTTAGTGTTCCGTACGGCACACTTATGGGATCACTTCGATGTCTGTCCTTCTGTCCGTCTATGCATCTGTACGTATGTCCGTCTGTCCGTCGGTCCGTCTGTCCATCTGTCCGTCTGCCCGTCTGCCACGCCCGATTACATCCGAAACTATTTGACATACAAACTTGAAATTTGGCACAAATATAAAAATTGATGGCCCAATCAGAGTCATGTAGTTTTGAAAGTTAAATTTTGACTTAAAGGGTTAGTTTTGGGGACTGAAATCGGAAGTGAAAAAAAAATTACAGGTCATCGAGTAGGGTGTCAAATGAAAGCTTGTGAAAACACGACCTCAAAAATATATATGATACAATACTTGCTCACACTTTTCTTGGCATTATTTTAAAAAAACTGTCAAAAATCGAAGGTAATGACCAAAAGATTTTGAAAAAATTCTGGAATATTCTCCATAAAGTGTAGCTTGAGCGGCAATTTTCATGAGTGCATTATGTTAGATAATGTATCTGATACAAAAAAAAAAAAATATTAAAACTATGTTTCTTGACGTAAGGTAGAGGTATTTGTAATATACTTCTAAGTAGTTTAATGTAACTGAGAGTCGAGAAATAATGTTATTTTATTTGTTCATAATTAAACAAATATTTAGATAGTAAATATTTGTTCTACACTTTCATTACTAGATTCTAGAATGATTTATTGATTAAGGAAAAAGTGAAAACATTTTTTTTTTTTTTTTTTTTTTTTATTGGTCTAGCACACGTGCTGCAGGGAAGTCCCTAAAGCGCTCCAGGAGCGGCACGAGTGCGGAAAAAGCGATTCACGTTGTTCTTGAATCGCTGTAAATTGTACTCGGTGGGAAACACAGCGCTGGGCAAATTATTCCAAAGGGATGACGTTCTCCATATAAAAGATTGCTTGAAAAGCGTCGTACGCGGAGTAACAAGCTGAACCTCATACGGATGCGAAGCACCAGCGCGACGTGTATTTCTAACATGCACCGCTTTGGGAGGAATTAAGCGGGCTACATCCTTCGAACACTTTCCATGAAAATACTTGTAGAACAGACTCAAGTCGCCAACCGTTCTTCGATGTTCCAGCGAATCAAGGCCGCCGGTCAATTCCGGGTCCCCAATCAGACGGACCGCTCTTCTCTGAACAGAATCCAACAAATGCAGTGTATGTTTGGGAGCGGAGCCCCAAACGTGGGAGCAGTATTCCATAGTTGGTCGAATTTGGGCTTTGTAAAGAATTAACAGTTGCTGTGGGGTGTAAAGCTTTCTGGTTCTAAATAATATTCCCAGTTTTTGAGAAGCTCTCCTTGCTATGCCTGCAACATGTTCATGCCAAGACATATTTGCTCCTAAACTAACGCCCAACAAACTGAGCGACGATGCTAGGGGAATGGAGTGCCCCGACATAACTATGTCGGGTTCAGCAACGTTAACTTTTTTAGAAAAAACTGCCGCTTGGGTTTTTGTAGCGTTAAATTCCACTTGGTTACTGTCACCCCAAGATAGAATTTCTTCCAGGTCTTTGTTAAGTTGAACGACCTCCTGCTGTCTGCGGATATTCGCCTGAGCAGCCGATGTCCGAGCGTTCAAGGTGAATGAAGAGACAAGCGTACTGTCATCTGCAAAGCTATAGATTGGATTCCCGGTCTTTTCCAGCAGATCGTTAATGTAAATGAGAAAGAGAGTAGGAGACAGTATGGAGCCCTGGGGCACACCGGCGTTGACAGTGAGGGTGTTTGAAAGAAATCCGTCGACCGCCACTCGTAAAGAACGCTCTCTGAGGAAACATGAGAGCCACAAACAGAACCTTCCAGACATACCATAAGAGCGCAACTTAGCCAACAGTCCATCGTGCCAAACACGGTCGAATGCCTTGGATATGTCAAGAGCAACCGCTCGAGATTCTCCAAAGTGTTCAATTGCGTTGTTCCAAACATGTGTTACATAAGTCAGAAGATCTCCTGTTGATCTATGTTTACGAAAACCATATTGGTGATCGCTAATAATATTGAATTGTTCAAGATATTTTAGAAGATGCTCATTGATAACCTTTTCCATGACTTTCGATATTATTGAAAGCAGTGCAACTGGTCGGTAGTTATTTGGCAAGGTCTTCTTACCTTTTTTAGGTATCGGCTGAACCGTGGCACATTTCCAGCAGGATGGAAATATTCCCTTTCTGTAGGATAGGTTAAAAAGTCTACAGAAAACTGGTGTTAGTTCCCTTGCACAGTTTTTGAGAACTATGGCAGGTATTCCGTCAGCGCCAGAAGCCTTCTTGGTGTCTAGCTTCATTAAAATACGCTTTATGATGCGCTGTCTGAAGACAACATCGGGCATCCTTGACTGCAATATGGGAATAGTAGGTGGTGTTTTTCCTTGGAAATCGACAGTAGAATGTGAAGCAAAGAGTTCAGCCAACAAGTTCGCTCTCTCAACAGGTGTGGTTGCAATGGAATTATCTGGCCGTGTGAGTGGTGGTATCGTAGATTTGGTAAAGTTTTGACTAACTGCCTTAGCGACTGCCCAAAAGGACCTGGAATTGTTGGGACAAGCGAGAAGTTTGTTTCTAATTCGTTGATTGTGTGCCTCCTTGGTTTCGTCGATAATTCCCTTGCATCTGTTCCGGGCATGAACAAAGATGTTTCGATTTAAGGTGTTAGGATTTTCACGCCATTGTCGGTAGGCAATATGTTTAGAAGCAACAGCTTCTTTGCATTTTCGGTCGAACCAAGGCTTGCCGTTGGAGGAGCATTTCTTCGAAAAAGGGATGTAAGCTTCCATACCAGCCAAAATAACATCGGAGACCTCCCTGGCGCAGTCAGATGGGTTATCGGATCGAAAACAAACGTCCATCCAAGGGAAAGTTCGAAAGTATTCCATGAGATCTTCCCATTTAGCAGATTTGTAGTGCCAAATCTTGCGCGGCCTAGGCGCCTCTCTGTCACTGATTGGCAGGATACTCGATGTCGAAAGCAGTTTATGGTCGGAAGAACCTAACGGCGGATTTACGGTGACCGTGTAAATCTCCGGATTGGTGGTTAAAAACAGATCAAGACTGGCGAACTCCCCGTCTCGATCAGGGATCCGTGTTGGTTCGTCAATAAGCTGAGTTAAGCCACAACTGATTGAGAATGATTCAGCTTCACGACCTTGTTCGTCGGTAGTATTTGAATATTTGAGCCAGTTGATATTGTGGACATTAAAGTCGCCCAGGATGGCAATTTCGGCACTTGGATAGTTACTTTGCAAATGATCGATGGGTGTCTGCAAGAGAAGCGAAAAGTGTTCGAAAATTGGTATCACTTGGTGGTCGATACAGGATACAGATGAACCTTGTGGTTTGTTGAGTCGTTATTTTTAACCACATAACATCAAAGTTTGGGGGCTCCAGAGCTTCTTCTCGTTGACAAGAGAGGTCGCTTCTGACAAAAAGACAGATTCCAAAGTTACGCCTAAATCGGGAATAGAAATCGTACCCAGGATAAAGATAATTGACCGTGCTGGTCGATGGACTGACCTTGGTTTCACATAGAGCGAGTACATGAGGTTTATCTGATTGCAGGTGTTGATGCACTGAATTTATGTTCGAGTTTATACCTCGTATGTTGCAAAAATCTATCTTAAAATTATGATGTCTGCAAGTCGACGCCTCCGAACCAGCCCCTACCCGGAGATCCGAACGGGGGGCCATTCTACCTCCGGAACTTCTTGCATCCAGGCGCCTCATCATGCTCTTTGGTCCCACAGTAGTTAATGTGGAATTTTCCTGTTCTGTCACATGATTATCTTCATTGGATCTTAAGATGTCAGGGCCCTAATTAACTTAGCCCTGGTAAGGATTTTATTTTACTTTAAAAGAAATTACGCTCCGGAACACTAATTGCGTAGTCCAACATTCATTTGGCCGTTTTTTTTTATTTTTTTTTTGAAACACTATAAAATCCGGAATAGTTTTTGGGATAGAAGTTTCAACTATGATATCTAAGAAGATACTTAATTACCATCATAAATATCTTTGGCCTCCAGAACGAAGATATATAGTAGTGGCCAATGGTTGGAATGTGGTCTAATCGTGAAAAAATTTTCATTTTGCATATATTACTTTCAAAACTACATAGACCCGAAATTTTGTATATCGTATTTTTTTTTCTTTTACTAGAAACAAAAACATGACCAAGAAAGGACTCAAATACATAATCTATAATTCTATTTAATAATTTTCGTTGGTACCATTTAGCATTTCTGAAAATTAACAGAAATGCTTTTTTATACCCTTTACCCTAAAGTTATGAGAGATAGGTGATGTAATTTTATTTAAATACCATTCATGGCTTATGAGACTTACAATATTTTAATGCGAAAAATTGGTAAATTCATTTCCCCAGTATTTTCGACGCATACACAAAGTCCTAAAATAAATAATAAATTAGACTTTCCCACATTAAAGAATCAATTACCAAGCATTACAACACAATATTTTATACAACATATTATATTATTTATTTTTATTATATATTTCTTATATTTCCTACGTGTTCCGTTTGGAGTGATGACAGCAAAGATTCTTCTTGCTAATCATATTTTTTTTATAGGAAGGTTTTAATTTACCTCCTTCTTTGGAAGGGAATGGCTTGTGTTAAAATTGGAAATAATTCTCAGATACTTTGGCTTCATAATTCCTAAAAAAGACCTATAACAAGATATACGTGAAGCCATCTTTCTTCTCCACTTCTTTAATTCCTTATATATTTTACTATAAATTATTTTTCAAATGAAAAACAAAGAAAAATTCTCATAACACCATCTGTCATACTAAAGGGTGATTCATTTAGAGGTACTTTTTGTGATGGGGATTTAAATGCAGATTGCGCATGCGTCGTGTCAACTGAAGTGGCATTCCTGTTCAGTAGTGTTTGACAATTCATAATGGAAAGACTTAGCCCGGCACAGTGTCTACAAATTGTTCAACTTTATTACGAAAATGGGCGTTATACGAGGAATGTGTATCGGGCGCTTAGAGCAACTTATGGTCCACGTAATCGGCCTATCGAACGCACAATTCACTCTACCATCAATAAGTTTGAGACCCAATTTTCATTATTGGATAATGCTCGACCGAATAGACCACATCCAGCACGTAGTGAAGAAAATATAGGGGCGGTAGCGGAGAGTGTACGCGAAGACCGTGAAGTGTCGATTCGTCGCCGTTCTCAACAGCTTGGCCTGTCATATTCAACAACTTGGCGTATTTTACGTAAGGATCTTTCTTTAAAAGCATACAAAATTCAACTAGTGCAACAACTGAAGCCGACCGACCTTCCGAATCGTTTCCGTTTTAGTCGTTGAGCTCTTGACAAGCTTGCAGAAGATCCACTGTTTTCGAGAAAAATTTTGATGAGGCCCATTTTTGGCTTAATGGGTTCGTAAATAAACAAAATGCCCGTATTTGGGGTGATGAACAACCTGAAGAGGTTCAAGAGCTGCCATTAAATCCAGAAAAAACAACAGTTTGGTGTGGTTTATGGGCCGGTGGAATAATCGGTCCATATTTCTTCAAAACAGAGGCCGGCCGGAATGTTACTGTGAATGGTGACCGTTATCGCGCCATGATAACAGACTATTTGATACCAGAAATTGAAGCCCGTGGTTTCGACGAAATTTGGTTCCAACAAGATGGCGCCACTTGCCATACAGCCCGTGAAACCATGGCTTTACTGCGAGAGCAATTTGGCGAACAGATCATTTCACGCTTTGGACCAGTGAATTGGCCGGCTAGATCATGTGACATCACACCTCTTGACTTTTTCCTTTGGGGCTATGTAAAGTCCAAAGTCTACATGGATAAGCCAGCTACAGTTGAGACATTGGAGGCCAATATTACTCGAGTCATTGGCCAAATACCACTCGAAATACTCACACGCGTCATTGAAAATTGGAACTTCAGAATGGACGTTGTTAACCGTAGTCGCGGACAACATTTGAAAGAAATTATCTTTAAGAAATAATTGTAAAGAATGGTTCTTTTATATGATAATAAAGATTATAAAATAAAATTGTTTTTATTTATTTTTTTTTTATTTAAAAAAAAGTACCTCTAAATGAATCACCCTTTACAATATTTAAATAGGTTTCTTTCCTACCTCAAGCATTATATCGGTTCCAAAATTTGAAGTCTATATATTCGAGAGTCATCGGGTCAATAACCCTGCAGACTACAGATCGACAGATTGACTAACTCATGAGAATAGGAAACTATGTTTTCGTGATCTTGGATTCCTAAAACGTAAAGAAAAATAAAATAGTTAATGCCAACATTCTTCTTAAAATGTCATATTCGATACGGACGTAGGCGACCCTCTCGCCTTTGTCCGTGGTTGGTACCTTTTTAAGTGTTCCACAGACAAAGGGGACCTACAATTTAATATCTACTGAGAACGGTCAAAGTGTGAGGGCTTTACTAAAGGAGAAAGGTGATCGTCACGTAAAGTTTTAATTATTTAGAAAGTGCACAAATGTGCACCGATGAATACCTCCGATTTCTTTACCTCCACCCCCAACTATACACTCGTATACAGACACACACACACACAAAATATGCCAAATTCAAACAGCTCTTTATTTCTCATGTAATTGTTATAAGGTTGTCTCACAAGTTTATGTTCTGTAAATACATTGTACTAATCGGTATACTTCACGGTTGGCTGGTATTTTGCCTGGTGCTAAGTTAACCTGAGGTACAGAAATTATTTTAGTCATTTTTGGATACTCTTTTATAACTGTTAATAGATCTATTTGTGAAAATTGAAACATTGATACTGGAGTGGTTTTCTTTGTAGGTTTACTAGGAAAGATGTTGGACAAAAAAACCCAGTTTAATATTTGACAACATATATCAGTAAATTTCACTTATTTTGTTATGGTTCTTGGTAAAATCTTCACATAGTGAAATTCAATATGATTAGCAACTATTTGCCTCAACTAGTATCAGCAAATGAATTTCCTATGATTCTTATTAAACATTTTAGTTGCACGTGCAACTTTTATTGTTGGTGTATTGAAAGTTGCGAGAAGTTGAGCGTGAAAAGTATAAGTAATTACTCATTATTTTTATATAGTTTGTAATGATCTAATATCAACAATTAACCATGTCGAGTTGAATTAATGTGTTAAGATATTTAGATACAGTGGCTGAAAGATAAAAGTGTGGTTTGCAATTTATTTCTCGAATTTTATCATGAAATATTTATTTTAGGTTCTTTATTTAAGTCAATTAATTCTATAATGAAGCACATGGATATTTTATAAAGCCAAAACTGTAATAATTTATATTATCCTAAATATATTTAGCTTTAACATTTATCTTTTTTATATTTAGGATACACTTTTTGTGGGTGGAAAAAGAGTTTACATTAATAAACCAACCATTAAAGGAGACGTAGACTTTATTTTTGGTGGTGGTCCAGCCGTGATTGAAAATGCCCAAATTATTGCTAGAGCTGACAGACCTCGAACCTCTGCAGTCGTTTTTGCTCCAAATACAGATAATAGCGAAAAGTATGGATTTTTGGTAATTAACAGTAAAATTACCGCTGATAATGCTATCAAATCACATAAAGGCTGCAATTTGGCTAGAGCATGGGACTCTTCTTCAAGTATGTACCATACACATCTCTTTATTTTATCTTTTTATAATAATATATACTATTTTGGCCCAACAATTATGAAAAAACTAAAGGTTTTGCTGTATAAATCTCACTAATAACTTTAAATACGATTTATTTCAATTTACAGAAAAAGTTTCATTCTTTTAAATGGGCAGTTCCACTTTTCGGAGGAGTTTTATATAAATTGTTATAACATATCTTTGTTGGTCGAAAAAGTTAGTAAAACATCAAGAACAGTTCTAAATTCAGCATAGCTCTTTGATTAAGAATTATAATTTATTTAGCTTTTTGACGTGAAACACTGTAGGATGTAACTAGTACAATAACCTTTAAAAGCATACCAATACTCACTTTGAACAAGTTCCAAAAATTACATTCGAAAATTTTCAATATAAATCAATTGAAACATATCTTAGATAGACATTTGTTTTCGATTCGACAACCCATCTAACTGCGCCAGGAAGGTCTCCGATGTTATTTTGGCTGGTATGGAAGCTTACATCACTTTTTCGAAGAAACACCCCTCCAACGGCAAGCCTTGGTTTGACCGAAAATGCCACAGTTCAGCCGATACCTAAAAAATCTATCGACCAGTCGCACTACTTTCAATAATGTCGAAAGTCATGGAAAAGGTTATCAATCAGCATCCTCTAAAATATCTTGAAGGATTCAACATTATTAGCGAACACCAGTATGGCTTTCCTAAACATAGATCAACAGGAGACCTTCTGACTTATGTAATACATGTTTGGAACAACGCAATTGAACACTTTGGAGAATCTCGAGTGGTTGCTCTTGACATATCCAAGGCATTCGACCGTGTTTGGCACGATGGACTGTTGGGTAAGCTATGCTCTTATGGTATGTTTGAAAAGTTCTGTTTGTGGCTCTCATGTTTCCTCACAGAGCGTTCTTTACGAGTGGCGGTTGACGGATTTCTTTCTAACACCTTCGCTATCTACGCCGGTGTACCCCAAGGCTCCATATTGTCTTCTACTCTCTTTCTCATTTACATTAACGATCTACTGGAAAAGACCAGAAATCCAATCATCAGCTTTGCAGATGGCAGTTTGTTTATCTCTTCATTCACTTTGAACGCTCGGACATCGGTTATTCAGGCGAATATCCGCAGACAGCAACAGATCGTTCAACTTAACAAAGCCCTCGAAGAAATTCTATCTTGGGGTGACAATAACCAAGTGGAGTTTAATCCTACAAAAACCCAGGTGGCAGTTTTTTCTAAAAAAGTTAGCGTTGCTGAACCCGACATGTCGGAGTACTCCATTCCCCTAGCATCGTCACTCAATTTGTTGGGGGTTAATTTGGGAGCAAATATGGCATGAATATGTTGCAGGCATAGCAAGGAGAGCCTTTCAAAAGTTGGGAATATTATTTCGAACCAGAAAGCTTTACACTCCACAACAACTGTTAATTCTTTACAAAGCTCAAATTCGACCAACTATGGAATACTGCTCCCATGTTTGGGGCTCCGCTCCCAAACACACACTGTATTTGTTGGATTCTGTTCAGAGAAGAGCTGTTATTCTGATTGGAGACCCGGAACTGGCCGGCGGTCTTGATTCGCTGGAAGATCGAAGAATGGTAGTATTTTCATGGAAAGTGTTCGAAGGATGTGGTCCCCTTAATTCCTCCCAGAGCGGTACATGTTAGAAATACACGTCGCCCTAAGATTTCACACCCGTATGAGGTTTAGCTTGTTTCTGAGCGTACAATGCTTTACAAGCAGTCTTTTATATGGAGAACATCATCCCTCTGGAATAATTTGCCCAGGGCTGTGTTTCTCACCGAGTACAATTTACAGCGATTTAAGAACAACGTGAATCTCTTTTTTCGCACACATGCCGCTCTTGGAGCGCTTTAGGGTCTTCCCTTTGTCTAGACCCATAAAAAAAAATATTCTTTTCAAAAAAGATGATTTACATATGCCTATTGGGTAATAACAAAGTTATCACTGGTAATATAGGTCAAGACGATTGGCGAAACTTGTACCACTGATTTTTCAATTTATTACTTTTATAAGTAGAACACCAGATTTCTTTGAAACAGTTTCTCCAAAAAATTTGGTAATTTATGGAAGAGTTCGGAACTATTGTGTACTTATAATAAACTACTATATTTTTGAATAGCCTCACATATTCAAGGTTATGCACTATTACATTTTGAGAAAAATTATAAAATTTATTTAAAAATTTTAAGGTAAAAAATATTTCAATTCGCTCTGACTGAATAACAGTTCAATTTAATCTTTCAACCCTAAATTTAAGTTAAGCAAAGATTGAAAATTATAATAATAGTTTGCAGGTATAATTCTTAGGGCTTTTTCCTGTGTAGATTTAAAAATAGGTGCTGTCATTTCGCTGATTTTCTTACTGGCTTCTTCAGAACTTGTTCCGAGAATGAAACTCAGTTTCGTGCTGGATTTCGAAGAAGTCAGTACTCGGAACAAGCTCTAATTAAGCAGGCAGGATGATCGGTTGATACCGAGTTGCGGTAAGGGTCGGTGAACGGCAATAAAAAGTTCTGACTTGCGGTACAGACCTTTTTCGAACCCAAAATTGATGGCCAAGTAGCGGTCCGTCACAGGCAGATATAGAGCTATAAGTATGTGTGAAAATTAAAGCAAAAGACATATTTCAGTAATTACTGTATTTGCAAGACATGCATTTGATAAACGGTACATCATCAATTTCTTTATGTACATACTGAATTATCTTATTTTCTAAAAATACTGAATTGTACCTATTAGTCGACCACTTTGGTGTACTAGTTTGTACAGCGTTGATTTTCGCTTATGTTTCAGTCTGGAAACCTTTGAAGATCTCTAAAAATTCATGAAAATTCGGATGAGGTGAACGACTTTCCTTTACAAATTTCGAATGAACAGCGTTAATCCCATTATTAGTTCTCCAAACGCTGGCGTCGAGCGCAGTCCAAAGGGTTGTAGGGAAAGGAGCACTAACATTGATGTAGTTTTCAACTGTGTAGTCAGCAAACGATGTTACTTATGGGTGGACTGGCTGATTTTCTAATAATTGGACGAAAACATCTCCCACGTGATCGGCAGGGAGAAAAGTTAGCCCGAACATGTGGTGAAGCCATTTTCCAATGGGAGAATTTTTATCTTTGTATTCTCTAGTTAATCCTATATTCTGAAATTGTCTTCACCAGGATTGTCCTAAATGGAATCTGCATCCCACAAGCGTTGTCAATAGAAATTCGGTTGAAACTGTACCGTGAATAGCGAGTTCAAAATCTGACACGACCTTTGTAGGCGAGCGAGTCTACTTCTTGTCGTGCAATAGGCTGAACACCAAGGGAATATAGCCGCCATTGATATATGCCAGAATAGTAAACATTTGTAGAAAAAAGTTCGCACAAAATTCAAATGTACTTTTACAGGAAAATATTACACCAACTTGGACATCATTAAACATCAGGAAATTTTCATGCCTGGCGATTTCGACAGAGATTGAACTGAGATATTCATGAACTTCCTCTCGGGACTTTAGCAACTTTGGATAGCACTGCAGTCTGGCTCGGTTCAAATTCTTCCCTATTCTTGTCATAGAGTGGGTGAAAATGTTCAGCACATTCGGATATACAGCCACCTCCCGCCAAATCATCTTTTTTGGTCTTTCATTGTAATGTTCCTCGTTGGCTCTCTGCGTTGTTAATTTTTTGGCGATTCACTACTTGTTCATTATCGTATTGATGTTGATGATTGCCAGTTTGTTGCGAAAATATGTCGTCTGGTCCAATGGTATAAACTTTGGCAGTGTAGTTTTTGTTCGTGCAGACCCAGCAAATCTCCTCTGTTGATTTTAAACGGCGATATTGTCGAAGTTTGTAATTTTCCAATAGGATCAAAGTTTTGCATTTCTCGCTCAACATCCTCTGTAATAAGACCATGTTGACTTGAAAAAGTTTAAACGTAAACTATATTATATATAAGTAAATTTCAAAAGTGTCCTTACGTTTTATACTTTTATCTTATTTAGGTTAACCCTAATTTAATGTAATAATATTTAAGAATTAATAATATTTGATAATTTAACCCTACCTATCTGCCGATTTGTCGATTACCGCAACTCGGATGAAAGGCAGGTCAAAATATTTACAACCTTCTAAAGGCGTATTACTTTTTCAATTATTATACGATAAATTCCTAAGAATGAATTATACTTTTAAGTTTTGTAACCTGTGGAAGAACCTTATTTATTATAATAATAGTGATTCTGCAGAAAGCTTAGGTTTAATGGTATGTTTTTAAAGATTTGTGTACTACTTACGTCTTTATGTTTTTACAATAATATTATGTTTTCTTTTTAAGACTATACATAAAAAATTGTTATAACGTAGCAACAGTTTAACGAATCAAGTAAATCTAAGTGCGGACTGAATCAGGTCATATGGAATCGGTATTTAACGAAACGCCTACGTCTTTTATCATTTAGTATTTATTTTTACTTTGAAGATCTCTATTAGTCTAAGATACTAAACTGATTTTGATACTCTATTAGATCATAAAGTAAAAATAGTAATTTGTTAAAGTACGTTTTAAAGTTTTTATCTAATTCTAGGAAATCGCAATCCAATTATTAAGTACAATCTTCTTCGTGTAATTATTTAAATCCACTGTGAATTAATTTTCAATGGCGGTCATGATAAATTTTTGTTTTTAATTAAATAGTTGTTTAGTTTAGACTAGTTTAAAAAACATACATCTTAGAACCCTCATACTCAGTAATATTTACGATTATCACAGGACCACAAAAAAAAAAATTGTAGTTGAAAAGTGAGATACCATACCATATGTTTTTTAGTCCGCCAAAAACGAATCCTAGGACAGAATTGACTTATCACCCAAGGATTTTGACATAACCTCAAAAAAAAACCTTTAAAATGACCAAAAATATTTTCACAAATAAATTAAAGCTGTAACAGAGCAAACCATTAATATATATATATATATATATATATATATATATATATATATATATATATATATATATATATATAGGGTGTTATGGAATTCACTGCATATACGGGAACTGATAGATCCTTGTAGCAAGACCGATTACACCTTAAATAGCGGAACTCAATAATAAAGGAAAAAACCGACCCTCAAGAAATGAAGTAATGAATATTTTTTACACGCTGCCACTGATCAGCACTATAACTCGCCAATATCGAAAATCGTTAATCAGACGTAAAGTTGAGATTTGAGTCGGCTTTTCTAAATTTAATAAATAAATATTAAAATATTTTTATTATTTTATTTTTGTAAAACCGATAAAGGATTTGCGGGAATCCACATTCTACGCGGACATTAAAAGTTTATACCGCAAGTGGCAGCTTTCTAGGGAAATTTCAAATTCAGGTTTAGTTTATTTGCTTTCTTGTCAGTGAATGTTTACAAGTTTTGCAGTATGTCCTGGGTAATGCGAGGTAGCGCTCAATGTTATTGCAAATTTTTTTAAAGATGTGTGTATAAATTTGTAGAAAGTGTAAAATATAGCAACAAGTGTGATAAATTGTGTCATTCGATACAGTTATTTAGTTATAATTGTGTTACTGACAACTTAAGATACTTTATATGGAGATCGACTATTGCACACTTAAGGTGCATTTATTTATTTATTTAGTATCGATATACATTGCACATAGCACAATTGAAGCTGAATAAAATTACTTAAATGAATTATACAAAAAAAGGAATAACGATACAACACGTCAACAATAAAGTACCGATTTAAGGTAGATAACTAATACGTTTTTTCTCTTAAGACTAAAAAATCTTACTTTTCTTACAAGAAAATCATTTACCATTTAATTAAATAAAAAATAGCTCATCTCGGAATAAAGGAAAAAATGTACCTTAAATAAATTAAAAAAAAAAAATATAAAAATTGTTATCTTTTAAAATAATTCCTCATTTTTATATTTCATTATTTTTCATAAGGAAAAATTTTAATACTACACGTATTCACGTATTCCTTAAATTTTTATTTGCGTTATTTTAAAGAGAGGTAGCCTAATAAATAAATTATTCAGCTCGGTTTTTAAAGTCATTCCTGGTTGCTTCGCACAGTTGGATGAAGTAGTACTTTGACAAAATTATATCTACCCTTTAATTTTCTTCGTTCTATAATGCATTTTTTGAAATGCTCATAATACTTTTTATATAACAATATTTATTTATTTATTTTTTTTAAATGTACCTACAAGTTTTTTAATTTTTTAAATTTATTTTTAAATATAAACTGATTTTTATAAAAAAAAATTATAAATTTTCTGTAAAATAGATATTTGGATAGTTATGGATCCAGTACATTTACGTGGACATGAAATTTTCCAACGTTATAATGGGTTTTTGGGATCGCAGATTACGAGAAAAGAAACTGTTTTTTTTTAATCTGTAAGATTTTCAAATATTTACCAATTTTGGCTATTTTTCGCCTTTTTCGAGATTGTTTACTGAATATGAGAATGAATATTATATTTGGGATATTTGACAATTATTTAGAGTTTAAAAATCATCAGTTCTACCATAAACGTAAAATCAAAATAGTCGAACCTAAAAAAATTTACCAAATTTGGACATTTGTCAACATTTTTCGAATTTTTCTAGTGAATATATGAATTTGCCCTATTTTTTAGCTATTCCCATATCATCTCAAGAATGCAAACTAAAAATGTAAAAAGAATGTTGTTCCGAACTGGTCTAATCTTAAAAAATCAAGCCAATTTCGGCATTTACCACCTTTTTCTACTGCCATGTTCTAGGCAGTACATGCAAAATTGGCATTACTTTGGTTATATGGGAAAATTATTTAAATTTAAAATTATCTTATGGATAAACTAATTTCAATTACCCCCAACCTAACATAACCTAATGGAGGAACTTTGCACCAAGAACTCCAAACTAAATATAAAAAATTCATATATTTACTTGAAAAAAGTAAAACATGGCCAAAACTGGTAATTATTCGAAAATCTAACACATTTAAAAAAAGGTTACATTTATCGTAACCGACCCCAAAACATATAACGTTGGAAAATTTCATGTCCACATAATTGTACAGGATCCGTAACTAACTAGATATCTATTTTACGAAAAATTTATAATTTTTTCATAAAAAATCGGTCTCTTCTATGTTAGGTTTAGAGTTCTTGGTGTAAAGTTCTTAGTGTAAGATTCTTGCTTTAGCTTATGTTAGTTTTAGAGTTCTTGGTGTAAGTTTCTTGCATTAGACTATATTAGGTTTAGAGTTCTTGGTGTAAAGATTTTGATGTAAAGATTTTGGTGTAAGTTGCTTGCATTAGGCTATGTTAAGTTTAGCGTTCTTGGTGTAAGTTTCTTGCATTAGGCCATGTTAGATTTAGATTTTATGGTGTAAAGCTCTTGGGGTAATTTTTTTGCATTAGGCTTTGCTAGGTTTAGATTTTTTAGAGTACAGTTCTTACATTAAATTATGTTAGGTTTAGAATTCTGGTTGTAAAGTTCTTTCATTGGGATAAAAGGCGAGGAACTCACTGTTATCCAGCATCGCGAGGGTAATGTGCGAGGGAAATCATTTTAATAAAATATCCGGTGGATGAGAAGCGAGGGGACTCACCTTAATCTAGCAACCTGTGAATGAAAAGACTGGATTTTTAATTTTTTAATTTCGTTACAGACGTGTTTCTAAAGATTTTTGAGGTGCTTTTTGAGGTTATGTCAAAATGCTGGCGTGATGGGTGAATTCTAACCTTGGATTCGATTTCTGCACCCCTAAATACGTGTGGTTTGCTCATTTACATTTTTAATTTATTTGTAAAAGTATTTTTGAGCCAATTCTGACGGTTCGTTTTCAGCATACCAAAAAATATATGGTATGGTATTTCACCTTTTACTACAAAAATTTTTTTATGATCCTGTGTTACTAGTTTAAGCAATTTATAAAAACAGTATTTCTTCTCTCTGTCCTGTGTTACTAGTTTAAGCAATTTATAAAAACAGTATTTCTTCTCTCCCTCTCTTCTTGTAAACAATAGAAACAAATTCAAAGTTATAATGCGGACTGAAAAACACCTTCTTCAATTATAATATGCTGAAAGAATCTTTAACTCAAGATGTACAAATTTTTCCATGAAATTTTTTTTTGATGACTACAAAAATATAACAATCCATGGTATTTACATATGCTGTTGTTACATTCCTAGGCATTGTTTAATTGTAGGCGACCCATTGTAAATTGTTTTATTTATAATGAAAACTTTGCTTCAATTTGTATATTATTTCTATGATTCAAGGTGTACCATCGACCCACTTTTGTGACATTCACCTTATTCACAAAAGATATTTAGTGTCAATTCAGTGCCCGTCAAACTTAATACATTTTCACCTGTAACTAACGGATAGTGTTGTTATAGACCATTTTCAAATATTTTCTTTCTTCTTGTATTCTTATAGCTGCCAATGGTCAACTGGTTATTAGAGAAACTGAAATTGTGGATGTAATAAACGAAGATGCTCCTTACGGAACTGGAGCGGGTGGCAGACCATTTTCTGGAAACATAAACACCAACAGAAACTTAGATGATTCAAATTACAACCGTTTCTGGGAATACAAGAACACTGGAGGAGGTGCTTAAAACCAAAAACGTTATTTTATTGATATATTGGCAAATAAATTTTCACAAGGAAATTTGTCTTCATTTGTTTTATATTTATGTACTGGAAATTTACTCTAACTCATATGCACTGCACTACCTAGTGGGCATTTTCCTAATTGTGACTATCTATGCGTCTTTACTGAAACGATTTCCCTACTAGTTTTGCGTTGGGTTTAATTAGCTTGCGATGGAGGAAATGTTTTAAATTTTAGTCTTTCACCAGCTCGAGATAGAATTTCTTGTAATTTACTGCGATATTGCTCTAGTAAGGTAATAAGTACTTAAAGTTTTGTTTTATTCTCTGTCAATCCTTGCTCGATTAGAAATTCGTGATACACCTACCCAGGTCCCGGGAAAGTTGAACAGAGAAAAAGAGCACTAACATTTGGCAGTTATATGAATATTTTATTAGTGTTCGGTACGGAACACAATCGCATTACAACAATTAAACTAGAATTGCGTCATTTCAGACTAATTTATATTTTTTAGTGTTCCGTACGGAACATTTATAAGATCACTTCGTTGTTTATCTGTCCGTCCGTCTGTCACACCAGATTTCCTCAGAAATTATTTGACATAGAATGTTGGAATTTGGCACAAATATAGGAATTAATGGCCCAATCAGAACTATGTAGTTTTGAAAGTTAAATTTTGACTTACGGGGTGAGTTTTGGGGGATGAGATAGGGAGTACTGAACAAAAAATGTTTAAAAAATTTTGGAATATTCTTCATAAAGTATAGATTGAACGAAAATTATCACGAGTGTATTTCGTTTGATAATTTATCTAATATATGAAGTATATATATATGAAATTGAAAGTAAAAAAAAAATTTTACCAGGTCGTCGAGTGGGATGTCAAATAAAAGCTTGTGAAAACACGAGTTGAAAAATATATATGATGTAATACTTACGGATACTTTTCTTTATATTATAAAGTGTAGATTGAGCGAAAGTTATCACGAGTGCATTTCTTTTAATAATTTATTTGATATATGGGGGGTGAAATCGAAAGTAAAGAAAAAAAATAACTAGGTCGTCGACTTGGATGTCGAATGGAAGCTTGTGAAAATACTAGGTCAAAAAATATAAACTTGCGCATATTTTTTTTTGTATTATTTTTAAAAAATTGGCCAAAAATCCTTGTCCCCCCACCCTATCTCGACAAGTACTGATCAGAAAATTTTGAAATATTCTGAAATATTCTTTATAAAGTGTAGATTGTGCGAAAATTATCACGAGTGCATTTCATTTGATAATTTCTCTATATGTGAGGGGGTGAAATCGAATGTGAAAAAAAAATTACCAGGTCATCGAGTGGGGTGTCAAATAAAAGCTTGTGAAAACACGAGTTGAAAAATATATATGATGTAATACTTGCGGATACTTTTCTTTATATTATAAAGTGTAGATTGAGCGAAAGTTATCACGAGTGCATTTCTTTTAATAATTTATTTGATATATGGGGGGGGTGAAATCGAAAGAAAAGAAAAAAAAATAACTAGGTCGTCGAGTTGGATGTCGAATGGAAGCTTGTGAAAATACTAGTTCAAAAAATATAAACTTGCGCATATTTTTTTTTGTATTATTTTAAAAAATTGGCCAAAAACCCTTGTCCCCCCACCCTATCTCGACAAGTACTGATCAGAAAATTTTGAAATATTCTGAAATATTCTTTATAAAGTGTAGATTGTGCGAAAATTATCACGAGTGCATTTCATTTGATAATTTCTCTATATGTGAGGGGTGAAATCGAATGTGAAAAAAAAATTACCAGGTCATCGAGTGGGGGGGTGTCAAATAAAAGCTTGTGAAAACACGAGATGAAAAATATATATGATGTAATACTTGCGGATACTTTTCTTTATATTATAAAGTGTAGATTGAGCGAAAGTTATCACGAGTGCATTTCTTTTAATAATTTATTTGATATAGGGGGGGTGAAATCGAAAGTAAAGAAAAAAATAACTAGGTCGTCGAGTTGGATGTCGAATGGAAGCTTGTGAAAATACTAGTTCAAAAAATATAAACTTGCGCATATTTTTTTTTGTATTATTTTTAAAAAATTGGCCAAAAATCCTTGTCCCCCCACTCTATCTCGACAAGTACTGATCAGAAAATTTTGAAATATTCTGAAATATTCTTTATAAAGTGTAGATTGTGCGAAAATTATCACGAGTGCATTTCATTTGATAATTTCTCTATATGTGAGGGGTGAAATCGAATGTGAAAAAAAAATTACCAGGTCATCGAGTGGGGTGTCAAATAAAAGCTTGTGAAAACACGAGTTGAAAAATATATATGATGTAATACTTGCGGATACTTTTCTTTATATTATAAAGTGTAGATTGAGCGAAAGTTATCACGAGTGCATTTCTTTTAATAATTTATTTGATATATGGGGGGTGAAATCGAAAGTAAAGAAAAAAAATAACTAGGTCGTCGAGTTGGATGTCGAATGGAAGCTTGTGAAAATACTAGTTCAAAAAATATAAACTTGCGCATATTTTTTTTGTATTATTTTTAAAAAATTGGCCAAAAATCCTTGTCCCCCCACCCTATCTCGACAAGTACTGATCAGAAAATTTTGAAATATTCTGAAATATTCTTTATAAAGTGTAGATTGTGCGAAAATTATCACGAGTGCATTTCATTTGATAATTTCTCTATATGTGAGGGATGAAATAGAATGTGAAAAAAAAAATTACCAGGTCATCGAGTGAGGTGTCAAAAGAAAGCTATAAGATATAATACTTACGCAAGCTTTTCTTTGTTTTATTCTTAAAAAAATGGCCAAAAACCTTATCTCGAAAACTACTAATCAGGAAATTTTGAAAAAATTCTGGAATATTCTTCATACAGTGTAGATTGAAGGAAAATTTTCACGACTGCATTTTGTTCGATAATTTATCTCGCCTAGGCAAGGTAAAATCGGAAGTGAAAAAAAATTGCCAGGTCATCAAGTGGGGTGTCAAATGAAAGCTTGTGACAACACGAGTTCAAAAATATATGTGATATAATACTTGTACACACCTTTCTTTGTATAAATTACCAATCGAAAAGTAGTTTTATATCTCTGTAATAAAAATTTTTATTTTAAAGACGTTTACAGTACGGAACATTAATTGCGCAAGACCAGCTTGTACTTGATTGAACATAAACATATCTGAAGTTTCAAACATTACATGGACGCATGTTATCTAGCATAACAGTTAAAGTTAGATCAATTACGATTTTTTCTACTATTTTCTCGGGAATTTCCAAGCTTCTACTGTTCTCATTTTCTGGAATTATAAATCCCAAAAATTACAAAATACTTAAAATATTGACACTTTTATTAAGTGAAATAATATTCTGCTCAGTATATATCACCATTAGATCAAACACTTTATTTTTGCACTAGACGCGCGTTTCGCTAACCATGTTAGCTTCATCAGGATCGGAGAGGAAACGACTTTTACATTTTATAATTTCCATACTTTCCTATGCGTTCACCAATCTCCTATCAGATACATTTTCAATTAATCTTAGATTATCTAATGTTATAATATGATCAGCTTCAAGGGCATGTTCGGCAATGCTAGACTTTTCTGTTCTACTGTATTTTAAATGTGCTAAATGTTCTTTAAATCGTGTTTTAATTGACCTTTTAGTTTGCCCAACATACTTTTTGTCGCAATCATTACAACTAATTTCATAAATTCCATTTTTCTCACAATTAGGAATCTTATCTTTGGGATGTCCTAAATTAAGGGCCCCTTTATTAAAAACCTTATTAAATCCTCTGCTATATTTCGGATTATATGATATGGAGACATACTTGGTTTTATTTTCTTCGCTTGTAAAAAAGGTGAAAATCTGAATACTTAACCTGAATTTATATCTATTTATTAACTTGTTTACTAAGTCATCGTCATAACCATTAACTCTAGTTATGTTTCTAATATGATTCCTTTCATTATTAAAGTTTACTGTCTTCAGAGGAAAAGTGACCAAACGATGAACTAAAAAAGGTAATGCTGCTAATTTGTGTTGTTTGTAATGAAATGAATCATTAGAAATATATCTATCTGTTACTGTATCTTTTCTATTGATATCAAATTCTAATATATTATTATTTTTAATAAGTAAAATATCTAGAAAAGGCAGTTGTCCTTTGTTCTCAATTTCGAAAGTGAATTCAATGGAATCATATCAGCTATTTAATTTGGAAACAAAATCATCTATATTTGCTTTCTTTGTATAAAAATCGCGAAAACATCATCCACATACCTATTCTATACCCTTGGGAAAAACTAAAATTATTAAATGGCTTCAGTTTTAAACTTACTCATGAATAAATTGACTCTCAAAAGTGATAAGCAATTACCCATAGCTGTTCCTTCTTTCTGAACATAAAATTTACTGTTATACGAGGCTGGTTTGAAAAGTCCGTGCAAAGTCCGAGAGATGGCATGTTTAGTTAGTAGCATCTCTTGAATGAACGCACACCAAGTTTCAGCCATATTGGTCTATTTCTTTGTGTTTGGCATTCGTGTGAATCAAGGAAGTCGAGTGATTTTCAAGAAATGGACGAAAAAGAATTTCGTGTGGTGATTAAACATTACTTTATGAAAGGCAAAACGCCTCAGGAGACTAAAGAGAAGCTTGATAAACATTATGGTGACTCTGCACCTTCGATTAGAACAGTTTATAAGTGGTTTCAAAATTTTCGGACTGGCCATATGGGCACAAGTGACGCTGAACGTTCTGGACGCCCTGTGGAGGTTACGACTCCAGAAATCATTGATCAAATCCATGATATGGTGATGGATGACAGAAGAGTTAAGGTGCGTGAGATTGCTAGTGCTGTGGGCATCTCGACTGAACGGGTACATAATATTTTGCATAAACATTTGGACATGAGAAAGCTATCCGCAAGATGGGTGCCGCGATTGCTCAAGCTTGACCAAAAACGGAATCGTGTGAAGTGTTGCAAGGATGGTTTGCAGCTGTTCCAGAAGAATCCGGAGGACTTTAAGCGTTGTTTCGTCACTGTGGATGAAACATGGATACATTACTATACTCCTGAGACCAAACAACAATCTAAACAATGGGTTACCAAGGGGGAATCTGCACCAAAATAGGCGAAGACCGTTCCTTCGGCCGGAAAGGTTATGGCGACTGTCTTTTGGGATTCGCAAGGGATAATCCTCATCGACTATCTGGAAAAGGGTAAAACTATTACAGGTGAATATTATTCATCGTTATTGGACCGTTTGAAAACCGAGCTGCAAGAAAAACGCCCGCGATTGGCCCACAAGAAAGTCCTTTTCCATCACGACAACGCACCAGCACACACCTCAGCAGTTTTGGTCGCAAAATTAATGGAAATAGGATTCCAACTCGTTTCACATCCCCCCCATTCTCCAGACTTGGCTCCCTCGGACTACTATTTGTTCCCCAATTTGAAGAAATGGCTGGCGGGACAAAGATTTTATTCAAACGAGGAGGTGATTGCAGACACTAATGGATATTTTGCAGACTTGGACAAATCCTATTATTCGGAAGGGATCAACAAACTAGAACATCGTTGGACGAAGTGTATAAGCCTAAAAGGAGACTATGTCGAAAAATAAAAAAGGTTTACCCCAAACACATAAGTAGTTTTTATTTTTGCACGGACTTTTCAAACCAGCCTCGTATTGACAATAATTTTGTTCCATGCAAAGTTTAGATATTGTTACGTATTCATGAATAATTTTCTCCTCAAAGTCATTCATCCTAAGTAATTCTTCAACATATTGTAGAGTTTGTGGTATTGGCACACTTGGTAACAAAGAACTGGCATCAAAAGAAATTAAAATTTCACCTTCTTCACTGCGTAAGTATTTAATGGTAAATTCTCGAGTTCTTGTGATAACCATTTGGATATCAAATATGTGGCTGATCCGACCGATGAAACAATGGGTCGCATTGCTTTTCCAGGTTTGTGAATTTTAAGTAAGCAATACAACTTCAGTATGGTCGGATTACTCAAATTTAATTTAAATTTTAGCGAATCGGAGATAAGGTTCTTACATTTCTTTACAAAATTTTTAACCTCTGTTGTCATTAATTATTAAAAATGGAAAATATCAATATGTATACACATAAGCAGATAACAAAAAAGTTGTTTTGTTAATGAATAGTATGTTTAAATTTGATTTATTTTGACTATTAAAAAATTAATATTATCGTTGTTTTTAAAAATAATCTGAATATATTCTTGCCCCTTTTTTCAGTACAGATCTTTTTACCTTAATGTAATTTCTTTAATTTCTCGTCATCCGTTTCCCCAAAACATTTTTTTAATTCCCCGGGATAGTTTTTATTCCCGACAAGTTTTTCTTTTACAAAATAAGGCAATAAAAAAAGATCCTTATTTTATCTAGTATTTAATTATTTTTTACCGAATCGCAGCCTTGGTTGGGTTAATTTTTGAAGCTGTTCGACTATGAACATTAGAGTTAAACGTAACGTGATATTCCAAATTTCACCTATTTATTAGCTTATTGCAGAATGGAATACAATAAATAAGACGGTTCCTGTTATTCGAATTTCTCTAACTGAGTAATGAAACTTCTACAAGCCTTGTTTTGCTCTTTGAAATATAACTACTCAGCTATCGGTTATTTGTTTTGGGCTAATTTTTATAAGCATTAAGATTTTTTTACAATCGTGTTATATAAGACTTGAAAATTGTTAATTAGGAGAAAAGCCATCCAAAACGAATCGTTCTCTGCTTCTAATTAAAGCCTTTTTTTAGGCTCAACCAAAAGCAACATTGATTTGTTAATAACACAGCCCCACAAAAAAAAAGTGGGGTATACTTTTAATGCGATATATCAGATCCGTAGTATTTTTGCCCGCTGATCACGAATCTGACGTCAGAATATCGCCATCACATCTCAATTTTTTTCTAACCTCAAAAAATAGGTAAAAATTAGTAAAAATTAAGAAAAATATACTCCTAAAAAATTGATTCAGGCTTTTTCATGAATTCAAAGATGTATTAATATGTATTCGGACACGCTAAGCTAATATTCATCGGTTGGATTAAGCCATACAGTTCTGTTTTCTTTCTAACCTCAATAAATCAGACAGATATAGTGCTTCTCGAATGCAAAAACGAATTCAAATTAAAATTCAACCGATTCTTACCAAATTTGGTACACGGGGGTTTTTTGGGTTGCTGATCGTGAATCTGAGGTCGAATTTGCAAAATTCAAAATGGCGGATCCAAGATGGCGGACAAAATTTTTGAAAACCAACCGATTCCTACCAAATTTGGTATACAGTTGGGGAATCCTCAAACCTGATACTCTTAAACCCTAAACCCTGAAATCTTAGACTCCCACACCCTGTAACCTCAAAAAATATACCTCAATAACCCTGTAACTTTAAAAATGAGACCCAATAAACTCAAAACCAGGTTTTAAACCATATACTCTCAAATAGTAGACCCTTAAGCCCTAGAATTGCGAAGGTTAGACCCGCGCCTAACTTTCCTTTTTTTGGCTGTATCTTGTTCTTTTTTCCGCGAATGACCTATTCAAAGGCTTTTCTGCCCAAACGCTTTTGAGGACTTGTTTCTCTTTTTAGCGACCAGCAATAGTCCGCTAGCATATGGTCATCCCATCGTCCTTGATACCGATTTTCTATGATTTTCAGATCTTGGTGAAAACGTTCCCCTTGCTCCTCACTGTAGTCACCAAGATTATCTGAGAAATCATCGATGTGGGAGTCCAGGAAATGTAATTTTAGATTCATTAAGCAACCTAATGTTTGAAAATTGTTTACCATTTTCTCGACTATTTCTTTGTACTTAGGACTTTTATTATTTCCCAAAAAGTTTGTTGCGACTTCTTTAAAACTAAGCCAAGCAGCTTTTTCAACTTTATTCATTTTAGTAACAAATAATGAATCTTGAAACAATTTTCTTATTTGTGGCCCGTCAAATACGCCTGCCTTAATTTTAGCTTCAGAAAATTTCGGAAATTTTTTATGCAAATATTTGAAACATGGGCCGTTTGTATCTAATGCTCTCGTGAATTGCTTCATAAGTCCAAGCTTAATGTGAAGCGGGGGAATAAGAACTTTTCCTGGATCTACCAATGGTGGAAACAATACATTATTTTCACCAGGAGTGAACGATTCTCTTGTTGGCCAAATTTTTTTCTTATAATGACGTTCCCTGTCTCTGCTATTCCACAGACATTTATAACAGGGATAAAGTGTAAACTCTGACTGTTGGCCAAGCAATATTGTTACAATTTTCAGATCTCCACAAATTTTCCAGTTATGATCAGCATATTTTATTTTTATCAAAAGCTGCTTTATTTTTTCATATTGCTCTTCCATGACTGTGGAATGAGCAATCGGAATGGGAGCGTTAACGTTGGTATTATGCAGCAAAACTGCCTTAATGCTCCGTTTAGAAGAATCAATGAACAGTCTCCATTCTTCAGGATCGTATGAGTTATTTTGAAATTCATCCATTAGACCTTTTACATCGGTACAATATGAAAGTGACAATTCCTCGTCCATTGTGAAATATTTTCGAAATTCTTCATCTCTGTTTCTCTAATAAGAAATCGTAGCTTCTGGCTTAAGTAACGGTCTTTTCTTTAAAAAGGAAGCAAGATGCTCTGAACCATCTTTGGATAAGCCTAAATCTCTGACTAGATCACTAAGTTCTGACTGTGATACGAGTATTGGTTCTGGTTTACGGTTGTATGGTAGAAATTCTTTATCTGTGTCACTAGTATATGATAGGTTTGCACTAGAACATTCATTAGTAACAGTGTTTGAATCTTTTTCGACAGTCTCAATGTTTTCGGCATGAACTGATAAGGTGAAATCATTTGTTTCCATAACATCAGCATCAAGTGGTTCAGGAGGCGGAATTAGTTTAGTTGGTCTTGTTACTGTCGAAACATCGTTATAAGTAATAGTGCTTTTATTTTTTCGGTTATGGCTAGATACAACATTCATACAAAAGTAGCAATCATTTTCACTGTATGGTCTATTCCATATTGCTGGTCTGGAATCGCCTTCTTATTGATGTACAACATTATTTTGCAAGAACTGCAAATGATGTGGGGAACCCAATCTGTATCCTGGTGCTGTATTTCAATGTTAAAACAATCCTTATATAAGGTTTTAATCTTATCCGTTATCGGTGACCCTATTTTACTCAGTACGTGTTGACAGCAAATATAACAAAATGAATCACTGTTTTTATCGCACTTATGAAAAGTCCTTGTACCGTGAGACCGTTTTCTTGTAGCATTATACTCTACATGAGCCAAGTCACCCACACATGAAGAGCTACGGTCACTGGATGACGACGGCTGCGGGCCCGCTTTCCCACCCTGACCAACCGCCGATACTGGGTTTCCGAGTCCCTGCATCGTAATTCTCTTTCTTCTACCTGCCATGACGGCATCTAAGCCGTTATCCAGGGACTCTGCCGGCTAGTGGAGTAACACCGTTGCCCACCGTCACCACGTGGAGGTGCCCTGGATGCAGGTAGAAGAATAAAAATAGACCGATGAATTTTCTCGGCGTTCAAAATGGCGCGAAAACATCTGCCATCTTGAATTTTTCAAATCCAACCTCAGATTCGTGATCAGCGACCCAAAAAATCCCCGTGTACCAAATTTGGTAAGGATCGGTTGAATTTTAATTTGAATTGGTTTTTGCATTCGAGAAGCACTATATCTGTCTGATTTATTGAGGTTAGAAAGAAAACAGAACTGTATGGCTCAATCCAACCGATGAATATTAGCTTAGCGTGTCCGAATACATATTAATACATCTTTGGATTCATGAAAAAGCTTGAATCATTTTTTTAGGAGTATATTTTTCTTAATTTTTACTAATTTTTACCTATTTTTTGAGGTTAGAAAAAAATTGAGATGTGATGGCGATATTCTGACGTCAGATTCGTGATCAGCGGGCAAAAATACTACGGATCTGATATATCGCATCAAAAGTATACCCCACTTTTTTTTTTTGTGGGGCTGTGTAATCAGTACTGTATAGTAAGTAATATCGTGGCAAATTGTAGTAAACTCGGTTAATTTTTGAGGCTTTTTGACCATGGAAATTACAGTTAAGCATAAGCAAATTTTAATTATTAACTGATTTATTGCGGAATGGAAGAGAATAAATAAGACGGTCCCCATTCGAATTTTTCCAATTGAGTAATGAAACTTGTGCATGCTTTATTTTGCTCAAACCAGATCGAGTGATACCCAGTAAATAAATGTATCTTTGGAATATAACTACTCGGTTGTCAGTCATTTTTTTTGGGCTAATTTTTGTAAGCATTACAAAATATTTGGAAATCCTGTGGTATATTTATATTATATTAATTCCTTAAGCTGCTAAGTGGAACATAGGGCTTCTGTGAAGACTCTACGACGTGTTTAATTGTATACTATATTCTTTGCCTCTGCTCATGTAGTGTCAACTCTTCTCAGCTTTTCCATGATAGATTTTCTCCACGTTTGTCTTGGGCGTCCGCATCTTCTGTGTCCTTGTGGATTCCAGTCTAGGGAGCTTTTTGCTATATCATCATGGGCTTTTCGTAACGTGTGCCCTATCCTTCCTTATTTGCGTAGTAATATATCCCGGTGAATTTCCTGTTTTTGTGTGTGATGCCAGAGATTTTCATTACCAATAATATTCGACCAGAATATGCAGAGAATTCGACGCAGATATTTCTTGTCCTGTGGTATAACCGGCTTGAAAATTTTTAATTGAGGGAAAAGGAATCTATAACAAACTGTTTTCTGATTTCAATTAAAGGCTCTTATAGCCTCAACTGAATGCTATGACTAATAGATGGATTACGACAAAGCCAAACAATTTTCCTTATCTTTCTTTTGCATAAAATGCTCTTCCTCATCTATTTTTTTTTACTTGGATTCTCTAGTCAATTCTGCATGAATTTCAAGAAATGAGAACTAGAATGTCCTTGCATCCCGCCCTCCGGAGGAGATTTTTCAGATTCTCTAATCTCTCACATTATCAGGTCAAATGCTTTGAGTTGACGTCAGTAAAGCTGATAAAACGTTTTTTTTCAATTATGCATCATTTTTCGAAAAAACGATATTTTCAAACTTCCACTGGTTTTTAACATACAATCTATCAAGTAAAAACGTGAACGCTCGTATTCTTGAAAAAAGTGTTTCAAGAAAATTTTTTGCCATCAATGTATTCTTTGGTGTGCTAACAACGGCACACTTACTTTAGTAAGTGGTCCAATCGCCTCCTGCATCAATAATCGCATAGCATCTTCGAGGCATTCTATCGACGAGATTTTCTGCATACTCGGGTAATGACTGAGCTTTCTCTTTACAAGAGACCAAACGTTTTCAATAGGGTTTGCGTCCGGCGATTATGTGGGCCACTCTAGTGGCCCACATAATCGTGGGCCCAAGCGAAAATAAAGACACGATTCGTTTTTCGACTTTGGGAGTAACTTTGCCTACCGAGCCACATTTTGGCAAGTTGTCGACATTTTTCGTCTCATTATGATGATTTACCCCTTTCTTCACAAACTATACCGACTATGTAATACATTTAGCAGCCGCAGAATATGTCATTTGAGGCCCCTTTGGATGGGAATAAAGAACCGACGAGCAAATAGGTGACTTAACTTAGATTTTACGTAATTTCGTCGAAAGTTCGGAATCGACTGATACTTTTAATAAAATACGTCATAGACAAAGGTTCCCCCTACCGATTTTTTGTTGAATCTCTAGAATCGCATCTGCCAAAAATGAATTATAGCGGACACGTTCTTATTAGACACACGTACATATTAACGAAATTTTTTTGGTTTTTTTGTTCTAGGTTGAAATCTACGGAAGCAAGCGTTTCGGCCGTTTCAAATCTCACGTAAGAGGTGCCTTGTCGTATTGAACTCTGAGGCGACCATTTTGATTCAAAAAAATAAGAACAAAATATTTTTGTATACTTAAATATTTGTTTAATAAATTTTCGACTACTTTTATTATACTCTTGAAAAAATTTCCTAAATTAGCCTTTTTTCCTAGGATCTGGAGTGGCCTTACACCTTAATTGTGGAATCCATAATTTAATTTCAGAAATTACCGAAGTTGCCGTACTATCAAAAACTTGAAGTATAAACAACAAGAATATTTATAAAAATATACGTGTAATAATTATCACTTGAATATCACAAAGTATATATTTAAGCGCCGTCTCCAGTGTTCTTGTATTCCCAAAAACGATTGTAATTGGAATCGTCCAAGTTTCTATTTGTGTTTGCGTTTCCAGAATATGGTCTTCCACCTGCTCCGGTCGTATAAGGTCCATCCACGTTAATAACGTTTACGACTTCTGTTTCTCGAATCACAACTTGGCCATTTGCATCTACAAAGACAATATAATGAATAATGAACTTTTATTTGAAATTTACATTTTAGGCAATTACAGTTCTTCGAAACAAAATGACGGAAAGCCAGTTATAAAATTTTGATTGCCAAATGTCAAATGATTTGTAAATTGGTTTATTGACTGATTTAATATTTGAAAAACTGCGTTTAAGAATTTAAAAGAAAAAAGTGGACTCAGTCTCATTTACTTACTCGGCTAAGATTGGAATTCGATTTATATTCATTCATATAAGATTTAAATAAAAATACAAGAAGTTGTCGTTTTTCTCAAAAACTCTCGATTTGTTCATATATATTAATGTTTTTCCTTTCAAATTAGGCCCCCACCAGATATAATACACTTGTGCTGGTGCTTTTTCCAATCTTCGCAGTATTTCCGGAACTCAATATTCGGAAAACATTGTCCTTTCGTGTATTTTTTTCATCTTCGAAAATAGGAAGTCGGGAGGGCCATGTCCGCTGAATATGGACACTGAGGTATCATAACGATGTTATTTTTGATGAAAAAACTACGGACAAGCAGTGAAATGTGAGCACGTGCATTATAGTGGTGCAATTTCCTCGACTTCTTTCGCCACAAATTCGGACGTTTTTTGGAATTGCTTCACGTACACAGGGTAGAACTTCCAGATAGTACTCCTGATTGACCGAAGGATCTGGTGGCAAGAATTCATGATGCATTATGCCCTTGAAATAGAAGAAAATAGTAAGCAGAACCTTCACCTTCGATCAAACTGGACGAGTTTTTTCTGCCTTGGCTCTTTAGGAAGCTTCCATCGGCACTATTGGGCCTTAGTTTCGACGCCATATCCATACAACCATGTTTCATCAGCAGTTATGATCCGTTTGACCAGTTCTGGACCATCGTTGACTTTATTCAGCAGCTTTTGGTGGAAATTCAACAATTTCGGAATTAATTTTGCTACCACACGTCTCATGCCCAAAACACAGGAAAAAATTGCTTGGCATAAGCGAAATGATCTACCATTCAATCATAATCACCAGCCTCTCTGAGAGTGGTTCGGCGATTACCCATGATTTTTTCCACTTTTTCGATGTTGTGATAGGTCGTGACGTATGGGAGCGTTCAGGGCACTTCATTGTTGGAAACAGTTGTACAACTTTTAGACGCTTGTTTTATATCATATATACTGTTCTGCGCTTTATTTTATTATTAAAGTGAAATTGAATGCAAGTTCCTTGTAGCCAGAACATGAAGCACGTGCAACCGTTCTGTTAGTCAGCAATAAACTAAGTTTTCAATATGGACGGCAATCTTAACTGAACTAACAGAACAAAAACCAAATTTTGACAACTGGACTTCTACAGCCCGGGAAATTGGAGAATTCCTCTATCTTTTGATGGAACATTATATATATATATATATATATATATATATATATATATATATATATATATATATATGTATATATGTATATATATATATATATATATATATATATATATATATATATATAAATATATATATAGATATATATATATATATATATATATATATATATATATATATATATGTATGACACAATAGATGCTTATACAGCACTCTGTCGGTGATCTATTTAAAGTGTTTCCGAACAAACCGGCCAGACCACAGCTAACACTTAATTGCAGAAGCGCACCTTCTCAAGCTTCCCGCTCGAAAACATAGATGGCGCATTGGTGAAGCAATCAAGGCAAATAGAAAAATCCGTACTTTGGAAGTTCCCAAAAGTATTCTCTTTATTTGCTAGCCCATCCCAAGACGCGTTTCGCCGTATCACGGCTCATCAGCTGGGCTAGGTTCAGCAAATGCAAAGAAGACCATTTCAGACCTTATCGGGGTACTAACGGAAAACCATGACAAAATAGATGCTTATACTGTAATCTGTCGGTGACTTATTTAAAGTCTTTCCGAACAAAGCGGCCAGACCACAGCTGACACTTAATTGCACCTTCTCAAGCTTCCCGCTCGAAGGCTTCTGCAATTAAGAGTCAGCTGTGGTCTGGCCGCTTTATTCGGTTATGTTCCTCGATTACAGAACAGAGTTTAGGTTTAGTCTTATGACCGCCCTTCCTTTACTTACTCTATTCTTCACTTCATTTTCCATTCTACCGTCTTCACTTATGTTAGTTCCGAGATATATATATATATATATATATATATATATATATATATATATATATATATATATATATATATATATATATATACTACTGTCGTCGTAGGCAAAGGGGGTAGAAATACATACGCCCGTTAACACTGTAGCAGTAACTGTCATGCCTACTGAATAGATCGTGAGTAGAGTCCTTCTTGAATTGGCAACACCTCGAAGAGGCGTTAAATTACTAATATCAACCAATGTACCCGGGTCATCACCGTTACTATATACATTATTCTTACAATTTTTTTTGTCATTACTCTTTGTTGGACGTATTTCAAACACGCAACCTATACATACCTGATGAAGAGTCCCATGCCCTAGCTAAACTACAGCCATGATGGGATTTAATACCACTTTCTGCGGTAATCTTACTATTGATTGCCAAAAATCCATATTTCTGGCTTTTATTTGTGTTTGGAGCAAAAACGACAGCACTGGTACGGGGTCTATCGGCTCTAGCAATAATTTGAGCGTTGTCAAATACAACTGAAGCACTACCAAAGATAAAATCTACATCTCCTTTAATGGTTGGTTTACTAATATAGATTCTATTTCCGCTAACGTATAGAGTGTCCTAAAAATACGTAAGGAAATTAAAGATTGCGAAGGCTAAACACAATACTCGTATTGTTTGATTTGTCATTCGCAATTACGTGACAGTGCTTATTTCCACTATATTGGAAAACATGCAAGAAATAAAGTTTGTTTTTCTTAATATTGGTTAATTTTGCGATAACTAAAGAATCGTGTTAGACACAAAAATACAAATTAGAATAAGCAATAATTAATTAGCGGGGCCATAAAATGGTATTACTAATTATTTTACTACATTCTCCCTTGAGCAGGTTTTTTATAAACCCTAAAATTTTTACTTAGAGCAATTGTTTAGCTCGTACTAATCATAAGTTTTGAATAACTTCCAGTTTTACATATTACTGCCTATGTTATGTTTTTATGATATATTTAACTTCCCCATTCCCATTTTTTTGCAATATCTCCTATATTTTCTAAATTTTGGCACTTTTAACGTTCAAGTTTAAAATATGGAACGAAATTTCGTTATCATATATAATTCTCTTTTTTTGATTAAGTTTTTTTAAAAAAAAATGCTATTTGGGATTTTCTACTCACTTAATTCCTAACTTGAATCTGTTAAAATATATTATAAATATCGTTTACAACCATTATATCTAGTGTAGTCAAACAAAACGTGTATTAATTTTTATTAACCTTGATTTATGTACTTGTACCTACCTGAAAGCCATAGAAATGTACATGATCTAGGTTTTGTTTATCAGCATCTAATCTGGCAGCAACTGCTTGAGCTTCCTTTGAGGGATTTTCGATAGTCATATAAAGAAGTTCTAGGTCATCATTCTGAGCCCAGACAACGGCAGAACATGAAGTTCCTACAAAAAAATTATTAATAAGACCTATTATATATTTATGAGAAATTTATGCTGGGGAAAAAGTAGTAACAGAGATACTCGATTAAAATTACCCTGATGGTGGCAAATCATTAAACTTTGCAGTTTAATGAAATAATATATAAATATATAAATAATGAATAAAAGGAAAAAGGAGGGATGAGGAAAGAAAAAGAAAATAAAAGAGAGAAAAATAAAGGAAAAAAAGAAAACAATTTCTTCTTCTAGACAAATAAGATATACTTTTATACAATGAGGGAAAGGTCGAAAAAAAATTTTTTTTCTTTAATTTTTGTTTTCCATAAAAAAATAGCCAGTGTCAAAAAACTCACACACACACACACACAGTTATGCCTGAAAAGTAACACACTGCATGATTTGCGAAGAATTTTTCATTGTTTGGAATTGTAACACTGAAGAAATTACGCATGAGTTTTTTTTAAGTCTACAATCGCTTTTGTGTAAAGTGATTGTGTCTATTAGGACCTTTGATATTTGTGTACACCCAGTGTGAAAATATATATATAGGACAAATATCAAGGGTCCTAATAGACAGAATTACTTCTCACAAAAGCGATTGCAGACTTAAAAAAACTCATGCTCACTTGCTTCACATAGTAATCAATCTTCACATGAATTTAGCTTTAATGAAACCAAAATTATGTGCAAGGATAGAAGTTTCAACAAAAGAATTTTTAGAGAAAAGGTGGAAATCTACCTAAAAAAACTGACACTGAGGATTTAAGCTCAATTGGCTAATTGCAGATCAGTTGGCAAAATGATAATTTACAAAACATATCAGGCATATAATAACCTATTGTCAATTTTTACAATTTTACAAACTTTTTAAAGATTAAACAAAAAGTCAACGTTTTTGCCTTTCCTAGAATAAATTAACCACTACTTTACCCGAAAATATAAAGACGCTTGCCTTAACAACAAAAAGGTAAAACAAAAAATTTTAAATAAAATCATCTTATAGTCCGATCAATGATTCTTTGCATGCACGTCATAAATGTTTGAATATAGTGTAAACATCCTTCTATATTATTATTCGTGTCAACATGTTAAGTATATTTAAAAACTTAAAAACATAGGTTTCTGTCATCTGAAGTTATTTACGACATTCGCTCTATTTGCGCAATCTATGCAAGAAAGACACCGAACAACCTGGAATTGGGGTATAGCTTCATGTTTTAGAAGCCAGTACCGCCGAATTTATAGGCAATAAAAATAATCGATAATTCTGATTGAGGTTACGTCATCTTTATTTTTAATTTTTGGAAGTGAATAACGCACAGTTCATTGGACGTCGACATAATAAAAATTGCTGCACCGTCCACGTTTTGTGTGGGAAATTTGGGGTATCCAGGGACGGTGTTTGTAAAAACTTTTTTTAAATAAATAAAGTCGCGTTACGGAAATTTTACCATAAAATCAAACATGACCATAATTTCCCACAAAACATGTGAACAGAGCAGTAATTTTTATTCAACGTATATTGGACCATGCAATAGGCACTTCCTTAATTTTTACGGCAAACGGTCACAATCGTTTCTATCCCATTATTGAATTTTGGAATATATTTGCCAACTAATAAATAGTTCTGTTCAGAGCTCTAATATTTGTGGAATATTGACCAAATAATCTTCATATAAAGCCACCAAAATGCCTGGAAAACATTTGAATAGTCAAGCAAGAGATTTTGTGGCGAAATTAATAATGTACTTTACATCGGAAAGGGATAACAAGGGTCCTCTTATATCTCTAAATGCTGTACAAGATGTAAATAAATCACATAGGTATATCTTTTTAATATGTTTACAATGTTCTGGTTGCAGAGAGTCGCTGCTGCTTTACAGATTAGTACGAGAACTGTAGCGAGCATCAAAATTCGTAATGATAAAAATGAATTGCTTTCAACACCTGGAAAATCACGACAAAGGAAACAAACTAAGACCCATGATCTGAGTGAAAGTTCTAAAATGGGCATTTATAATACATTATATGATATGTATGCACAAAGTAAGTAGCTATTAATATCTATCGGTTTAAGCGAAATCGAAAGTAAATCATATTGTACTTTTAGAAAAACATTTTACTATTAACAAGTTACGTAAAGAACTGCGACAAAAAGAGATAATTAATGTCAGTTATGGAACTCTTCGAACATTACTTCTGGATTTGGGTTTCAAATTTAAGATGACAACAGACGAGCACTAATGGAGACACCAAGAATTTGTTTGTTTCATAGACGAAACATGGATTTTTTTCAAAAGGCAGTCAAAGAAAATCATGGCAGGATGACAGCATTAAAAGTGTTCGTAAGCCTGGGGGATTTGATGGTAAAAGCTTTATTGTTGTACATCCTGGACATAGTGGAGATTTTGTGGAAAAAGCCAATTTACTATTTGTTAGCACGTCAAAATCACTTGATTATCATGGAGAAATGAATAGTGAAATGTTTACGAAATGGGTCAGAAATCAGTTGATTCCTAATTTAGAAGAACTATCTTTAATTGTAATGGATAATGCTTCATACCATTCAGTTGCAATAGAAAAACAGCCATCTTCAGCATGGAAAAAAGAAGAAATTCTCAAGTGGTTACAGAAGAGTAGTTTACCTCATAACAAACAGATGTTTAAGACAGAATTGTCAGATATTGCAAAAGTTCATAAAAAATCAAAGAAATATCAAATTGATAAAATTTTTCAAGAGCATGGACATGAAGTGTTGAGATTACCTCCTTATCACTATCAATTTAATGCAATCGAGCTGATTTAGGCAAATGCAAAAACATTTTATAACAAGCACATTGGTGAAGAGAGATATGGAGATATACAAGTACTTCAGATGTGGAATAAAGCCTTAGAAAAGTGTACACCAGATGTAAGGCAAACATACAGAAAACCTAATTCAACAGTGGTATGATCGTGAGGTAATAATCGAAGAGATTCCAGAAATCATTATTCGTGTTGGGAATGATAAAAGCGAGAGTGAAGAATCTACTTCTAGCGATTATTGTCATTATTCAATTAATAATTTAAGTATTACTTATTGACACGTTCCAAGCCCCTTGGGCAACATTCATTATATACTTTGCAGGACAAATATAGACTTACCTATCTATCTATTAGTTTAATTTGATAAATCATATTAAAATTGGATTATGCAATTTATGGTATATATATATATATATATATATATATATATATATATATATATATATATATATATATATATATATATATATATATATATATATGGGACGTTCTTTGTCAAATTGAACAAGGCTCTGCCCAAAATTCATGTTGATGGATTTTAGTGATCTTGGGCTTAAAATGTTCGTTATTGATCCCTCTTTATGGGCTAGTGTGGCCTTTTAGAAAATTTCAAAAAGGCGGCACAATATAGTGGACAGAAATCAGAGAAAAATCAAGATTTTGGAGTAAAAAATTAGCAAAAAAAAAAAATTTACGGCCGATTCGATTGGTTTTAGGTGCAACTTGTTTGCAATTGACAGCCCTAAAATGTTGGATAGGTAGGTTTGCGAAATCCAACATGGCGAATCCAAGATGGCGGCTGAAACCTCAAAATCGTAGAAAAATTAAAAGAATCAAGACTCTGACTAGAGTTTTTGACATTTAACTTGATTATATTGGCCTCCAATGTTGAGTGTTAATCACTCATTACTTATACAGGTTATTATCAATCCAAAATTCAAAATGGCGGCTCCGATTAACTTCAAATTGTAAGAGAGAGTTTTGACACTTAACCTGATTATGTTGGCCTCAAATGTTGAGTTTCAATCACTCATTACCTATTCAGGTTATTATGAATCCAAAATCCAAAATGGTGGCTCCGATTAACCTCAAACTGTAATAAAATCAGTAACAAATGGTGAAATTTAGAGGAAACAGTCACGAACGAGTATATTGATGGCCACCTAACGGTGAAATAGAGAACTTTTCACTTTCGCGACTACTTATATAACCCGTTTCAATAAATATGAATACAAAATTTATTGCAATAAAATATTCGATGAGATTTTCCCTTCTGACTCTTAAAGATATAGAATTCTGAATATTCTCCAAAAACAGTGAAAATCATGTAACGGCTCTTTAAAAATAAAATATTCTTCAACTGTTTGCTCTGAAAATACCTTTTCTCTAGTCATTATAGCATTTTTTTCCTAATTAGAAATGAATTATTGAGACCAAAATTTTAAACAGATTTTAAATAGGGTTTAGAGACTAAAATTCGGTTCAATAGACTTTTAGAGTAAACTTAATAGAGAGGTTAAGACATTTTAGTATAGTGTTTCGTCTCTTAATTAGCACCATAAAATATTCTTTTTTTTGTTATTCCGAATGCAGATTCGTATTCAGAATGCACAAAGCCACAAGATAACACGTTTCGCTTAAGAATTTCAAGTAAATGGGTTGTGCCAATTTATATGACGGTGGGTTTTTCCTTATATATGGCATTGCTTGACGCCATTTTGACTATGCCATATTTGATTTATGATCCAAAAAGCAATCATTTGACGATTTATGAACCATCAATATACTCGTTCAGGACTGTTTCCACCTAAATTTCACCGTTTTCTACTGATTTTATTACAATTTGAAGTTAATCGGAGCCGCCATTTTGAATTTTGGATTCATAATAACCTGTATAAGTAATGAGTGATTAACACTCAACATTGGAGGCCAATATAATCAGGTTAAGTGTCAAAAATTCTAGTCAGAGTCTTGATTTTTTTCATTTTTCGAAGATTTTGAAGTTTCAGCGGCCGTCTTGGATTTCGCCAACCTACCTATTCAACTTTTTAGGGCTGTCAATTACAAACAATTTGCACCCAAAACCAATCGAATCGGCAGTAAATTTTTTTTTTTTTGCTAATTTTTTACTCCAAAATATTGATTTTTCTTTGATTTCTGTCCGCCATATTGGGCAGAGCCTTGTTCCGTTTGACAAAGAACGTCATATATATATATATATATATATATATATATATATATATATATATATATATATGTAAAAGTGATATTAAGTTAGTAAGCTAGTCCAGATTAAACTTAATTAAAATGAATTAACTTTTTCTGTTCAAGATATTACAAAACGTACTACATACCAACAGTGGCTTTGCTGGCACAATAGTTGAACATCGACCAAGCTGGATCTCCACTTTTGAATACATTTCCACCTGGATTCATTTGACTAGCATACTGAGAACCAGTGGTTTGGGCGCTTTGAGTTAGAATAATGTGGACATCAGCGGGATTACCATAAGTACCATAAATGGTAATTGGGACAGTAGTCTTTGGAATTAAGAGTCCTGCGTTGTAGGTGCCGGGTTGTACCTGGATATACTTTCTTGTAGTACCGCCTGCCTATTGAGGAAATAATAAGGAATGTATTTGTATCACTAGAATATGGTTCTATTTTTATACAGAAAAGGAATAAAAAAGACAGCGGGCCTTCTTGTCCTAATTTCTATCAGAGAAGTACGGTAGGTAATGAGTTAGAAAATATACTGGGTAAAACGTAAGAACATTTCCTTCAGTTAATACATGAGAAATACAAAAACGCAGCTACTGACCTTTTTTGTGGGTCATATTTGAGATAAATTATTAGTCACATGAATTTTTTTGAATGGTACAATCTGTCAAGGAAGAACGTTACCGCACGTATTCTTGAAAAAATGTGTTTGGAGAACATTTTTTGGCATCAATGTATCCTTTGGTGTGCTGACAACGGCGCAATTACCTTAGTAAGTTATCCAGTCGCCTCCTACATCAATAATCGCCTGGAATCTTTGAGGCATGCTGTCAGCGAGTTTTTCTGCATACTCTGAAAATTTTTCGAATGTTGCGAGACAACGGAGTCTTTCCCCTGAACTTTCTCTTTACAAGGGACCAAACGTTTTCAATAGGGTTGAGGTCCAACGATTGTGAAAACTACTCTAGTATATTATCGTGGGCCCAAGCGAGCCGCGTCGTAACGTGATTTTCGCCCAGCAAAGGTTACTTCAACGTGTTTCGGAATTTGACATCATGAGAACGAAGATGTTATCGAATGATCTCATGGGACACATTCAAACCTGATTTTGTTAATTTTGCCGCTCTTCGACGCAGCGTCAATTTCAGGTCCCATGAAAACAAAGATACGGTTCGTTTTTCGACTTTCGGAGTGACTTTGCCTACCGAGTCACGTCTAGGCAAGTCATCAACATTTTTCGTCTGATTAAAATGATTTACCCACTAGTTCACAAAAGACACCAACTTTTTAATATACTTAGCAGCAGCAGAATGTGTCATTTTAGCTCCCTTTGGATGAGACGAAAGAAACACTGCCTCGAACCGAAACGCAAACAAGTGACTTATGTTGGATTTTACGTGATTTTGACGAAAGTTCGGATTCGACTGATACTTTTATTAAAATACGTCTTAGACAAAAGTTCCCTCTACTGATTTTTTGTTGAATTGCTAAAATTGCATATACTAAAAATGAATTATCACGGACACGTTCTTACTTAACAGACTGTATTTTTATCATACGCAATTCTGGAGATAAGAATTTTCGAGTAGTAGAGTCAGAAACTTATTTCAAATAAAAATCATATAAGATAAATTTATTTGGAAGGCTTATATGCGGGATATATTGCAAAAATCCGAAAATATTTCCATTGATCCCGTCAGAATGGATGCTCTGGCGTTGATTGTTTCACGATAGGAGTGTGAGCCGTTCTTGTGTTTCATTCCACATTTTCGGCCGTTCTGTTATTGATATGGTTATATTGTAAAGTATTATAAATACATTGTAAAAAGGGGTGTACGCGTATATTCTCAAATAAATAAATTAATTAATTAATTTGTCCGTAGTGTGTAATGTATGTTGCTAAAATGTTCTTGTATGTTGCTAAAATGTTCTTTGTTGGTAATACTTTTTCAGTATAAAATATGATTAGATGATGATTAGACATTCTTGCCAGTTAAAATATAACTTATATCATTTCAAATATAGACTACAAAATGTTATGAAGATTAGTCAAGTCATTACGAGTAAGTTACAGTTAGTATATGTATAATACCTAAAACAATTGCTAGATTGCACTTTTGGTACTGTTTGTGTAAGATACATTACATTTGGAGAATCTTGACGAGCTGAATAGAATAAAACCAAAAAACGTGCTTGCATTAGAGGGTGAAAAATGGGAATTCAAAATTTCAGTGTTAATTACCAAATTAAAAATTATTCCATTATAGTTTGCTTGACCAATTCAGACAAATGATCCCTCATTTGACAGATGAATCAGTTAAGTCGAGTGACATCAAAATTACGTGCTTCCATCTACTAAGAGGGAAGATATAGAAGCATAAAGTTTTAAAGCTAAATATAGGGAAAATTACTTATTAGTTAATTATCGACTTCGGATTACTTGGCTAATTTAGTGCCGTTTCGATTAGGAAAAATAAGTATTCTGCGAAAATATGATTAATTACTAATTTTTCTCCATTTACATCGGTAAAATTACTAAGACTGTCTTTTTAAATAATGATCTAAAACATATTAATGGTAAATAACCGTCTTTTTGTAGGTTAAATCCGTAAGCAGAAAAAATTATATTATGTAAAATGGAACATATAAATCAAAATGTTCTCTTAAAGTACTTAAGACCTTAAGATCAGTAGAAAATTGATTGCTTGGTTAAGGACATTTATGGCTGTTTAAAATTTAAGATTTATGAAACTTACCATAGTAGTAACTAAGACTTAGTTCTAAACATGATTAAAAAAGCTACTGGATTGTATTTTTGGTACTGCTCGTGATAGAGTTAAAATTATCTGAATCATGTTTCACAGACTTACCCTGTATATTTCTAAATCGGTATTATTATTATTTCGGCATTAAAAAAAGAGAACCTAAGATTTTATTTAAAACAGGAACTCCATCACATCAGGTTTTCGAGATATCCTAACCCGCAAATGCAAAAAACACGCTATATTCGGGATTATATTACACCGCGAAATAATTTTTCTCCATAAAACGCGTTGCAGCATCTGAAAGTACTATACTTCCCCTTCAAAATGCAATTTGAATTTTTCAGACATTTTATTTCTTCTCGGAGAAATCCTCCGTTGAAATTAATTGGTTTGGCGTTTTCATTATAATCATACCAAAAAAAAAGTTGACCTGGCAGGCGACAGTAGTGTAATTATATGATTTTTGGGACGCTGAATCCGAATTCGTAGTTGGTTTAAGCCCATCAAATCATCGTTTGTCCCTAACCTTAAGAAATTCAAAATGGCAGCTCTGATATGACGGATCGGAATTCTTAGGATTTGAGAATGTAATATCCTTTATCATTATTCACTCGACGTCCGAAGTTATGTTAGGTTCATTTGTCTTTATGCTTGTTTGGGGATTAAGACTGTAATGTCTTTTATTAATGAAGTATTGAAGAATGGAGTATCGCCCAGAAATTTTTTTCGAACAAAAGTTGTGTATTTTTGCCGTCATAAAAAATCAAAACTGATCTTGAAATGACCTTCAAAATATTCTTCCGAGGTCATCACAATTATATAATTTTATTGCCCTTTCAAAACCCTTTAACTTTTATTTGAAACTTTTTTACTAAAATTTAACAAAAAAAAAAATAAGAAGCCTGGTACGTTAAAATGGGACACCATAAACCATGTTACTACTAGAAAGATGATTTCTCCGAGAAGGAAAATTTCTGCATTTTGGTGGGAAAAAGTAGTAATTTGTTTTGTGGAGAAAAATTAATTCGGGGTGTAATATAATCCCGAATATTGCGAAAAACTGTTTTTTGCATTTTTAGGTTCAGATATCTCGAAATCCTGACATGATGAAGTAATTCTGATGTCGAATTCGGATTGAGCCCACCAAAAACATTTGGAAAAGGATACTCTGGTCTCAGAGATTCGTCTAATTTTGTCGGCCTAACTAATAATGGTAGTCTCCGGTCATAAAATTTAAAATATCACAGAAATATATTTAAATATATGACTCCTTTTCCTATAGACAAATAACTGCACAAGTTGTCAATAAGCAAGTAGTAGGGGTACGTACTCAGCTCATCTATTTTTGTCGGTATGATTTGAACTACCGGCTTACATTATGTTCTTCATGAGCCATTGAAGAGAGCAATACGATTAAAGCAACAAAGTCAAACCAACACAATGAGAAGTTTTTTTTTTTTTTTAATTTGTTGTTCAAGTCGTTTAGCCTATATATAATATATAAATTAACGTTATGACGTAAATATGAACCACTCTTGAAAAAACGTATTTTTAACTAAATCTTACTTTTATTGCAGCATTTACTGCTTCTTGAATATAGGTGTAATGTCCACTTCCAACAATGTAATCGGCTCTTGAATGCTGGATTTTTTCTGGTGTCCAACCTTGCAGATAATTTGCTGTATTATATTGGGAGGCTTCTGAATCAGATAAAACTGGCCGGGTAGACGTTCCCGGATAGTTTTGGTGGTTTGCCAGAATGGTTACGGTACAAACCACCAACAAGAGGAAAGCAGATCGAAGCATCTTTACGGGCTAAAAATGAAAAGCAGAATAACATCAAATTAACTTTTGTCATATTTTCGAACAATTTTTGATTTTAAGCCAACAAATGCAATAACTAATCGACTTTCTCTAATGTTCCCATATGAAGAAAATTTTAGATGAAGTGTAAAACAGAAAACTGTATATGTGAATATAAAGCAATAAATAAACTACTTACCCTCAATTTAAAGTTGTTTATTGTAAATTAACAGGAAGACTATATCTAGTCTCTTATAACTGAATATTTATATTCTATTACCTAATTTAAAGTGGTAGGGGAAAATAGGCTTATTAAGAATCAACAATAATACATCCTGTCTGCATAAGCTTCAATAGATTACGTACAGTATCTTTTTGGAATGAACTGCCCAGGAGTATGTTTTCCAGCAAGTACAACCTACAACGCTTCAAGATCAACGTGAATCGTTGCCTTCGTTCATGAGTGGTTTTAGAAGCGATATGGGGATTTTCTGAGCGTCCCAGTAGAGCTTGTAGTTGTTGTTCTTAAGCAGTGTCTTCGCAGGTTATTTCTATCAAGGTATTTTGTACACTTGGAACAACTTTAGTGTTTCTGCTAATTGATGATAGTTTTGTCACGACGTCAGCCAGAAGTTCGAATTTTTCCGATTGGTTACATTTGAATTTTGTTTGTGAGGACGTTTTACCAACCAAGCTTGTAGCAACAGTTGATCTGTTTGGTGAGGGCATTTCACATAAATATATATATATATATATATGTATATATATATATATATATATATATATATATATATATATATATATATATATATATATATATATATATATATATATATATATATATATATATATATATATATATATATATATATATATATATATATATATATATATATATATTATATATATATATATATATATATATATATATATATATATATTTATATATATATATATATATATATATATGTATGTATATATATATATATATATATATATATATATATATATATATATATATATATATATATATATATATATATATATATATATATATATATATATATATATAATTATATATATATATATATATATATATATATATATATATATATATATATATATATATATATATACATATATATATATATATATATATATATATATATATATATATATATATATATATATATGTATATATATATATATATATATATATATATATGTATATATATATATATATATATATATATATATATATATATACATATATATATATATATATATATATATATATATATATATATATATATATATATATATATATGTATATATATATATATATATATATATATATATATATATATATATATATATATATATATGTATATATATATATATATATATATATATATATATATATATATATATATATATATATATATATATATATATATATATATGACATTTTTCCATAATAATAATAATAATTTGTGATTGTTTAGAACAATAATACTGTTGAATTAAAATAGTTACATATGAATAATTGTAAGATTAAAATCAAATTAGAAATTAATAATTAAAAATTAATAATTTTAAAAAAACTTAACTTCATAACACCAAGTCTCTATGCCTAATTTTCTTTATTGGTTGCTTCGTTATCTCTTTTTCAGTTTGTGCCCTGATGAAGGTCCCAACCTAGGACCGAAATATTGGCTAAATCAATATAGTATGAACATCTGCTGATGCCCGTTTTTGCCGAGTCCCTCAACTAGTTTCATAATTTAGGATTTTGTTAGATACGGCAACTTTTGCTTTCTCTCTCTTTATTTTTTATATATATATATATATATATATATATATATATATATATATATATATATATATATAATAAACTCTCTGTTTTAAGCCACTTTGTCTTATAGGTAGTGATTTCTTAGGAAACAAAATAGTTTGAAGAAGTCAGTTCTAGAACAAGCTCTGACGTAGCCGGCAGTATGATCGGCAAAACGTCAGCGTTTATATATATATATATATATATATATATATATATATATATATATATATATATATATATATATATATATATATATATATATATATATATATATATATATATATATATATATATATATATATATGTATATATATATATATATATATATATATATATATATATATATATATATATATATATATATATATATATATACATATATATATGGATGTCCCAAAAATCAACATATTCCCTTCGTATTCCCGTATCCGGCTGATAGGCCAGCTCATAACTCACCAGAATATGTAAATATGACCTTAGTGAAAAATCGTTAAATTTCAAGATCTGGACAGCCAATTAAAATGATTTTACTCATGATACTTGCAAAAATGTTTTTCCCCAAAGGCTTAGCATAATTAATTTTGTTTTGAGCTGGAGTCAACAGCAGAGTATTAGTAAGTTAGGTAACAATAATGAGAATCTTAAAATACAGAAATTTGCAGTTGTGACCTTTGAAAAACATATCTAAGGTGTAGATTTTCACGAAATTTATAAAAGTGACAATATCTCAAAATCTAACTAAGGTCACATTTACATATTCTGGTGACTTATAAGCTGGCCTATCAGCCCTCAAACGGATTACGTTGGTTTCTGGAACACGTAAAAGGAGGTCGAAAAAATATTGAGTATTTTTCTCGTCAGATAGGTTGAGTATGTCTCAGATAATATAAGTCTAATCGGGTCATACTTACCGTCAGTTGAACGCTGACATTTGGCAGTAGTAGATATGCTAAACCTGTTGGAATCGATTTATTTAGACTTAATTTAGAGCGCTTGGAAGATAAATGGAATTTATGCAAAACTTCTCAAAATCTTACAATTTTATTTTGATTAAAGCGCAGGCTTATGAAGAAATTTGTGCTGCTAATGGTTAAGATACGTTATCAACACCAACAACCAAAAAATGATTCAGTCGGTTTCATTCTGGAAATTTCGATGCTAAAGGTACTCTTCGCACAGGAACTAAACATTCATCGCCAAACAGTTTTAAATCATTTCGAAAAAGCTGACTACAAAAAGACGCTGGATGTTTGTATGGCTCCAAAATTTACTCGTTCTACATATATACATATATATATATATATATATATATATATATATATATATATATATATATATATATATATAATAATAATAATGTTTTATTATCATCATCTTGGTATATAAATATTGATTTTTTTTACCTCAAATGCTTACGGTTCACATTTTTACTGTTCGAGTCTCTATTTTTGGACCCATGTTTCTATAATTTGAGACGCGAAAACCTTGCATGGTCAGATCCTTATGTCAGTATTTGAAGCTACAGAGGGTATTAATGGTAACGTATTATAATAACCTAACGTAATATATTATAATTACAACTGATAGGTTTGGTTATCTGATAGTGCCACTTATATGACAACAGCGAGTTTGCTACTGATCATAAGTTTCCAATATACAGGCTAATCTTAGGTTGATAAAAAAAAATTCTAAACTTATTTCTTGTGTCTCTATTTTCCCTCATGTTCCCGACTCATTCATAAATTTTTAAACCAATCTAATCTATGCTTCCAACCTATCATAAACACTTGAAACAAATCCTGTTTTTTAAATAAACAATATCTATATTAATTATTTTTCTACTTATACAAAATCACTCATCAGTCATTTACGTCAAGGTGCTTTTTTATTTTTATTTAGGAAAAAATATAATAATAATATGTATTGTATTAAGCAATATATCATGCAAGTTAATTGTAGAAAAATTATTTTCTCAAAAATTAGCTAAACAGTTTCTAAGTGTCTTTTCCCTTATACTACTAATATACTTATGCTTAAATCTTATTTTTTTAAATATTCTATTAGATTGTTCAGTGACAAATATAATGGACAATATAATAACAAAATTTACGCGCCTTAGTGTCCAGAATAATGTGGATAACAGCAGAAACTAGAGATGAAAATAAGCATAATTCAGATATATGCTCCAATAGAGGGTACTGATGAAGCAAAAATGACTGAGTTCTACCAGGAACTACAAAAAACCCTGGACAACATAAGGGAATCAACCGAGTATATAATTAAAATGTAAGACTGGAATGCAAGGATTGGGGATAACGTAAACAAGGACATGGGTTGCAGGGGAGAATATGGGGAGAAGACCACCAATAGAAATGGCCTAAAATGCTACTGTTCTGCCAATCAAACGACTTATTAATTGGGAATATATTTTGGGAACAAGCACTACAAGAAATATATACATATGTAGCGGAAGGAAAGAATGTACGAAGCATAATAGATTTTATAGTATATGCAAATGAAATGAGAACACTATTTAAAGAAGTAAAAACAATGGCCGATGCAGAAATAGGAACGGAACACAGACTGGTCAGGGTGGATTTGAAATTGGAACTCAACCAAAAGGCAGAAGAAAGCGACCATATGAGAATTAAAATTCAAAGAATAAGAAATTTAGATAATAAAAAGAGATATTAAGAAGAAACGGACCAAGCTTTTAGACAACTGAAGGAGAAATACCCTGATAGAATACTGGAACAGCAGTGGGAATTATTTAAACAAGTAATACGCAAGAAAGCATTACAGATCTGTGGAAATACGAAAACAAACCAAAAACAAAAAAGAACAGATTGGTGGGAGAATTGAAAGCAATGATAAGACAAAAGATAGAAACATGGAGGAAATACAGCAGTGTGAGGACAGAGGAGGATAGGAAGGAATACATCAAACAGAGAGATAAAGTAAAAATACAAATAAGAGAAGCAAAAAGAAATAGCTGGAAGAAATCTGAAGTAGAACTAAACCAGCAGCACAAAAGCAATAATAGAGTATTCTGGAGCAGGATGAGAAGTATGAGAGGAAATAAGAGGGAGGAAGTGAGGGACATGAAAGATAAAATATAATAAATAAAAATCGCAACAACAGAGATACTACAAGTATGGAGAGACTTCTATGAAGAAAAATTTAAACAGGAAGACGAAGCCACAATTCCTCAAGCAGAGGAACTGATCGAGGACCAAATAGAAGAAATAATCAGGGAAGAGCTGGAGGAGGGAATTCAAAAGATCAAATTAGGAAAAGCATGCGGATCAGATGGAATAGACCCGGAAATGATTAAACGTATGGGAAAGGAGAGCAGAACGTGTTCTGGGAGATGTGCAGAACAGCATGGAATAACGAGCAAATCCCCAAAGAATGGGAGGAGAATTTAACAGTTCCTATACACAAAAAAGGAAATGAATTCGAATACGAAAATTACAGAGCGATTTGTCTGGCATCCTCAGCATTTAAAGTATACACAAAAATAGTAGGAGGAAGGGGTTAGAAAATTCGCGGAACATAAAATAGGCGAGGAACAGGCAGCATTTAGAGGAGGCGGATAATATTTTCGTAATAAGAAATCTGATAGAAAAAAAGAACGAAACTAACGAAGAATTGTTTATTACGTTCATATATTTGAAAGCAGCGTTCGACACGGTGGAGAGGTTCGTAATATTGGGGAATAATGGATAAGATGGGATCCCCAAGAAAAATGATTAGAATAGTTAAAAGCATTTACAATACAGTTTACGGCATAGTAATGCTTAATGGGAAAAGATCTGAAAAATTTGAGATGAGAAGAGGAATAAAACAAGGAGACAGTCCCCAGTATGGTTTATTTTAGTAATGGACAAAATATTGAAAAATACAAGGAAAAGAACAATAAGACTCCAGACAACCATAGGATACAGGCAGATGCTGCCGAGCCAACTCGATGGAATACTATATGCAGATGATATAGTGCTGATCGCGAACACAAAGGGAAAAATGAAGACACTGATCGACATTTGAACGGAAGAGACAGAAAAAATGAAGATGGAGGTTAATATAGGAAGAACTAAGTATATGATAAATCAGAAAACACCAATGGATGCAGAGAGGATAAAATGCAAGGGACAACATATAAATACCTAGAAGTTTTGATATCAGATGATGGGAAAATAGATCTAGAGATAGCAACCAGAATAAGGAAAACCAAAAAAATATATTATGCCCTAAATAGTAAAATATTTAGGAAAAAAGAGATCGAAACAAATGAAAAACGCCAGATATACAATAAACTAGTACTACTAACCCTATTATACGGATGTGACTTCTGGGTGAGTGTAAAAAAACACGAAGTGCGGTGACAGCTGCAGAGATGAAACAACTGAGAAAAATAGCAGGAAAGACAAGGATGAATAGAATAAGAAATGAGGACACCAGGCAGCAATTAAATCAAGAAGACATAGAAGGGAAGAACTGGTTTGGACACGTAATAAGAATGGACAACAACAGATTGGTGAAAAAAGCATTGGAAGCAAGGTCAGGAGGGAGGAAGAGAAGTGGGAGACCGAGAAAGACATGGATACAACAGGTGGAGGAGATAGGTAGGCGAAAGAGAAAGACACTAAATGACATGAAAATGCTGGCCTGTGACCGGAAAAAACTGGAAGAGATGGGTGGAAGAATGAACAAGGAAAGTCCGACGCCCTCATGGACAAAAGGGATAGAAGAAGAAAAAGAAGAAGATTGTTGTTAGTTACTCTTTATTGAAATTAAAAGTTACACTTACTGGCACAGGGCTGTCTCTAGGAAGCTGAGGCGTAATATTATTGGTAGCCCAATATACGAATCGGCTCATTTCCAATAAATCGTAATTCTACCGATAATGCGAAGAAGCTATCCAATTTAATCATAATTTTGATGAACTCAATAGTTGCAAACAAATAATGAACCTCAAAATCTCCAAGACTTTATTGTTTACAATTAATTATTGCTTTCACCGGCATGTACTCTCTGTTCAAGAAAAAAAACGAAATTGCCAGTCTTCATAAGTATTGTTTTAGTTGTTTTATGACACTGATTTCATTAGATGCCAAGTTATCGTAGGAGGACTGACAATGTGTTTTGACTTAAGTGTAGTTTATTCAGCAAATATCTTGCCTGAATTTTAAAGTTGTTATTAAGCTTAATTTTAATTTCGATTTTAAAATCACCTTGCTAACTTGAACGCCTTTCTTCTGTCTGTAGACCTGGGATATACTAATAGAGTGTTAACTTACCAATAACTGTTAAAAAGAATTAAAAATATTATTTAATTCATTTCGATAAGTTCCTTGCATTATCAAAATTATTATCAGAATAACTTTCATTTATAAGAGCGGTGATATTTCTCCTAATAATTATAATAACCGGTCAAGTGCAAGTTGAACTTGCACAATTAGTGTTCCGTACGTTGATTGTTTTTAAAATAAAAAATTTTGTTAGGGTGGTATAGAATGATCAGTGACTTCACAAAACACACCTCAAAGGAGTTTTCAACAAAGGTTGTTTCCAATCTTTACTGAAAACTGGTGACCTTGAAATTTTGTTTTTTTTTATATACCAAATAAATTATTAAAGGTAATGCACTCGTGATAATTTTCGTTCAATCTATACCCCGTGGAGAATATTCCAGAATTTTTTCAAAATTTTTTGATCAGTACTTTTCGAGATAAGGTAGGGGACAGCGATTTTTTAAAAGTAAGACGAAGAAAAGTGTGCGCAAGTATTACATTATATACGAGTATATATATATATATATATATATATATATATATATATATATATATATATATATATATATATATATATGTATATATATGTATATATATATATATATATATATATATATATATATATATATATATATATATATATATATATATATATTTATATTTACTCGTGTTTTCACAAGCTTTCATTGGACATCACACTCGATGACCTAGTAAAAAAAAAATTTTTTCATTTCCGATTTCACCCCTCAAAACGAACCCCTTAAGTCAAAATTTATGTTACGGTGGTATAAAATGATCAGTGACTTAACAAAACACACCCCAAATGAGTTTTCAAAAAAGTTTGTTTCCAATCTTTACTGAAATCTGATGACCTTGAAATTTTTGTTTTTTTTATATACCATATAAATTATTAAAGGTAATGCACTCGTGATAATTTTCGTTCAATCTACACCCCGTGGAGAATATTCCAGAATTTTTTCGAAATTTTTTTGATAAGTACTTTTCGAGATAAGGCCCGGGACAGCGATTTTTCGCGAATTTTTAAAAATAATACAAAGAAAAGTGCGCGCAAGTATAATATTATATATATATTTTTTACTCGTATTTTCACAAGCTTTCATTTGACACCACACTCGATGACCTAGTAAAAAAAATTTTTTTTTTTCTCTTCCGACTTCACCCCCCAAAACTAACCCCTTAAGTCAAAATTTAATTCTCAAAACTACATGGCTCTGATGAGGCCATCAATTCCTATATTATTACCAAATTTCACCTTTCTATGTCAAATAGTTTCGGAGAAAATCGGGTGTGACAGACAGACAGACAGACAGACAGACAGACAGACACCGAAATGATCTTATAAGTGTTCCGTACGGAACACTATATATATATATATATATATATATATATATATATATATATATATATATATATATATATATACATATATATATATATATATATATATATATATATATATATATATATATATATATATATATATATATATATCCCGATTATCCGAATCGCGATTATCTGAAATCCGGCTTATCCGCTTATTATCGCAGAGGTAATAGTTTCGTTTTAATAGATATTTTACAAAATGGAGCGTCATAATAATAAGCGTAAACGTGTTGTTATTACCTTAAAAGAGAAACTTCAAGCAATTCAACGTTTAGAAAACGGGAAACTTCTTAAAAATATAGCGAAGGTGTAGCCATTTCAGAGTGGAGAAAAAATCGCGAAAAAACTTGAAAAATGGTGTAGTGTTTTGTCATCGCCCACACGGGCACGAAAAAGTATAAAAAACGGTAAATACCAAAAAGTGGATGATTCTTTATTTTTATGGTTTACGCAGAATCGAGAACGTGGAATACCAATTTCAGGAACAATTTTAAAACATAAGGCAGTGAGTTTAAGCGAAGAGTTGCCGGTTATTGAAGCGCCTGTAAATTTTTCCGCAAGTGATGGGTGCCTAGACAGATGAAAAAAAAGACATGGTGTACGTCAACTGAAAGTTTGTAGAGAAAGATTGTCGGCTGATGTATCTGCTGCAAAAAAATTTCCAGAGAATTTTGAGCAGCTTATGAAAGAACATGGTTTACAACCAGACCAAATCTATAGTTGTGATGAAACAGGCTTGAACTACAAAATGTTGCCGTCAAATACCTTAGCTTCAAAAACGGAAGCTGGAACACCTGGTTACAAACGTAGCAAAGAACGTATTGCTGTTCTTGCATGCAGTAATATTTCTGGAAGACACAAACTCCCATTATTATGTATTGGTAGGTCAGCAAATCCACGAACTTTTAAGAATATTCGTCAAAATGTTTTGTATAAAAATCGAAACAGTGCCTGGATAAACGCGACTCTATTGAAAGACTGGTTTTTTGGAGATTTTGTTCCCAAAGTGGAACTTTTTTTAAAAGAACATGGATATCCTAGAAAATGTATTCTGTTACTAGATAACGCCCCCACTCACCCAAGTGCGGAGCAACTTGAAAGTGGGGAAATAAAAGCAATGTTTTTGCCTCCTGCTGTAACTTCTCTCATTCAGCGTATGGATCAGGGTGTACTGGAAAATTTAAAACGCAATTACAGGCGTGTATTATTGGAGCATATTTTAGAGGAAGTAGATGAAGGTGGCAATCTTACTGATTGTCTCAAAAGCGTAAATTTGAAAAATATTATATATTTGATAGCTTCAGCCTGGATTCAAGTAAAGAGTAGTACTCTGGAAAAATCTTGGTCAAAATTGATTCCACAAGAGGAGAGACATTACTCAGAGGCAGAAACAGAAGATAATGAAAGTTTACATCAAATTATTGCAAGAATATCAGTGAAAGTGTTATGGAAAACGATATTTGTGAATGGTTAAACAGTGATAATGTGGAAGATGAAATGACTGACCAAGAATTAATTAAAAGTGTATCTAAAAATGCTAATAAAATAGACAGTGATGACGATGATGATAACGAAGTAGAAGCCACTGACAATATTCCAGTAAAAATGTCACATTCAGAAGGACTAGAGGCCCTAGAAAAAGCGTTAACTTATGTAGAATAACAAGGAAATGCAACCGCCGCGGACATGTTGCTTATCAAACGTTGGAGAGACATTGCAGCCAAAAACAGAACTAACGCAAAACAAGTGCAGTTAAAAGTTATCTCATTTTTAAGACATTAAAGTTAAGAATGAAACTGTTTTATTTTCGATTTTCCGTACATATACATAAAATAAGTAAACTAATTGTTCTATTCTTTGTAAAAATTCCGTTTAACCTAAATTTCGATTGTCTGAAATTACTTTGGTATATATTATTTCGGATAATTGAGATTCTACTGTATATATATATATATATATATATATATATATATATATATATATATATATATATATATATATATATATAGATATATATATATAACATATATATATATATATATATATATATATATATATATATATATATATATATATATATATATATACACTTATTTCAATTATCCCGTCTTTTCCAAAAAATTTGAATCTATTGTAAAAAATCGGCTAAGTACAAATTAGACTTGCTTAATTAGTGTTCCGTAAACTGAATGCTTTTAAAATAAGAAATTTTGTTACCCTAAATGAGTTTTCAAACAAAGTTTGTTTCCAATCTTTGTTGAAAACTGTTGACCTTGAAATTTTTGTTTTTTAGTATATACCAGAAAAATGATGAAAGGTAATACACTCACGATAATTTTCGTTTAATCTACACCTTATGGAGAATATTCCAGAATTTTTTTAAATTTTTTAATCAGTACTTTTCGAGATAGGGTGGGGAGACAGTGCTTTTTCGCCATTTTTTTTTTGTTTTAAATAATACCAAGAAAAGTATGCACAAGTATTACATCATATAACTTTTTGAACTCGTAATTTTTTTTTCACTTCGGATGTCACTCCCCAAAACTAACCCCTTAAGTTAAAATTTAACTTTCAAAACTACACGGCTTTGATGGGGCCATCGATTTCTATATTTGTGCCAAATTTCAACTTTCTATGACAAATACTTTCGGAGAAGATCGGGTGTGAGAGACGGACAGACAGATGGACACCGAAGTGATGCCATATGTGTTCCGTATGGAACACTAAAAATGAAATAACTGACCGCCTAGAATGCATAAAATATGTATATTCTATGCTCACCGGTATAGTTTTAGATCCAAAAAGTTTAAAGGTCTCTTATTAATAGCCTAGTATTCAGTATGGCTGGTCAAGAGAGACCTGTATAACTTTCTCGAACAACTAAACATAATATTTACTTACTAAAAAACTTAAGTACTATAACTTTGATTATTCTAATCTTAGCCTAATGAAATATTTGCTATCTAATCGTTACCAGTATATTTTCTACAATAGCAATCACCCCCAATCTTTAAATATTTCTAATGTTGTGGTTCAGGGTAGTTTAGGTTAGCTCTGTTTTAGATCTATTTTGTATCCTATATACATATACACATATTGAACCTAACGTTATTTACAGATGACACCAAACTTCCCATATTGTGCCCGAATAAAAAGAAACTACCCCCTGAACCCCAAAAGCCACTCTTGACCAAGTCCAAATGAACTTTATTTAAACAAATCCGGCTGTAAAAGCAATAGTATAATCAATACTTTTTTCCTAATAAATTATGAGTGATGGTGAATGCGCCAGGTTGCTCGGAATGTAGTTCGAATGAACTTGAACAATCATGTGGATCTGGCTTCTAAAATCTCGCAAAATATATACGCTATCAATTATCTTTGGAGGACTGCTAACATCTCAATTCTCATTAGAACTTTACATGCACTAACTGCATCTTATATGTCATATGGTATTATAAACTGAGGTGAGGCCCCGGCAGCAGCAAAACCCTATGAGCTGCAGATATAAATATATAAATATATATATATATATATATATATATATATATATATATATATATATATATATATATATATATATATATATATATATATACTACCGTCAGAACGTATTTGCCCACCTAGAAATTTCAATGTAACAGCCAAAATTTAATACCTAATTAAACCCTTTTTTATATTAGGTAAATTTAATTATTCTTAATAAGCGTCCGTCATAAAATTGTTTAGATAAGCCTTTTTGGTGAAATCACAAATTAAAAACCAATTAGAACAAATTTTTGCATGATAATCGTTTTGAGGCAATTTCTGAGAATTCCAGTTGAAGTAAGAACTCATTTCAAGTTTCTAGGGATTATGGAAATTCCTTGTGACATTTTATAATGGCTTGGAGTTGTTTTGACAACGGTAACGTTGGAAAAATATTTAGGCTATTAGGAATAATGCGAAAAGAACAGTATCAAAAAATTTGGCGAACTCAAATGTTTCCTTTTGGAAGAGATATTTTGCAGGGGAAATTTATTTTTCAGCATGACAACGACCCTAGACCTTCTGCTAAACAAATTAGAGAAGTTTTGGACCAATGGAAATCCGATGATGTCCTGGAAGTGATGACTTGGCCTCCACTATCACCGGACTTGAACCCCAGCGAATTGCTTGGGACTATTTGTACAGGTGTGCTCGAAAACTCAATCCTACATCAAAAAATCACTTTTGCGAACTTTTACAAGCAGAATGGGTTAAAATAACCGAAGAAACTCTGAAAAAACTACTGGACAGAATGCCGAAACTCTATAAAACGGTAATTAAAAATTAAAGTTATATCGATGAGAAAAATCCTGGAAAATCATAAATATTTTTCTGATTTTCTAGACTGTAAATAATGTGAAAATAAATAATAATTCACTAAAATTTAAAAAATGTATATTCTCTGGGTTTTTGTTGTCTTGGGACTGAAATAACTAAGTGGTCAAATACTTTCTGACAAATTATATATATATATATATATATATATATATATATATATATATATATATATATATATATATATATATATAATTTGGTAATCTGTTATCGACTGTATGTCAATTAGATACCTCTTTGATTATCGGAAATCGTTCTGCACTGTAAATAAAACTGTTTTCTTCTTTAAGGCCTAGCGCACACTGGAGACTTTTTGCCCTCAGACAGTTTTGTCGCCATGCCGGGAGCTTGTACAGCATATGAAAGCCTGTACACTAGAAGACAAGACGTGGGCAAGACAAAAATGTCGTCGACACCTGGCGACTTTTCTGTCTGCAGACTGTCGGCCGGCTTAAGATAGGACAATAGAAGTGCATGTGCCTGCGCAGACTGGGGGCAAGACTGTCTTCTACCAAACATTCTCTCAGTCAAACTGTTCTATATCCCTCTCTAGATTTTTAATTTATTTGTAAAAATGTTTCAATTTTTTTGTTCATTTTGTGAACAGTTTTATATTAAACATGTTGGAAAAAGACAGATATCCATGTCTGCAGTGTCGCCACAAGGTGAAGAATCAGTACAGTCATTAATCAGCAATTTTACTGACGAGTCTGATAATTCTGAATTACTACCTTTGCAATAATAAAACATTTTTTGTGGAAGGAATATTCATTTTACTCATTTACCCTAATGTCACTGCAACTCTCTCTTCTACTGGTATACACAATCGAAAGGTTGTATTCTGGTACCTTATATCTCCCCCAACTTCAACTATTAATTTATCAAACGATGTTACACTCATCCGAAAGTAAGAAAAAAACTTAAATAGATGCTCTCGTAAATTATCATACAAAGTGTAAAATTTTCCTTTTAGTAATCTGGTGCTGTCTATTTCTATGCTTTAATCTCCTTTTTCGGTGAACAACTATAGCAATTGCAATAAATTCCACAAGATCCATCTCGCTAGCTACCAGATACGCGACTGTCTTGTCTCTAGTGTGCGAAGGCGTGGCGACAAAACTGTCGTGCCCTTCAAGTGTCTTTTACACTGGTAGATAGTCGGCAGACAGTCGCCAGACTGTTTTGCCCCCAGTGTGAGCCTGCCCTAATACCTAATATTTCGCTATCGTTTGATAACTTCTTTAGGAGTAACATATGAATAAGCGGATTAATAACTGACTTCACAAAACACACCCCAAATGAGTTTCCAATCTCTGTTGAAAACTGATGATCTTGAAATTTTTGTTTTTTTTTATATGCCAGATAAATTATTAAAGGTAATGCACTCGTGATAATTTTTGTTCAATCTATACCCTGTGGAGAATATTCCAGAATTTTTTCAAAATTTTTTGATCAGTACTTTTTGAGATATAGGTAGGGTAGTGATTCTTGGAATTTTTAAAAATAATACAAAGAAAAATTTGCGCAAGTATTACATTACATATATTTTTGAACTCGTGTTTTCACAGGCTTTCCCCAGACACCCCACTCTATGATCTGGTGAAAAACATTTTTTTCGCTTCTGATTTAATCCCCCAAAACTAACCCTTTAAGTCAAAATTTAACTTTCAAACCTACACAGCTCTATTAGGGTCATCAATTATTAAATTATTGTCAAATTTTAACTTTCCGTTTCCTTCTTCTTTCTTCAAATAGTAGGAGAATATCGGGTGCGACAGACGGACGGACAGACAGATAGGCGGACAGACACTGAAATGATCTTATAAGTGTTCCGTAAGAACAACCGAATACATAAATAAAACAATGTACAGAAATGCGAGTTAGTATTCCTTTATTCATATTTATTTGTTTTATATTTTAACTTTTTAATACCTAGACGAAAAATAACATTGTTTTAGTATATCTATTCCGAGTATTAATATTGTAGTTACTCCTGAAGAAGTTATCCAAAAATAACGAAGAGTTTTATTTACAGTTCAGACCGATTCCCTATAATCAATCACGTATATATATATATATATATATATATATATATATATATATATATATATATATATATATATATATATATATATGGTATTCGTGTATAGACGTGTTTCGGCCTTTGGTGTAACCAGATTATATTATATTGTATAACAGTATTTATTATGCTTTTTATTATCTTAATTGTACTGAATCAAATTTAAAGATATTTTAAAAAATTGTTAATACTTTGCTTACCCCAACACGAATCACAAATTAAAATAAAACTTAAACAAATAAATAAAAATAACTTATATATTTTCACATAAGGTTATAATCATAAATAAAAAGGTACAAAACAAATCTCCACCTTCCTTTCTTCTTCAAATTTTCCCTTTAAACAACCCAAAGCAAGATACCCCAAATAATTTAGATAACGGAATTTACTTTCCAAGGATGATTTTGCGACCAGCACCAATATTTTGTCCAGCTTGACTGGCTCCTTTGTTTTGTCCAGCCTGGAGACCGATGATAGTCTCTCCGGCTCTCAATTGTTCATCGCTGAATTCGCGTTTGTTTTCGTCAGCTGGTTTAGGTCCTAGGTATGGGCCAGGCCATTCTGGGTGTTTCCAGGCAGCACGACCAATGGCGAAGACGGTTTTGGTTACACCAGCGATGTCTTTCTTTTCCCAAAGGTCGACAGTTTGGAAGACGTCAATGTCTGGGACACCGTAAGCTCTAATGGCTCCCTGGAAGCTGCAAAAAAATAAATTAGACTTAGTGTTATATATTGGACTAACGAGTAGTGAAAAGTTCCAAAATTGCAATATTTCTGAATTGTTTGTGTGGCTTTTTAGCCCTGTGCATGGTTGTATTAGAATATCCTTGCCTTTGTTTATATTTAGTAGAGGAGAGAAAATAATAATGTAATTGAAGATTGCTGCAATAATAACCAAAGATAAGGATTCATAGATGCTCCTGTTTTTCCCTTCTTAAGATAAGCAATTTTTTTTAGAAGAGATGATAGTTTGTGTACCTAACTTTTTACCAGTTGAATGAGCAGCTTTAAGTCTTAGCTTGGAATTTTAAAGGTAATTATGTCGATTTTGTAAACACTACTACTATGAGTGACTAGTTTCTACAAGGTCGAACCTGTTACTGATTGCATAGTAAGATGGATTTATTTCGTAAAATATATAAATACAAAATAGGTTTTTATGGATACACCCTACACGTAGCAAGAAAATGGCTAATTTCTTTTGATTATACTTGGTGGGAAACACTCTGTGCAATCCATTCCCAAAAGATGTGGTTCGAACACTTAGCACAGTAGGGATAGATTAGACTCAAGTCACTAACAGCTCTAAAAAATCAAAGTTGCTGGTGGGTTCTGAGTTTCCAATCAGGCGAATAGCGCTCTTCTGAATAGGATCTAACATATGTAGCGTATGTTTGGAAGCAGCATCGCAAACATGGGAGCAATATTCCATCGGTGGTAGAATTTGAGCTTCGTACAGAATTAAAAGTGCTTTCTAGTACAAAATGATATTCCTAGCAATTTTAACTCTTGTAGGAAAAAACTACCATCTGGTTTAAGTAGCGTTAAATTCTACTTTGTTACTGTCACCTCAAGACAGAGTTTCTTGTAAGTCTTTTTAGGTTTTTCTTGCTATCTGCGGATATTTGCATGGGCTGTGTGCGGTATATAAAAATAAAAATCGAATTTTTTACTTTTATGTTACTTGATGTTACTTGAGGTTACTTTTTTAAGATTTAAAGATATGCGTCCACAACATATTTAAAATTTATCAAGATCATTTAAAATTTGACAATATGTTTAAATTTCAAATATGGCATATTGTAATGTAGTCCACAATGTAGAGACTCTCAAAAATAATCTGCTTGTTTTCTCCAAACTGATAGGCGATTAGACGATCAAATTGTTTAAACAATATTGAAAACAGTACTCTTAATGTTGTGACAATGTATAATTTTCAATTTATTATACCCAGAAAAAGAAGATAAAAGATACTTGTTTCATTTTAAAAAATTTGTCATGCCTAGAAAATTAATTAAATTTGCTTGTCACTTTCGTCCTGTTAATTTATAAACCAATATTATATTATAGCAGAGGAAAATATGACACAATGTATACATAATAATAGATTTTATTTTTGCTCGTCTATCTGAAATTTCCACTGATACCAACAAAGGAAATTTGGAAAAATTTTAATGAATAGCAGGTGTGAAGTTCCCAACAACATATTTAATAATAATAAATGTTAAAGCAAGTGTGACTTGCCAACTTGAATTTTATTTAAAAAATTTCAATAATTTCAAAAAACATACCGGTTATTATTAGATTTTAGTGTTCTAGAAACTACTGCTAATATTTGTGTTTACTCAGCTGGCAAATTTTAAAATTAGAACTAGTTTATTTTGAAATGCAGCATGTAGAATCGCTTTTATAACATTGTGTAGAATATACGATTTCAATGTTTTCGAGAAATTTGGAGCCAAGTTTATAATATTTTGTATATTTTTCGTTCAAATATTTAACTCTTAAAAAATTCTAAAAATAGACAATTTTTTCAAGCTATTTCTTAAGTAAATAATTTAGTGTAAATGCTTTTTTTACGAGTTTAATGTATTAAAACAACAAACTATAGAGCCTAATAAACAACTCATCCTTACAAGGGCGAAAGGATGTGTTAAGAAAAACTAAACTGGGAAAATCATTATTTTATATCTGCATGAACATATTAAGATTGGGTTTCAAAATTTGAAACAGTTTTGTATTAAACGTTATGAAAAAACTAATATTAAACTAACCAGGGTAGACAAAGTTTTAGCTGTTTTTTTGGTGTATAAATCGCAGTTAACATATTAAATTTGTGGGGCTAATACTGTAAAAAAAAATTTTCTCTATTATATATATATATATATATATATATATATATATATATATATATATATATATATATATAACGCTGAAATTTTGCCGATCATACTGCCGGCTTTGTCAGAGCTTGTTCTAGGACTGACCTCTTCAGAATCTAGCATCAAACTATCTATAAGACAAAGTGGCTTAAAACAGAGAGTTTAATAAATAGGTAAAACGATCCACTTAGCTAAATTATCTCCTTCTGCTCTACGTGAAACACTGAAGATCCAAAGCCTATTGAAAACTATTGTACCTTCGCAGTGTTTATTTGTTAGACTTCATTGCTTTTTAATGAACAGCAAAATTGTTACATTTCTCCAAAGAATATCGTTTTTTACCATAATGATTTCTTATCAAAGATATGTAAAAAATTAAAACCTGCTATTAGACTATTGTGCTTTTGTAAAGAGGAGCTGCAAGTTTAAATATTTATTTAACTATGTTGCTTTTCACAGGTTCCTAGTCTTCTTCCAAAAGTGCTTCAATATTTTAAGATCTACTGACATATTAGCCTAGTTTTTGTTAAAAATTTTAATAAAAGTTTAGTAGTTTCACTCTCATATAGAAGGTCATTTGTTGAAGTAGTATACTCTTTAAATAAGATATTTAAGTACAATTTATTTATCAATCAAGATGTATGATAAAAACAAGTTTTATCAAAGAAGGGAGGGGAACTATCTTCATACAGGTTCTTTAGGTAAAAAAAATCGAATGGCGTTTCTGGTGTCTGAATTCAGATTATTATCGTTCAAAGAGGCTAACGTTGGTAGGAACAATTTTAGAACTTTTACAAAACTGCTTCAGATTTTCGTGAACAACAGCTCTGACGAATGCAATGTTGATTTTCTGCTATGATTAAATTTTTGAAAATCTGTTTCAACAGTTTATAAACAACAATCCTTTAAATTCGTAATGACAAGACTGGTATGAAAATGGCTTGGGCATCAAAATGTTTGTTCAATATTATCCTCTATTTGACTAGTTTCTAAAAATAGAAAGTTTCTTTCTTAATCTTTCAGAATTATCTAATTCTGGAGACACAAATCCACAATGGGCGTTGTATATTATGGAATAATAATCCCAGTTACAACACGTATCTTGAAGGAAACAATTTGTGACTCCACTTTTTGTTTTGTAATGAAAATAATTTCTATAATACTAAATTTTAATATTATTTTCATCTTCATAACTATAAATTTTCCAAAAGCTTGGGATATTGTTGTGATTATTCATTTGAACATAGACCGGAACTTCTGTATCATTTGGTGTTATTTAACGCTCTTATGGATTATATAGTTGAACAATATAATCTCTTACTGTCAAGAAGATTTTCTTTACTACTTTTGCATCTTGACTATTGCGAAACATAAAGCTCAGAAGCAGAAATAGACAAATGGAGCAATAAAGATTATAGAATTACAAGGCTTTGACAAAACGATATTGTTTATATTTTCTTTTTTTCAGTGGCATAAAAATAGTTTTCTTTAATTACAACTATTAATTTGAATGTAAATTATATGAATTGAGCGATTTTCGATCACCAAGAAAAAATAAGAAGAGAATTATGATAGTAAATTTTAAATGAAACTGACCAAAATCGTGTTCTTGTAATATAAATGGGGATTGCGCATTTAAAGTAAAAGAGAGGACAAGTGTGTTTTTATTTCCAAATATTTTTTTCAGTTCATTAATCTAATAAAAGTATAAATCTTAATGCAGTACAGGTTAACCAATTAAATAAAATTACGCAAACACTTGAAAAGCAAGTGGGCTAAAAACATGTTAATATATTTATATGCCTACAATTCGTTGAGATATTGAGTTTACTTTGAAACAAATATCATTAATTAGATGTCAACTGCGTATAAGGCGCTCAAGATTCCACAAAAATGTGTGTAGGCGAGTGATTCGAAAAATACTACATCTGCGCAATCTGCTATCGATCACCCGTTTGCGAAATGTAACAAGATTTACTGGAAAATTATAAAAATAACTAAGTAGTAACCGTGCCAGAAATGAATGCGAGTACAATTCGGGTGATGAGAGAGTTATCTTTATCCATAGACACGCCCTTGACTAAAATAGTTGAAGTGTCTGGGAGAAAGACCGATGTCACGAATTAATCATTTGTATAAAATTATGATAAAATGTATCTGATTTATGAGGGAATTAAAGCCAAAGTGGAACAAGTCCAATATTGTAACAACCCGCTAAGTGCAAGTCGGACTTGGGCAATTAGTGTTCTGTACATTGCCTGCTTTTAAAATAAAATTTTTTTTAAGGAGGTATAAAATAATCAATAACTTCGCAAAACACACCCGCAATTTTTTAAAAATAATGCAAAGAAAAGTGTATAATATATATTTTTGAACTCGTGTTTTTACAAGCTTTCATTTGACACGACTCGATGACCTGGCAATTTTTTTTCACTTCCGATTCAATTCCCATATAAGTGTCAAATTTCAACTTTCTATGTCAAATACTTTCGGAGAAAACTGGGTGTAAAAGACCGACAGACACCGAAGTGATCTTATAAGTGTTCCATACGGAACACTAAAAAGATCGTTTTCTACTAGATGGATAAGTCAAAAAGCCATAATATGAGTAAAACTAATCGGTTTTCTTTAATTCTTTAGTTTTTTTTATACTTGTACATCAAGTCTAATAGATTTAAACTTATTTTTAACTTTTACTAGTAAAAGATATTTCAGTTGCTTGCTTAGTGGTTGGCTAAGTGTTTTAGTTTTTACCTTGTGTATATCTTGTATGTCCGACCTTACATAAGAAACTTTTCAGAGTAATAATAGATTAATTTTAGTTTAAGATATTATGGATCATCATCTGCATATATTTTCAAAGAATGCCCAGATTTAATTCGTTAACACCTAAATTTGTCACTCCTCCAATAAAAATAAATTTAGCTCAAATTATTTTATTGATTAACTTTGAGAATCCCGGAAAATATATCACAAATTATTTTAATATTTGTAAATATCTACGGTTACAAAATTAGATTTCTTAAAACTTAAAAATCATATCTGAAAGAATAAAGAATAGATATGATGAGATGGTAACAAAGAAATTATTTAGTATAGAGACTGCACTGACTTAGTTGTTACTTGATGGAGATCCATAATAACTAGAAATAAAAATTTAAACAACTGTTTAAGATAGCCACTTATGTTTATTATATTATTGCTGACAATTGTTTCGACCCACTGTGTCTTCTCCTGGAACAAGATGTAAATTAATTACAAAGTATGTTACAGAATATATAATTTACCTAGTTACGAGTATTAAATTCATTAACAATATTTACCTTAATACCTAGAACAAGTTCAGTAAAGGAAACCCTGAGGTTTTGTTCTGGTTAATTTCTACCTGTTCTAAACAATTCAGTAATTTCCTTTTCTTTCCATTATACAAAATTCTGAAATCTTTATTAAACGTATGATTTTCATCTCTTAAATGTTTAGCTGTTATTTTTCATTCTATACCTTTGTTTATGTTCTTTTATTCTTTTATAAAAAGACCTGCCTGTTTGTCCTATATAGGTTTTATTGCAAGTGCCACGGCATAATTCATAAACCCCTATTTCATTTTCTTTTTTGGTTTTACTTTTATTATTTTTAGTATGTCGAGATAATGTATTATTGGTACGGAAAGCAATGTTCACATGATTTTTTATGGAAAAAATTTTGAATTTTATTAGTCAATTTACCGGTATAAGTGAGTGTATGAAACTTATCTTTGTTTAGTTGTTTATACGGGTACACCAGTCCTATTGCTTTTTTAAATTGTTTTTAATTAAAATATTATCTACAAAGTCACTCACCTGTACCCATTGTTTATACTAATTTGTTTAATAATATTTAATTCTTTCCGAAAATTTTCTTCCGTTAATGGTGTATTTATTAGTCTATGGATGAAAGGTTTAATAATGGGAAACCCTCTTAGTCCAATTTTATCTGAAAATTTCCTGGACCATTTAGAAAAACAAATCAGTAATTCTCATCTTTTTAAAAATTTCTTTTATTGGTACCGGTATGTAGATGACATATTGACATGCTTTACCGGCACAGATCGACAATTAAAACTACTTCTAGATTACATTAACCAACTTCATAATAATATTACTTTTACAACAGAAATAGAAACAAATAAATCGATTAATTTCCTAGATTTAAAAATATCAAACAACATGAATAAACATGATTTTGAAATCTTCCATAAACCAACATACTCAGATATAACCATACACGCTAATTCTAACCATCCGTTCAGACATAAAATTTCGGCTTATCATAGTTTCATCCACAGACTAATAAATACACCATTAACGGCAGAAAAGTTTCGGAAAGAATTAAATATTATTAAACAAATTAGTATAAACAATGGGTACAGGAGTGACTTTGTAGATAATATTTTAATGAAAAACAATTTAAAAAAGCAATAAGACCAGTATAAACAACTAAACAAAGATTCATACACTCACTTATACCGGTAAATTGACTAATAAAATTCAAAATTTTTTCCACAAAAATCATGTGAATATTGCTTCCCGTACCAATAACACATTAGCTCGACATATAAAAAATAATAAAAGTAAAACAAAAAAGAAAATAAAACAGGGGTTTACGAATTATGCTGTGGCACTTGTAATAAAACCTATATAGGACAAACAGGCAGTTCTTTTTATAAAAGAATAAAGGAACATAAGCAAAGCTATAGAATGAAAAATAACAAATCTTATTACGTTAAACATTTAACAGATAAAAATCATACGTTCAATGAAGATTTCAGAATTTTGCAAAATGGAAAAAAGGGAAATTACTGAATTGTTTAGACAGGTAGAAATTAATCAGAAAAAATCCTCAGGTTTATTACTCAACGATCAATTGGATGGGGGAGGGTCTCCTTTATTGAACTTGTTCTAGGTATTAAGGTAAATATTGTTAATGAATTTAGTACTTGTAACTAGGTAAATTATATATTCTGTAACATACTTTGTAGTTAATTTCCATTTTGCTCCAGAAGAAAACACAGTGTGTCGAAACAATTGTCAGCAGTAATATAATAAACATAAGTGGTAATCTTAAACAGTTTTTATTCCTAGTTAGTATAGAGGATTCCCTCCTATTTTTAAAATCTGAATATATTTTTTTACAGTAACATTTTTAAGAATTTATCAAAAAACAAAGGAAATTGTATCCCAGAATTTCCAGCACAGTGGATACTGTCTTGCTGTAATCTTGCTCTAATTTTTTTATTTGTAAAGAAAAAAACTATAAAATTGTTTCAAATTTAGCTTACGAGATATGTAATGCCAAATCTATATGTTACCCCTGGTCGACAAGTTTGTTTAACCTGTGTAAACCTGTCTATATTCCTGTTAGGAAAGGCCATTTTTCATTTTTTTGTCATTTTATAATAATTAGCAACGACTCAATCTCTGTGAATAATTTTCGATACGTTAAAAATTTGACATAAAGCTACTAGCTGTATGACGCAGAACTGCCTAAACCAAAATAAAATTTTTAAAAAAACTTACAGGTACTTTTTATTACCACTGACCCTAGTCTCTCCTAGTCGTCATCTAATTAGCAATACTTACTTGGTGATGTTTTCCATCAATTTGAATTGTCCACCTGAAGTGTTGATTTTAGGAACTGCTCCAGGGGAGAGTTTGTTGATCAATTGGCAAAGGATTGTGCCGTCTTTAAGAACGTCTTCGTAGGCAGCACTTGGGGGGAATTTAGCTCCCAAAACTTGTTCAATCCATGCTTGAGCTTCAGCATCTTGCTGGAGATCGCGCTTGGCGGCCATCTGAAAGAAAAATCCAATATTAGTTAAAATATGGAAATGAAGTTTTTAATTTTGTATTATCTTACAAAAAAGTTTAATAATGAAAGCTCTTATGTAACATACAAGAAAGAACCAAACGCCTTGTTTGATATTCTTTTCCAGACGTTAGGATATTAGATTTGACGAAAATTCTCAATAATTCTATAAAAGATCAGTGACTTAAATAACTAGAAAATAAAATTCTTTAAAGGACATTATGGTTTATCATTAAATTATTTTACAAAATTTTACTTTCTAACCGATATTTTTAGGAGAATTCTTATTTAATACACCTTTTCTCATTTAAAAATATAAAATAGAATTTTTTTTTTTTGCCTTCGAGGCGAGATAATTTCATTATTAAGATTAGTGATCTGAAAAATTTCGATGTATTGCCATTTTGTTTTCTTTTACGTACCAAAGATTACAGATATTGTTTCCTGCATTAAATGATTGCTATTTTTCAGATTCTACTGGCATCAAACCCAATATGCAGAAGAAAATGTTACGCTTTCTTCTCTTTCTTGATATAAATAAATAATTTTGATTTATTCAAATTTTAAAAAATACAAATTAAGTAATTGGTAAATCTTAATTTTTTATTTATTTTTCCAGTGTCGATTTTTGTTTTTCCAAAAAATAAATTACTCACTTTGGCTCTGACTTGACGTTCCAAAGACATTTCGGTCAATTCTGCACTTTTGCACGACGAAATTGCACACGAAACTAAGATCGGTGCCAAATCAGATTTGGGCTTTTATACAAGGTCGCATCCTCTATGAAATCATCGACGGTGGAAATTTACTTAGTTTCTAATTTTAGAATCTGGATTAGAGTCGGGATTTAAATCCTCAACCCAATAAAATCTTTATACATTAATATAAAATACATTGTAGAGTTAACTTATTTGGAATCCTTCCCATTAACTTATATTATTATAAGTTTAAAAGTCAAAATAATTTTAGACAAGTGTCGAAACAGAAATCATAATAAATCTGGTAACGTTAATTAAAGTTTCATATTAAATGTATATTAATATTATATCTAGAAGAGAACAGATTCTTTTAAGTATTTCAGAGTTAATGTTGTGGTATCATTTGTACCAAATACTTAAGATAAGTGTTTTCAGTTTTGACATTTTTGAGAGTGTACATAAAATAACATTTGGGATGTAAGTACTTCCTTTTTTTGTGTTCCATTTTTATCACGTTTTGTTTTTTGTTTAGAAAGAGTGGCCGCAAAATTAGCCCCTTTTTGTAACATCCATAACTTTGAGACAAAAAAAGCAAATTTAACTTAAAAGGTCTTAAATCTAATTAAAAATCTAGAAGAACTTATTTTTCCATTTTTTTATTTAGGGGTAACTACCCCCTATTTTGAGGGATAAAAGGGCGAAAATAAATAAGTTTTTAACAGAAAATAAAAAAAATATTTAAGATGTGTAATTCATGAAAATAGGTCACTTTAATTATTTACATATTCTCTACCCAATACCGCATAGTCAGTCAAAAATCACCCTCTAAAAGGGAGTCGCAATTAATAGGGGATCCTGCCATATTCACAAACATGCCTCCCAAGACTAGGAAAAAACACAAAGAAATAATCAAAATACTAAGAATATAGCGCTGGACTTATACGTCTCTCGAACTTATCATTAAGCGATAACCACCCCCTAAAATTGGGTTGAAATTCATGTTGGTGCTATTTTAACCTAAAAAATAACTTTTGATTTTAGGAAAAAATTCCTATGCTGGATATATAAATAGCAGGATACCCTTCTTATTGCAACCCCCTTTTAGAGGGTGGTTTTTAATTTATTATACGGTATTGGGTTGAAAATATGTAAATACTTGAAACTCTTGACCTATTTTCATGAATTACATATCATAAATATTTTTATTTATTTTCTGTTAAAAATTTATTTATTTTCACACGTTTAAACCCAAAAATAGAAGGTAGTTACCCCTAAATAAAAAACTTGAAAAACATGTCCTTCTAGATTTTTAATTAGCTCTAATTTAACTTTTTATGTTAAGTTTGCTTCTTTTGTCTCCAAGTTATGTAGTTTTCATCAACTATACCTTTACAAAATATACTGAATACTGAGCAATGACAAAAATACTGATAAAATCGTAAAGAGTAACAGCAAAAACGTGCGAATTTTACTCCATTTTTGCAAACTTCATAACTTGGAGACAAAAAAAATCCAAACTCAACGTAAAAGGTCTAGAAGGAAATATTTTTCAATTTTTTATTTAGGAGTAACTACCTGCTATTTTGGGGGTTAAAAATGTGAAAATAAATAAATTTTTAATAGGAAATAAAAAAAAATATTTATGATGTGTAAATATATTAAAAATTTCAAGTATCTACATATTTTCATCCCAATGCCGTATAATAAATTAAAAACCACCTTCTAAAAGGGGGTTGCAATAAGAAGGGTATCCTGCTATTTATATATCCAACATAAGTCTACAAGCTGAAAAAAACCAGAAAGTTTATGAAAATAATACTGACAAGATACCACGGAATGTAATTCCATGTCTTTAAAAGTTTTAGCTAAACAGTAGTCACTCTCTAAAAGGTAGTTGAAATGCGTTTCAGTACCGCTATAATGTATAAAAATTACTTGTAACTATGGGAAAAAATCCAGAAAAATACTGAGAAGTTACCGCGCGACCTATAAGTCTCCAGAGCTGATTGCTAAACAATAACAATCGTTTACCAGAAGGTTAAAAATGCGTTTCTGTGTCATTAAATCGGAAAAATTGACTCCTAACGCTAGGGAAAAATCCAAAAAAATAAGAAAAATACTGCGATGATATCTTGTGAGCTTTACGTTTCTAAAACTTATCGCCAAACCATAACCACCTCAAAATAGGGGGTATCACCCCTAAATAAAAAAGAATGGAAAAATATGTCCCAGATTTTTAATTAGCTTTAATTTAAGACCTTTTACGTTAAATTTGCTTTTCTTGATTCAAAGTTATGGAGGTTGAAAAACGGGCTAACTTTGCGGTCACTCTTTGAAATGTAACCATTTAAAAATCCCATTGCAAAATGAATGCTAAATTCTTGCAACTATCTACGTGGTTAGGTTACAATTATTTTGTGAGATGTTCAGATACATTTAGGTCACAAATCTTCCTTCTTTATGCCTATTTTCCCTAGTACATCTATGATGTCCTTTATGTGTTATTGTAAATTATCTATTCCTACTTTTTCTTTATTTTCGTATCCCTATTCCGAAATTCCGTTTCCAGTATGTATTTTTTAGTATACTTCTTTTCTTGTAAGAAAGCAGAACAAAAAACTTATTTTTTAATTATACAAGTAGATATTTTGTTACTTGATGATCTCATTACTTAATAATCTTTTAAGATAAATATTTGTGTTTAATTTTTTCAATGCTATAGTTCTTCTTGATAACATAGAACGTTTTTTCATTAGAATTGTTTCTATTATGTAAGGAAAAATTATAAAAATATACAAAATTAGAAAATTTTAATTACGCTACTCGACGAATGAAGTAATTTATTTACGTAATGTATACTGTGCTTAACAACGAAACATAAATAACAAAATTCAGAAAACAAATTAATTTTTAAGGAAAAAATGTATTAATTAAAGGTTTACAGGACAGGACTTCCTAAAAAACTTTTCATATTTTGAGAACATATAATTTTAAGTCAAATTAAAAATAGAAGTAAAAAAAATACATTTTATTACTTTATGTTTTAGGGTTCTCCATTTGCTTGTCAGTCGATCGGTATTAAATAAGAGATCGAATTTAAATATAATGCCTTTATAAAACTTCCATAGAAGAGGCACTTTACAGTTTGCAAGCGATATTGCTTCTAGGAAAAGGGGTAAAGAGAATAGGGATAATAAATTAATTGCAAAGGTATTATAATTTTACTCATTTTGAGTTGCGATAATGACCAAATTTTAAGCATAATCATTTTTATAAAAACATATAATTAGAGGAAGTTTGGAAAGGTTACTTCAAATATATCGTATTGTGTGTTTTTTTCAAGGTTTTTAAAGTCGAGGGATATAAAACTTACGTTAATTTTTCGTTACATCCTATCTTAACAGACATGGTATGTAGAGAGAAACGTCAAGTCGTTAAAATCTTAATTTTTTTATAGTCAAATATTTAATTGTGTTATTTGGATTAAATTATGGTTTACTATGAGGCATTTAAATTCCGTTATATATATATATATATATATATATATATATATATATATATATATATATATATATATATATATATATAAATATATGCCATATATGCAAAGTTTTATGAAAAGAGTTTAATGTATTAATGACGCCCTGTCAATTGGAGACAAATTTAATAATTACTTTTATTAAATTTGAATATAATCGGAGATTTTATAAGTCACTGGGCTACGTAAGTTCAAAACGAAATCTGCCGCTACTGGCATAGCTGAGACAAACATTAAAGTGCTTAAATGAGAGAGAGACGGGGGATTTAAAAGCGAGTTGATGAGAGACGACACACTCATTGATTATATATCAAAGTCAGTATCATTTGTATAGGTCTTGAACCTGCAGCAAGAATAATTGTTTTTTTCGAGAAGCATTGCAAATTATTAAGGCAAAAAGGTTTCATTAATGTAAACGATGATTAGTTGAATTTATTTTTGTTACAATTAATTAAATTAAGCATAATTAAACAAAAACTATAATATTTTTACGCTATGTTTTTCATATCTAATTTATAATATATATCTAATGGTTTTAGAGCATTTTCAGCTATGAAATTTTTAATTGTTAGGAAGACATACATTGTTTGTTACTTATTCTAAAGCATACAAATAAGAAAACAATCAACTGATTGCAATATTATCGAGAGGAATTATTATTAATATTTACTCTAAATACCGGTGAGGTCATTGACGCTTGTGAAGAATAAATATATCTCGGAACTAACATAAGTGAAGACGGTAGAACAGAAAAAGAAATGAAGAATAGAATAAGAAAGGAAGGGTGGTTATAAAACACCTCATTTATATTGCAATATTTAATAGCATGGTGTTATACGGTTCTGAAACCTGGCAATTGACGAAACCATTTGAACAGAAACTAATAGCACTCAAAATGGATCACTGGCTAAGATCAGCTGGAGTGTCAAGAATGGATAGAGTTAAAAATGTAAGAATAGGGATATAATGAAAGTAAAAAACCACGATTATTAAGAAAATTCAACAACTACAACTTATATGGGACGGAAACGTGGAAAAATGGAAGAACAGCAAGTACCAAAGATGGTTCTAAAGTAGGTACCAAGCGAAAAGAGGACAAGAGGGAGAATAAGAGCGACATGGTTTGGAGATATGCAAAGGGCAATATCAGAGAGAAATCTAAGACCCGGAGATTGGGAAGATCGAAGAAGATGGAAACTGGGAACCGGAAGGTGAAGAACACTATATAAAAAAACTGGATTGATGAAGAGATCTCTCGAAAATGGTTCTGAGATTTCAATTATTATTTCTTCAAGATTCAGAGTCCCCATATTACAAAGTTCTCAAGTTACATCTTTCTCGAAATGTGATTTAAATTTGAATTTTGGTACATGGTTCAAGCTTAAAGTAAGACAGGCGATATTCGTTTCCAGCAAGAGAGTTTAAAGGATCGAGGTGACTAAATCTGGCAGTTTCTTTACTCTTTATGAGATTTTTTCTGATCGTTGATGGTAACAAGTCTCCTATTTTAGAAAGCTTTTCTTTGTTTCCTTTCATAAGCATTTTTTTTTACTTTTCCAAGCAAATATGGAATTACATGAAAATGTGTTAGTTAAAACCATTCTAGAGGAATATCTCTTATCTTGCTGAAAGTTATATGGGAAATGTTAGGGCAATTAGATGTTGCCAAGTAGTAAAGCAATTGTTAAAGCACTAATTATTGAAACCAAATTGCATAATATTCGACAATTATTTCGGGAATATTGTTCTACAATGAAATTTATTGTCTGCATTATTTTGATGAGTTCTTTTATCAGGTCAGTCAATAAGGTCTCCACTTTCTGTCGATCTTCATGTCTGACTGTCTGTCTGTTGGCTGATAAATTTCGAACGAAATAAGATACCAATTTCAACTTTAGTACATAAATAATTTTTGAGGTAGTAAAACCTATAGGGGGCTAAAAGTGGTATTGTAAGTATTTTCTGGTACTAGGTTGTAATAATGAAAACATTTTAAGGATTATTATTCATAGTAAAACATGTAAGGAATTAAAGGGAAAAAAGAATATTTCGTATACTCGTGTTACATATCTTTTGTAGGGTTATTGGAGTCCAGAAATCTGAAAATTCTATTAAAATAATGTGTAGAGATTAACATTTAGTCAGGTTTTGTTTTAAGTACAATTCCTTACTTCATGTTTTTTTTACTCTCGTCATACTATACAATACCTATCATTAAAAATACGGAGTTGTATTTTTTGGATTAAATTAATACCAAATGTGACTCATACATAATATAAATTCATCCATATACTATGGCGAATTGTTGCATTGAATCAAATATATTATTTCTACATATTTTTTAATAGAAATTTATATATAAATATGATTTTTGAACAGTCATAACTTATCTCTGTAAAGCGTATTTGTTATTAATTATTTAATCTACTTTCATGATTAAGAATAGTTATTTGATAAGAGAACCCGGACTCCACATTAAAATAATTTGCTTTTTGTTTAAAATTTAAATTTAATTTCGACTTGTATGGGTATATAATTGTGATTCGAGTAACTAGGGCGATTGCCCTATCAGGACAAAAATTAAACAGTTGAAATATATCTTAACTGAAAAAAAAAACTGTGGGATACACCTTCTTAAGATTTGTCCATTGTACTTACAATGGACCAATTCAATTATATTTTTAATTTATTGTTCATATATTTCTGAAAGTAATACGATTTTGATGATGATGATTGAACAATAGCAATTCGTTCCACCGTAAAAAATTACCAATGAAGCCTGAGAATTTGCTTACTTTCAATTCATTTTCGAATGAACTATAGTCAAACTATACTTCATACCTTATACATTTACGGCTGTAGTTCTATTCCACAAATGACTTATTGTCAAAAAGGATAAAAATCTTCAGTTAGGGCTTAGAACCAATTGTCAAATTTAGTTGAAATTGTATTTTATTTTTAAATCTGTTTTTTGTATTTTTATTTATTGCCATTCTAATTTTTTTAGTTTGGCTTAAAGATTTTAATTCATTTAAAGTGTATGAATTTTGAATTGAAGCTTATGGTTAAAGACGACTGCCTAATTGTCGAAACTGATTGACAAATTAAAAAAATGCTATGCGTAATGTGGGATTGTTATCTCACGAAGGATAAAGCATAATATTGAATTAAAGAACATAAGATGTATTAACTGAAAGATTACGTAAGGAGTTTCCACTTTTGTGTTTTTTCTATTATGTATGCTTTTGTTTATTAAATATTTATTTCACGACATGTTAATAATTTTAATTTTTCTCGTTTTTATTTATATTTAATTTAAAATTCTAATTAGAACTAAGTTTTGTTAATAACAGTTATAAACTGAATATAAACGTTCAAAAAATCGAAACAAATCCCCATCTAAGAATAAACATGTAATATCAAAACTTGGCATAATTATAACTTTATTTCACAAGATAAGACTGTAACAAAGAAGGTCTACAAATAAGACTATTAAGTTTTATTGTTTTAATGAAACTGTGTTAATAAAAATCTAACAGTTCTTTAATTTCTTTATTTTTCCAGCAGCTTTTGTTATTCCAGAAACAAATCTACTTACTTTGGCCTGGACTTGACGTTCCAAAGACATATTGTTATTATGAGTCTTGCACTTAGGTGAGACAACGAAATTGTCACCAGGACTAAACTGTTTGTGAAACCGCAAATTCGCTTTTATACGAGGTCGTGATTTCAATCATCCTACAGGTTTTCAACGTAGCTGTGGAAAATCAACCGGTTGCTAATTATAGATTCCGAATCAGTTTTTGTTTTATTAAAATATCTTTTGTAATCAAAAATTGTTCGAACATGAATGATTATATTATTTTTAACAATGTTTATTGTTGCCTTAAGGTAATGTTACAAATTTAGTTTATGCTGTAGTTAATTTTATTTGATTTTTAATTTTTTGTTTCCACTAATGGTTAAAATGGGAAATAAATTTTTCTCGCATCATTGTTTCTTAGTGCTAAAAATTAAATGTAACTAACCTTTAAAATTTACAGGCCGTAAGGGAGAACAACAATGAAACATGAAAGCTTATTGGAACGAGGACCTAATATATACAGCGATCTTTGAGATATCTTTATATTACATGATTTAAAGTAGTGTTGCGTTGTCAATAATAAAGCGATATTTTATTTATGAGTAGAGTACAGGCGCTTAAGAAAACTTCTTTATTCACTATATGAACAGTACATATACTAAAGTAGCGATTTACGTTGTTTTTGAATCGTTTCAAGTTATACAAGGCGAGTAACGCAATTTTGGCTAGTTTATTCCAAAGGGATATGTTTCTCCATACGAAAAAGTTTCATTTTTCATTAAAATATTTATAGAAGGGATTTAAGTCGCCAACCATGATCTGATATTTGTAGAAATCCAGATCTCCAACCGGACAAATAGCTTACTTCCGGATGAAATTAAATAAATACAAATTATATTTCAGTGCAAGGTCTCAGATATGGAGAGTAACCCATCGATGGATGAGTTCAAACTTCAACTTCAACATAAAAATATTTATGAACAAATGCTTTTTGTTTCTAACATAAAATATGGGCACCATCTTCAGCATGCGTGGCTAGTTTCAACTGCAGAGCTAGGGGCGTATGGATGCAAAAGGCGTTTTGATGACGTAGGTTATAGATTTTTCACAGAAAGCCACATTTTAAACATCTAGTAGCTCGTTCAAGTTATCTTTTAAATAAAGTAGCTTGTACCTGGAGCTCTCAGTAGCGGTTAGCGTATTTATGAAGCTAGATTTCTCACAAAACAGTACCCTTTCATGTAGTGGAACTTTAAGAACTTACAGTTAATTTAAAAATCGACAACCAAAAGAAATATTATTTCAGAAAAGGAATCCTTTCTCATATTAGAGCTCTAAAAATTTACATCCTCTTTAAAAATCGAGGCTACAACTTAGATCGTAGTGGATTTTCAGCAATCTTATTTATTACCATTCTCAGTATTGGGAGGCCTAGGTAGCTTAGTGGGCTAAGAGCCTGCATAATAACACCTAGGTAGTCAATTCAATTTCGGCCATCGACTTGATGTTATGTCTGCTTATTGGTAGTAGTTAATGTAGAGATACCGGTAGTTGTACTACGGTGTTGTCTTAAAAGTACCATGAAATAGAGGTGTATATTTTCGCACCGCTAATATTTCCTTAAGAGAGAGTAAAAAAGGTAAACCGAAGTGGGGAGGTAAACAATAAGAAAAAAATGTTTTTGGTTATTTTAAGATAGTTGTAAAAGATATATGTTACTTATCGCAAACTTCATTTTCTTGATTGAAAACTTGAACTTAAACATAACGATATTGATAACATTTTTACGTATTTAGGAGTGTCAGGTTTTGAACACATCTTTTTTTAGTGCTCCGTATGGAATCACTTCGGTGTCCGTTTATCTGTCACACCCGATTTCCTCCGGAATTATATGACATAGAAAGTTGAAATTTGGCACAAATATAGGACGTGATGGCCCAATCAGAGCCGTGTAGTTCTAAATGTTAAATTTAGGCTTAAGCGCTTAGCTTGTGGGGGATGTAAAAAAATAAATTTCTAAGGTCATCAAGTTGAGTGTCAAATGAAAGCTTGTGAAAACACTAGTTCAAAAATATACATGATGTAATACTTTTCTTCGTATTATTTTAAAAAAGTTGCCCTCTCCTACCTGTCGTCATCCTGATCGAAAAATTTTGAAAAAATTCTAAAATATTCTCCACAAAGTGTAGATTGAGCGAAAATTATCACGAGTGTATTATGTTTGATAATTTATCAAGTTATCTGGTATAAAAAAAAAAACTATTTGGTTTGACAATATGGTAGAGGTTTTTTACTATGCTTTTCAGTACACACACTGCTGGCCAACGGAGAGGTACGGAGACAAAATAATTTTATCCATCGTGGCAAACACGGTCGTGGTTCTCCCAAGAGCAATCGCTCCAGGTTCTCCAAAGTGTTCAACTGCGTTGTTCCAAACATGTGTTACATAAATCAGAAGATCTCTTGTTGATCTATGTTTACCAAAACCATATTGGTGATCGCTAATAATGTTGAATCATTCAAGATATTTTAGTCCATGACTTTCGATATTATTGAAAGCAGTGCGACTGGTTGGTAGTGATTTGGCAAGGTATTCTTGCCTCTTTAGGCAGACCTGTGGCATATTTCCAGCAAGAAGGAAATATTCTCTCTCTGTAAGATAGGTTGAAAAGTCTACAGAAAATTGATGTTAGTTCCCTCGGACAGTTTTTTAAAACTATGGCAGGTATTCCGTCAACGCTAGAAGCTTTTTTGGTGTCTAGCTTCGTTAAAATATGTTTTATGATACGCTGTCTGAAGACAATATCGGGCATCCTTGACTGCACTATGGGAATAGTATCCGTAATTTTTCCTTGAAAATCGACAGTAGAATGTGAAGCAAAGAGTTCAGCCAACAAGTTCGCTTTCTCAACAGATGTCGTTGCAATAGAATTATCTGGCGGTGTGAGTATTGGTATGGTGGATTTGGTGAAATTTTGACTAACTGCCTTGGTGACTGACCAAAAGGACCTGGAATTGTTGGGACAAGCGAGAAGTTTGTTTCTAATTCGTTGATTGTGTGTCTCCTTGGTTTCGTTGATAATTTCTTTGCATCTGTTCCGGACACGAACAAAGGTGTTACGATTTATGGTTTTTGGATTTTTACGCCATTGTCGGTAGGCAAGATGTTTGGAAGCAACAGCTTCTTTGCATTTTCGGTCAAACTAAGGCTTGCCGTTGGAAGGGCATTTCTTCGAAAAAGGGATGTAAGCTTCCATACCAGCCAAAATAACATCGGTAACCTCCCTGGTGCAGTCAGATGGGTCGTATGATCGTCTAGCCAAGGGAAAGTTCGAAAATATGCTATGAGATCTTCCCATTTAGCAGATTTGTAGTGTCAAATCTTGCGCGGTTTAGGCGCCTCTGTGTCACTGATTGGTAGGATACTCCATATCGAAAGCAGTTTATGGTCGGAAGAACCTAACGGCGGATTTACGGTGACCGTATAAATCTTTGGATTGGTGGTTAAAAACAGATCAAGAATATACTGGTCTCGATCAGGGATCCGTGTTATTTCGTCGATAAGCTGAGTTAGACCACAACTGATTGAGAATTATTCAGCTCCATGACCTTGTTCGTCGGTAGTATTTGAATATTTAAGCCAGTTGATGTTGTGGACATTAAAGTCGCAATTTCGGCATTTGGATAGTTAATTTGTAAATGATCGATGGTGTCTGCAAGAGAAGCGAAAAGTGTTCTAAAGTTAGTATCACTTGGTGGTCGATAGAGGATGCAGATGAACCTTGTAGTTTGTAGAGTCGTTATTTTTGACCACATAACATCAAAGTTTCGGGGCTTTAGAGCCTCGTCTCGTTGGCAAGAGAGGTCGCTTCTGAAAAAAAAGACAGATTCCAAAGTTACGCCTAAATCGGGAATAGAAGTCGTACCCAGGATAAAGATTTAGGTAGTAAATATTTATTTTACACTTTTATTACTAGATGTTTTATTGGCTATTAGGAACCGAAAATGCTATAACTAATATATATTATTGACTAGAACAAAACGTGAAAACACATATTGGATCTTAAGATATATACATGTCAGGGTTCTAATTAACTTAGCCTAGGCAAGGATTTCATTTTATTTTAAAAGCAATCACCCGGAACACTAAACGGCTGGTTTTTTCTCATAATGTTTATATTATTGGAAAGACTATATTTTGTTACAGATTTAATGTTTGCTATTATATCGCCATAGACATTTGCTATAAGAATACTGCTTACGCGGGGCATTATTTTTTTCAACATATAAATAGAATGGGTATCCAGTAAAGGGGCTTCCTGTGAAGATTTTAAATAACTATATTAATTGTATAGACAAAGAGTATATCTAAAATATAACATCAAATATAAATTTAATTTCTCGTAGAGTTTTAGACTCTACTGAATGAATTTTGTTGAATGAGTAATTAGTCATGAAGCTGTAGATTAATAGAAAAATGACAGTTTAAGGATGTTTATAGCTTCTCAGGTTGGGTATCATGTGGAAGTTCAATTAAGGAGCAATTCAAATATATGGCTAGATATTTTTCTGTCAAATATAATTAACTAAACAGAACGTCATTATTAGTACTACTCAGTATATATCACCACTACACCAAACACTTTATTTTTTGCACTTCTATTTTTTACGCGTGTTTTGCTAACCATGTTAGCTTCATCAGGAGCGATGATTGCCTAAAGCTTAACTACAAATCTATCCTATTCATACTTAGCTTAACCCTTGAATTACTCAGGCGGAACTAATGGCATAGGCAAGGCCATCAGTTCCGGTCAAGTAACCAGTAGAGGGGACTATAAGGCATAAGCCCGCTGTCTTTATTTAAACTACTTTTACATTTTATAATTTCCATACCTTCGTATGCGTTCAACAATCGCCTATCAGATACATTTTTTATTAATCTTAGATTATCTAATGTAACAATATGATCAGCTTCAAGGGCATGTTCGGCAATGTTAGACTCTTCTGTTCTACTGTATTTTAAGTGTGCTAAATGTTTTTTAAATCGTGTTTTAATTGACCTTTTAGTTTGCCCAACATACTTTTTGTCACAATAATTACAACTAATTTTATAAATTCCACTTTTCTCACAATTAGGAATCTTATCTTTGGGATTTCCTAAGATATTCCTCAGATTGTCTGATGACTTATAGACTAAGGTGAGGCCTATCTTATTTAATACCTTATTGAGTCCCTTGCTATATTTCGGATTATATGGTATGGAGACATACTTGGTGTTATTTCCTTTGCGTGTAAAAAAGGTGGAATTCTGAATATTAAACCTAAACTTATGTATATTTATTAGCTTATTTACTAAGTCATCGTCATAACCATTAACTCTAGTTATATTTCTAATACGATTCCTTTCTTTATTAAAGTTTAGTCTATTCAGAGGGAAAGTGACCAAACGATGAACTAAAAAATGTAATGAGGCTAATTTGTGTTGTTTGCAATGAAACGAATCATTAGGAATATATCTATCTGTTACTGTGTCCTTCCTATAGATATCAAATTCTAATCTAGTATTATTTTTAATAATTAAAATATCTAGAAAAGGCAATTGTCCTTTGTTCTCAACTTCGTAAGTGAATTTAATGGAATCATACCGTTGAGTGCAAAAATAAAGTGTTTGTTGTAGTGGTGATATATACTGAGTAGTATCATTGTGACAAAGATTCGCAGCAGTCAGAACCTATTTTAGATTTTGTGCAAAGTAAAATGGTAAAATTTTAACAAAGTATGATGTGACTAATAGTTTCCATAATGTAATCTGAAAACTATTATCACCTTTTATTTCTTTTAGTTAGCTAAGCAAAGCGGTGCGAATTTTTGCTTGTTTTTGTCAAGAATTGTTTATGTAATAAAATAATCATGTATGTAATGAGTCTCTACTAAATGTTTAGAAGGCAGAACTACTTGACTAAATTTATCCATTTCAGAGAAAATATTACAGAGCGTTATAATTCTATCTGTTTGACCTTACTGCTATTTTAAAGTAAAAGTTGTGTTGTGTTTAAATTTAGATCTATGATGTAGCGACAACGTTAACATTCAGGTCCCGAGATCGAATCCCAACAGGAGTTGGTATACTTATATAGCCTGCTCTCAGGTTTCATTAGCTAACATAGTTTTTTTTATTATATTTATACATTTTAAAATTAGTGAAGCAATGGATAACATTGACATAATACATCTTAATCGTATTTTTAGTGTTCCGTACGGAACACTTATAAGATCACTTCGGTGTCTGTCTGTCTGTCTGTCTGTCTGTCTGTCACACCCGATTTTCTCCGAAACTATTTGACGTAGAAAGGTGAAATTTGGTAATAATATAGGAATTGATGGCCTCATCAGAGCCATGTAGTTTTGAGAATTAAATTTTGACTTAAGGGGTTAGTTTTGGGGGGGTAATGTCGGAAGTGAAAAAAAATTTTTTACTAGGTCATCGAGTGTGGTGTCAAATGAAAGCTTGTGAAAACACGAGTAAAAAATATAGATATAATATTAAACTTGCGCGCACTTTTCTTTGTATTATTTTTAAAAATTCGCGAAAAATCGCTGTCCCGGGCCTTATCTCGAAAAGTACTTATCAAAAAATTTCGAAAAAATTCTGGAATATTCTCCACGGGGTGTAGATTGAACGAAAATTATCACGAGTGCATTACCTTTAATAATTTATATGGTATATAAAAAAAAAAAAAAAATTTCAAGGTCATCAGATTTCAGTGAAGATTGGAAACAGACTTTGTTGAAAACTCATTTGGGGTGTGTTTTGTGAAGTCACTAATCATTTTATACCACCGTAACATAAATTTTAACTTAAGGGGTTCGTTTTCAGGGGTGAAATCGGAAGTGAAAAAAATTTTTTTTTACTAGGTCATCGAGTGTGGTGTCAAATGAAAGCTTGTGAAAACACAATTAAAAAATATATATATAATGTAATACTTGCGCACACTTTTCTTCGTATTACTTTTAAAAAATCGCTGTCCCCTACCTTATCTCGAAAAGTACTGATCAAAAAATTTTGAAAAAATTCTGGAATATTCTCCACGGGGTATAGATTGAACGAAAATTATCACGAGTGCATTACCTATAATAATTTATTTGATATATAAAAAAAAAAAAAATTTTAAGGTCACCAGTTTTCAGTAAAAATTGGAAACAAACTTTGTTGAAAACTCATTTGGGGTGTGTTTTGTGACCTCACTGATCATTTTATGCCACCCTAACAAAAAATTTTATTTTAAAAACAATCAACGTACGGAACACTAATTGTGCAAGTTCAACTTGCACTTGACCGGTTTTATTTATATATGGGAAGGTTTCCTTTAGGATAATCTTCTTGATTTTTCAAATTTCTTTCTGTGTAATCTTCTTGACATTTTAAATTGAAAGTTGTTTTTTATGACATTAGTATTATTTACCGGTTTAAGGTCAGGTCTCGGTATTGCATCTAAACGAGATTTGTTTTAATTATATTATATGGTCTATATTTAGGTTGGATGTAGAAATTATAAAAAATAGTTAATATTATCATGTAAATTAAACTTATAGCTCTATAGTTAAAGTGGATTATTAAATGAAGAATTTAGAATTCTGGTCTAAAGTACAGCTTTAGGTTATATATTTAAGTAATAAAGAATATCAGAAATACAATAGAAAAAACCTTAAATTCACAAAGAATCCTCTCCAAATTATGTTACAAAGGCTCAGCTATTTCGAAACACATTGCGTCGAGTAAAATGGAATTTTGGTAGCTTGTCTACACATTAGATCTTGGAAAAGGTATACGATGATAATTTTAATGAACCCAAAAGTAGTATTCTCTTTATTGTCCCAGCTAAGAGAATTATTGTATTCGTGAAAAAGACACCAGCCAAGATTATAGCATTTCTTCCCGTTTCCCAATTTTTGTCGGCCTGTACGTGTGTCTACTTATATGTTGGCATGATAATTCTCTAGCGAGATTTCATAGTCAAATATATACTGCATTAAAAGAGCTATAGACCAAGAGGGCGACCCGAAATTTTGATCTGCCTACTAACTATCTGCCTAGTTGTATATTCTATCGGGCGAGTCGAATAAAAGCCTTTATCGTTGATTTTGTGGCCTTCGTGCCCTGGAATGCCCAAAACCGTTTTTGGATGAAAAAAGCCGGTCCAACTTCGTCCTTTGGTATTAGCGACGTCTGTCCTTTGCAGGTTCTCTCTTATTTTATCAAGAATAAACCAAATTTATTGATTTTATATGGTTGAATGACAGTCCATTTTTGGATCGATATTTTTTGGGCCCTAAACCTGGATCCGGTCTCGGCAGCGTCTGCCCTTTGGAGCCTTCGACTTTTTTAGTGTCAACAAGTGTTATGGTACTTGATTCAAGTGGTTAAATGTCATTCCATATTTGCGCAAAATTAACTTTAAAGGCTTTTATTCGACTTGCCCAACTCGAACAACTAAACAGACGGTTAGTCGACAGGTCAAATTTCGGGTCGCCCTCTTGGTCTACTAGAAAAGAGGTATTCTTAGATCTTTTAAAGTTGGCTAAACTGAAATTTACATTATTTTTTCCAATTTCTAATTTTAGCCTGCAGTAAATATCTCTGTAACCCTTTCCCTACTCATTTTTTTTGTGGTTAATGTCTTATCACATAAAATTAAGTTATTCTTTAGTGTAAAAGTCAAATTCAATATTTATTTTAGAACTGTGTATTTTTTACAATAAAATGAACATTTATACAAACGCAGAAGCAAATAACTCTTTTTCGACCGAAAGAGATATTATCTTCCCTAAATCCCCCCATGCTTATGTCTTTCATCCTATACCGATGTTCAACATATGGTTTCATTAATAGAGTTGTAGGAAACCCCCCCTTAAGGAAAGAATACGATGAGATTGGATTATCTCTCTGGTACGAAAAAAGAGTACCTTATTTATTTGCCTCTGGGGTTGTATGAAGAACTATTATCAACTCTTGCCTTTTTTATAGAGCTGAAAAAATTGTCGAAAAGACTCGCACTTGTTGAGTAGTATAGATTCCAATTCACTAAAACCCATTCCCTTCTTTTATCTCTTCAGAGAGAGATCGATTTCGCATTACTTCATAACGAGTGCTGTCTAATTCCTTTTGGGTCATTCTTGCTACAATATTCATTACTGTCTACTCTACGTGATAAGTATATCTGTAGTATGACTGTAAATTGCCTCCAAATTTTCGCCTGATGACAGTAGACTATTATAGAAAACATTAGTCTGATATATTGTCATGTCGAACAGATTAAAAGTGTATGCTTAGCGTCTTCCATTTTCCTTAGTAGCAGGTTCTTCCGAAAATAGTGATACTCCGAGAGAACCTGGCAAAGTTTCCCAACCAGCTTATCGTAAGATTTCTCCAACCAATATTGGATATTAGGAATAACCCTAAAACTCCAGCTTCCACAAGTTTCCATGTTATACTCTTCTTTCAATCCCATGAGAAGGGATAATTTCTGCTGGTCGCACCATCAATCTTTCTTTTTCTTACAATTAATTTTATCAACGATGTCCCTTATATCATTACTGGCGGAAGTGAAAACAGTTCTGTAACCGCTGCAGACCTGGAAAAATAATAGTATATGCTAAAGAATTATTTCCTATAAAAGTGTGTAACTGCATGTAAATTTAGTGTTCTTCTTCTTAAAGTGCCTATTCGGTTCGAATCTTGCCAATCATTCTGGCTATTATTACTTTATCCACTACAGCTCTGAAAAGACCAGTAGTATTTGTTGAGAACCAATTTCGCAGATTGTTTAGCCAGGAAATATGCGTGCGTCCTAGTTCCCTTTTTTCAAATACCTTTCCTTGGAGTATTTGTTGTAGTAATCCATATCTGTGGAGATTTCTTATTATGTGTCCTAAATACTCCAATTTTCCTACTTTAACAGTTTCCATAATTTCCAGTTTCTTGTTCATGCGACCTAAGACATTCTCGTTGGTAATATGGTCAGTATAAGAAATTTTCAAAATTTGGCTATGTAGTCATAATTTAAATGCCTCAAGTTTCTTAGAAGTGGCTTCAGTCAGCGTCCAAGATTCCACACCATAAAGAAGGACACTGAAGACATAGCATCTTAGGACTCTCATTTTCGTACTCAATTTTATTGCTGAGCTTTTGAAAGTGATGTCATTTTGAGGAACACTGCTCTAGCTTTTTCGATACGGCAACGAATTTTCTGCGAATGATCCCATTGTTCGTTTATCATGGTACCTAGATATGAATATTGTGGAGTTCTTTGTATTTGTTGATTGTTAACCATCAACAAGGTAGCGGGAACCGGAGACTTGGTGATTACCATGTACTTTATTTTGCTGATATTAAGTTCGAGGCCGTATCGATTACTGACTTGGTTTATTTTTTGTCAAAAGATGTTGTATACCCTTTAGGTTATCAGCCATACCCACCGTATCGTCAGCATAACGAATGTTATTTATTCGGTCCCCCATTAAACAGTATTCCGTCATCAGCCTCTTCCAGTGCCTCTCTGAAGATTTGTTCAGAGTATATATTAAACAATAGTGGAGACAAAACACAACACTGCCATACTCCACGCTCAATCGATATTGCTTCTGAGCGCCCCTCTTCTGCTTTAATTAATGCCATCTGGTTCCAGTAGAGGTTGCCAATAATCCGCAGATCCTTTCCATCTAGCCCAAGGTCTTTCAGAATTTCGACCATTTTGTTATGTTGGACTCTATCAAAAGCCTTTTGGGTAGTCGATCAAACACAAATATACATCACAATTGACGTCTCTACATCGCTGAATCAAAACCTGCATAGAAAACAAGGCCTCTCTGGTTCTCATGGCATCACGAAAAGCGAATTGTGTAGCTGTCATGTTTTCTTCACACAACTTGTATATTCTTCTGTGAATGATTTTCAGAAATGTTTTTAAAAGATGGCCTATGAGGGTATTGTTCGATATTCTCCGCATTTTTTGGAATCGTTATAAATTCAGACTTTAACCAGCTTTCTGGTATTCTGCCTAAATCATAGATTTTATTGTAGGTCACCATAAGCCACTTAATCTCATTCTCCTCTAAGAGCTTAAGAAACTCCCTATGGAATTCATCGGGACCGGTGGCTTTCCCATTTTTTAGTTGATTTATTGCAATGCGCACTTTATCGGTGGTAATACAGGGCCCATCAAGTCTATTGAGCATTGTGGCTGATCTGGTCTTGCATCAGAAAATAACTCTGTAATATAGTCTTGCCATATCTTCACTTTCTCTTGCCTATCGATAACAACGTTTTCTTGATGATCTATTAACCGTCCATTTGATTTCGTTCTTCGTTTACTAGTGAAGTCTTCGATTTTTCGATAGATACTAAAGCTATCATACTTTCCCTGCAACTCCTCTATCTCTTTACATCTTTCACCATTCCACCTATCTTTAGCTGATCGAATTTCTTTCTGCATTTTGTGTGTAGTCTGCTATATTCTCTTTTGTTATCTCTGTTTTTGTGTAACCGACTTTCCTCATTAGTCTTAGAATGTCATCTGTCATCCATTCCTTCCTTTTATGTATTTGTTCCATAGTTAGATACTTATTTTTTAGCCCCTTGTTATTTCATTTAACTTTTCTATTTCACATTCTATGACTATCTGTTAGTATTAGACAGTAAAAACAGGGGCCGCCCGGGTTCCATATAATATATAGTATATAGAATGCGCCAGAAAATGCTAATAAAATAGACGAGTGTGAAGTTTTTACGTTTTATAAGGAATCTTCTTCCGATCGACTAGTGACTATTTGATTGAACAGTCTATATCATTGCATTAGTCTGTATTAAACAGATTCGCTTAATTCTATTGCTGTTTGAGTAGCAGTTTCCCATTACTTCCTACTAAATTCAGTATATGTCACCACTACACCAAACACTTTATTTTTGCACTCGACGCGCGTTTCGCTAACCATGTTAGCTTCATCAGGAGCGATGATTGACTGTCGCGTCGAGTGCAAAAATAAAGCGTTTGGTGTAGTGGTGATATATACTGAGTAGTGTCATTGTGCCAAAGATTCCACATTCCCCAGTTCCTACTAAATGCCAAAACGGAGCTGCGAATACTATTTGCGAGTATATTATACTTGCCAGTACTGTTGTCTTACTTGCTCTAGGCTTGCTCTAGGTCACCAATAATACCCATCGGTTTCACAAGAGTCATCATAGTTCTATCTTCTTTTAAAACAATTTGTCTAATATAATCGGGAAAGGTAAATTTTATATCTAATCGTACTTCTAGGTATTTTAGGACAGCAAGCTGCAGTTTTCTATTGCTTTACTTATGTGCAGCCATATTAGCAGCGTTTATCAGTGACTTCTCTGTGTTGGAAGCTGCATGTAGCTTAACCATTTTCAAGATAAGTAGATTAACTACTTGTCTCATAACTATCTGCTTGTTTCCGGTAGCTTGTCAAGCTCTACCTTTCATATTTGGTAATTAGTAATTAGATTTAAAGCTTGATTTGACGGATTATTGATATTGTTAAGGGTAAGCAACATTGTAGAGGTCAAAAATAAAGGTAAACTTTTTTACGAAGAACTATAAAAGATATCGACTTGCGATTAAAAATTTTTATTATGCAAATATCAAAGAACATACATGTTTTTTTTTCAGAATTTTTTTTTATACAAATGGCGGCTGGCGGTGAAGAAAAACCTCTTTTTTTACACTACACGGAAGAGATTTCTCACAAAGGGATGAACCTAGAATGAAAAAACAAACATATTTTTATTTTATAAGTGAAAATCTAGAGAATGACGTAGGGAAATGAAAAAATATTGATTTTTGTTAATTTGGCAGGCAAATGAACAAAACAAAAAAAAAATGAAAAATTTTACACTAAATTGTGAATAAAAAAAATTTGCATTAATCGTAAAATCCCTACGTCATTTTCTAAGTTATTAGCTCTTAAAGCTGTGTACAAAATTTTTAGTCGATTGATTGAAAAACTATTTGAGTTATGTTTCCGGTAAGGTGAAAAAAGGTGGTTTCGAGAAAAAATGCGTTTTAAAGTTTTGGTTGTAATTTAACGTAAAAAAAATTTGTATATACCTTTACTCTGCGATGCCAGCACCATACATTTGGCTTTCCATGTTGATATTTTTCTCGTCTTCTTCCTTCCAACTTGATTTTTAGGTCCAGCCTGGCCTTTTGTGCAGCTTCGCTTATCGATTTTTCGCATCTCTTTATTTGCCGAGAGTCAGCTTCGAGACAAAGTTATTATATTTTTCTCCGATTACCATGTCCAAAGCTTTCATAACTTACATTATACTTGATAAACCATAATTGTATATACAAACAGCCATGTGTGTGGCAATATCAAGTATATTTTTGGCATCAAACGCTGTTTTTGTCATAGACCATACCATTTTATTGAAGCTTTTATTGTTATTTTGCGTGAAACCGCCAATAGAGCCGATTAGCAAATCATCACTTGGCACTTTTTCATACATGGGTTTATAGCTTTGAATACTTCTTCTGACATTGGCGATTTGTGCATATACTCAGACAATTTACTGGAAGCCTTCGCCTTTTGCCAGGAATATCAAAGTCGGGCGGGCATTTTTCGTGATGCGGTTTTGCGTCTGTCGATATTTTATGATATAAAGTTGCCCAAATAGCATCTCTCATTTCTTCTATAGATTCATGGTGTCAACGGATTGCCAAACCATAATACCCAAGTCATCGATGAGTGTTCCTGTTTTCCAAGATCTATGACTTTTCTTTAAGTTACGTAATTTCGTACCATCCGTTCTTCTACATGATCTATGCATTCATTTTCATTACATTTATATCATCATAAGGCTTTGCATCGGTAATACCTTTATAGGTCTTGGAGTCTCCATCACCAATATAATTTTGATATTTTACATTGTATAAAGTTGTAGATCGTTTAAACATTTCAATCACGGCATCGACTTCCATCTTACCAGCAGACCCTTTGTGATTTATTTGACACTCCTTCTCGTGATTTTGTTTCCATTATGTATATTCTTCAGTGTCAGTTTTTTTTCCCAACTTTGGCAAGACCGTTTGGAGCTTGCGCAGTAGTAAAGGAAAGAAGTCGAATGTAACATACATAGACAACTTACTTTATATAGTTAAAAGATATGTAACAGCTTACCATCAAGCATCTCAGTGAGACAGTAGGTATACCTGTCGCGCGCTGCAGGTGGTCCGGTTCTACGTCGAAAAAAAAGTGTTATAGTTTGACCAATGGATCTTTACAGTCACGTGATCAACGCGACGTCAAGAATATTCATACGATTTAATCGGCTGTCAATTCAGTGTCGGCGGTCTGAGTTTTAAATGACAATTTCAAAAGTCAAAATAGAATTTAAAATTTTTCATCCGGTTTGGTAATTAACGAAAACTACGGATATATTAAATGGGTATGATGTGTAAAACATTCTAGTTCTTACGTGTGAAGGACATTTACCTCTCTGCATAAATCCAACGTCTAATATCACCTATTTTTATTTTTCAGGTTGCTATTAGATTATTTTGCTAGTAAATTTACTTTATGAAAAGTTTACAATTGTTATCTGTTAGTTATTTGAAGTTTGTGTAATGTTTGCAATGAAATTACAATACACACTTAACACAGCTTTATCAAATTTACATATGAGGCATTATAAAAACGGTAAAAAGTTGCACCACAGAACTCATTAAATAAAATTTTAAAATAGAGAACTGAAATATAATACTTTCAAAAACAGAAAAATATTTCATTACGAGGGTATAAAATATGAATAGGAGATATAAATTGCATGATCCAATTTTAAAATGATTTATCAAATCAAACTAATAGAGAAATAGATAAGTCAATATTTGTCCTGCAAAATTTACAATAAATGTTGCCCAAGGGGCTTGGAACGTGTCAATAAGTAATATTTCAATTATTAATTGAATAGTGACACTAATCGCTAGAAGTAGATTCTTTACTCTCGCTTTCATCATTCCCAACACGAATAATGATTTCTGAAATCTCTTCGATTATACCACTGTTGAATCAGGTATGTTGTACGTTGGCATACCATAGCTCTGGTGTACACTTTTCTAAGGCTCTATTCCACATCTGAAGTACTTGTTTATCTCCCTATCCTTCTTCACCAATGTGCTTGTTATAAAATGTGCCCAAATCAGCTCGAGTGCTTTAAATTGACAGTGATAAGGAGATAACCTCAACACTTCATGCCCATGCTCTTGAAAAATTTTATCAATTTGTTATTCCTTTGATTTTTATGAACTGATGGCTGTTTTTCTACTTCAAGTAAATGGTATGAAGCATTATCCATTATAATTAAAGATGGTTCTTTTAAATTAGGAATCAACTGGTTTCTGACCTATTTCGTAAACATTTCACTATTCATTTCTCCATGATAATTAAGTGACTTTGACTTGCCAGCAAATAGTAAATTGGCATTTTCCACAAACCCCCGCTGTGTAAAACAAAAACCTTTGACCATCAAATCCTTCAGGCTTACGAACACTTTTAATGTTGTCATCCTACCATGATTTCCTTTGACTGCCTTTTGAAAAAATCCATTTTCGTCTATGAAAACAAGCTGACGGGTAATGTTTGCATTTTTGTTTTCCATATATTTTCTAAGAAAAGCTGCCCTCACTGAACAAATTCTTGGTGTCTCCATTAAGGCTCGTCTGTTGTCATCTTTCTTAAATTTGAAACCCAAATCCAGAAGTAATGTTCGAAGAGTTACATAACTGACATTAATTATCTCTTTTTCTCGCAGTTCTTTGCGTAATTTGTTAATAGTAACATGTTTTTCTAAAAGTACAATATGATTTACTTTCGATTTCACTTAAACCGATAAATATTAATAGCTACTTACTTTGAGCATACATATCATATAATGTATTAAGAACGTCCTTTTTAGAACTTTCACTCAGATCATGGGTCTTAGCTTGTTTCCTTGGTCGTGATTTTCCAGGTGCAAGCAATTCATTTTTATCACTATGAATTTTGATGCAGTTCTCGTACTAATCTGTAAAGCAGCAGCGACTTTCTGGAACCAGAACATTGTAAACACATTAAAAAGATATAACTATGTGATTTATTTACCTTTTGTACAGCATTAAGAGATATAAGAGGTGACTTGTTATCCCTTTCCGATGTAAAATTCGCTATACATTTCGCCACAAAATCTCTTACTTGACTATTCAAACGTTGCATGCATTTTGGTGGGTTCATATGAAGAGTATTTGGTCAATATTCCACAAATATTAAAGCTCTGAATAGAACTATTTATTAGTTGGCAAGTATATTCCAAAATTCAATAATAGAATAGCAACGATATTGACCGTTTGTCGTAAAATTAAGGAAGTGCCTACTATTTGTTCCAATATACGTTGAATAAAAATTGCTGCACTGTTCACTTTTTTTGTGAGAAATTCTGGTTATGTTTGATTTTATGGTAAAACTTCCGTAACGCGGCATTATTTATTTAAAAAAGTTGTTACAAACACCCCCCTGGATACCACAAATTTCCCACACAAAACGTGGACGGTGCAGCAATTTTTATTATGTCGACGTCCATTGATCCGCGCATTAGACACCTTCAAAAATTAAACATAAAGATGACGTAACCTCAGTCCGACAAAGAACTAGAGATTATTTTTATTGCCTATAAATTCAGCGGTACTGGCTTCTAAAACACATAAATTCCAGATTGTTCGCTGTCTTTCTTGCATATGTACAAATAACCGAGACAGATAATAGAGCGAATGTCGTAAATAACTTCAGAAGACAGAACACAGAACACAGTACGTTTTTAAGTTTTTAAAATATACTTAACATGTTGACAAGAAGAATAATAAAAACGGATGTTTACACTATATTTAGACACTAGCCGTGCCCGCGGCTCCGCTCGCGTGGACTTGATTCATTACTATCGTCACTGCTTATTCCTTATGTTATCTAAAGTAATAAAATATCTGCCGTTAGTCCCCCTTATCTCCCATTATTTCTCCTTACCTCCCATTATCTCTACATAATTTCCATTATCTAGGCTTATCTCTGCTCATCTCCCATTATTTCTCCTTATCTCCCATTATTTCTCCTTATCTTCCAATATCTCACCTTATCTCCCATTATCTAGGCTTATCTCGACTTATCTCGCAATATTTCTCCTTATCTCCCATTATTTCTCCTTATCTCCCATTATCTCACCATAATTCCCATTATCTAGACTTATCTCTACTTATCTCCCATTATTTCTCCTTATCTTCCATTATTTATACTTATTTCCCATTATCTCACCTTATCTCCCATTATCTAGGCTTATATTGAATTATATGTATAAATTTATAAAAACATGTAAATCGGATGAGTGGTTCTCAAGTGATAAGCGCACTAACGGTCAGACAGAGAGACGTTGCATTTTATATATATTATATTCTTTGTAACATAATATTGTTCCATATTTAATGGTTTAAGCAGTTGTGTATTGCAAGAGAACGCGCTAACGGTAACCTTTTTTCCGACTTGATTAACTATTATCGTCACTGCTTATTCTTTATGTTACCTAATGCGTCCAGAGAACATATGTATGTTTTAGAAAAAAAAGCATGTAAATCGGATAAGTGGTTCTCCAGTGATAAGCGCACTAACGGACAGACAGCCAGACAGGCGGAGAGACAGGCAGACAGACAGATAGAGAGACGTTGTATTTTATATATATTATAGATAGAATATTATAGATAACCTGGCCAGAGAACAAATGTATCAATTAAAAAAAAAAACACGTAAATCCCGAGTGATAAACGCACTAACGGACAGACAGACAGACAGAGAGACGTTACATTTTATATATATTATAGATATTGATTATTATTATTATTATATAACTCGGCCAAAGAATATATGTATGAATTTAAAAAAAAGACACGTAAATCGTATAAGTGATTCTCGCGTGATAAACGCACTAATGAACAGACAGACAGACAGACAGAGAGAGATTGCATTTTATAAATATTATAGATTGTAGATTTTCTCTGCTACATAATATTGTTCCATATTTAATGGTTTAGGCTGTATATTGCAAGGGAACGCGCTAGCGGTAAACTTTTTTCCGACTTCATTCACTATTATCGTCACTGCTCATTCCTTATGCTACCTATCGTAATAAAATATAGCCTATAACCTGGCCAAAGAACATATGTATGTTTAAATAAAAAAGTACGCAAATCGGATAAGTGGTTCTCCAGTGATAAGCGCACTAACTGACAGACAGAGAGACAGACAGACAGAGAGATGTTGCATTTTATATATATTATAGATTTATGACGTGCATGCAAAGAATCATTGATCGGACTATACCGATTTTTCCCTGCTATAAAACTTTTTCCCACATTCTAGACAACATAAAGAATCATTCAAGCCAAAAAAAAACGATTTTTTGAAAATTTTACAGTGGTGTTCACTCTTAAATTGGTAATTTTAAATCAAACACAGTTGTGGTAACCTCTTTTATTTTATTTTTTGACATAAATTGACTATACAAAATTTTTTTAGTAATGTCTTTGACTAGATACTTGTTTATTAAAAAATAAAATTCATAACAAAATGATAATATTGCTGTAGTTTTTTAATCAATATAAACCTTATCCAAAGTAAATAAAGACACAACATTTACAATATTCAATAATGTACAAATTTTGTTAAATTTTAAATAAACGTGTCGTTCAAAAAATATTACAGTTAACATATTAACTGGTTTTCTGACATGTTAGCTTTGTAACTATTCGATAAACAGCAAAATAATTTTTTGCAAAATTTAAAATGGCCTGACATGTGCTACTATATATTACAAACAATGTATTTTATAAAATCTAAAAATAAAATCTACTTCTAAATTGTACACTGGACAATAATATACATACAAAATTATTTACAATTTATTTACAGCCTTAGAAAAAATCACAATAATATTTTACAAAATATCTGTCTTGCCTAAACGCGCAATTTTATATTGCTTGATAAATTTTAAATTTCAACGATAGAATGGACACCCCTATATATAAAAATATTTATGGTGGATGGTGTCAGTGTAAGTATACTTCAAGAAAATAGTAGAGATAGAAATAAGAAATAAAAGCATTAACTTTTATTAATTCTTTTCCAAGCCTCCAAATACTGCAACAGATGTATGTGATACGAGGCTGGTTTGAAAAGTCCGTGCAAAGTCCGAGAGATGGCACCACCGGCGCGTATCGAGGTCATGTTTAGTTAGTAGCATCTCTTGAATGAACGCACACCAAGTTTCAGCCATATTGGTCTATTTCTTTGTGTTTGGCATTCGTGTGAATCAAGGAAGTCGAGTGATTTTCAAGAAATGGACGAAAAAGAATTTCGTGTGGTGATTAAACATTACTTTATGAAAGCAAAACGCCTCAGGAGACTGAAGAGAAGCTTGATAAACATTATGGTGACTCTGCACCTTCGATTAGAACAGTTTATAAGTGGTTTCAAAATTTTCGGACTGGCCATATGGGCACAAGAATATCTGATGATGAACCAATAACGAAAAAGGACGAATTTTTTGAACAGGTCAGCGATGAAGTTCTAAAAATTGGAACATCAAGAGAAGTAATAATACTTGGAGACCTGAATAGTAGAGTTGGTCAAAGAACTGATGACGACGTAGTAGGGCCCCATGGAGAAATTACTACAAACGACAACGGCCAGAGATTAATTGCATTGTGCCAACAACATCAGCTAAAAATAACCAATGGAGTCTACAAACATAAAAAAATTCATACATACACCTGGGTTCAACACACAAGAAGCCTTAAATCTGTAATTGACTATGTAATGGTTAAACAGAAGACAAATTTAAAAATTAATGATGTAAGATCCTATAGAGGTATGACATGTGGATCAGACCATTACATGGTCAAGGCAAAGTTTATAGTCCCATTTAGATCCAAACAACGTGCAGATAAGAGAGAAGAAACTGACCAGACAGAAGAAGTGTCAACAAAACAATATAAAATAGATAGCTTAATTAATGAAAGTACACAAAAGTTATACCAAAGTAGAGTGGACGAAAAACTCTTCGGAAGAAGAAACCGACAGCCACTAGAAATTGTATATGAAAATATAGTAAACAGTATTAGAACCGCTGCAGAAGAGGCAGTTGGATTAAAAACTAAAAAGCATAGTTACAAACTCTGGTGGAATAACGAGATTGAAGAATTAATAAGTCGGAAAAAACAACTATATCTTAAATGGTTAAACATCCAACAACAAGAAGACAAAGAGCAATATTTAGACTTGAAAAGGACAACAAGGAGAATAATAAACGTAGCAAAGAAGGATATATGGGACAAAAAGTGTATGGAAATCAACATATATTTAGGAGGAAAAGAGTGTTCAGAATCATGGAAGTTCATAAAAAACGTAACATCGAACTCTAAAAATAAAGCAAACATTCAAACTATATCAATAAAGAAATGGATGGACCACTACAAGATACTATTATCAGAAAACAGAGACGAATACCTGTTGAATACACCAACGGATATACTCATAGAGGGAGAAACAATCGTGGTTGACGTTGATACAGTTAAAAAAGCAGTTAGTAAATTGAAGAATGGTCGAGCTGCAGGACCAGGAGGAATTCCCGCTGAACTGATTAAATGTGGGTCAGGAAGGCTGTTTGATCAGCTTACCTGGTGTATAAATCAGTATATAAATGGCGCGAGTGTACCTGAGGAATGGAAAGAGGCTTACATATCATCCATTCATAAAAAGGGAAACAAGCTTGACTGTTCTAACTATAGAGGAATATCAGTGACCAGTACTTTGAGCCGTCTTTATGGAAGAATTATTCGGGATCTCATTCAAGAGGAATATAGAGCTAAAGAAGAAGAAGAAGAGCAATCTGGATTTCGAGCTGGAAGAACCTGTACCGATAATGTCTTCACCCGAAAACAAATAATAGAAAAAAGGTCAGCTACCAACCAAGAAACCCACCTTATGTTCATAGATCTTCAGAAAGCCTACGATACAGTCCCGGTGAAAAAATTGTGGAAAGTCTTACAAGAAACCAATGTTAACCAGACAATTATAAGAGCTCTTAAGAATTTATATACAGGAGCCTCATCACAAATAAAGGTTGGCAACAGAGTATCAAAGAAATTCCTAGTGGATAAAGGTTTGCGTCAGGGATGCTGTATATCACCTACATTATTTAAAATATATGTAGCGAGGGCCTTATACCAATGGAAGAGGAAATGTAATGGGATGGGTATTGACATTGGCAGAACATGCCTATACACTCTTCAGTTTGCTGACGATCAAGTCATCATAGCAAATGATAGAGACGATTTAGAGTATATGGCTCGAAAATTGCATACTGAATATAAGAACTGGGGACTAGAGCTTAACACGCAGAAAACTAAATACCTCCCTATAGGAACGGAACCATCGAATATCCAGCTAGACAATCAAGAAGAAATAACCAGCTGCCTCTCATACACGTATCTGGGTGTAGAATTCGACACGTCATGCAAAGATGATAGCGAGATTAACAAACGAATAACACAAACTAGAAGAGCAATAGGATGCCTAAACGGTATACTATGGAGCGATAACATCGGAAAGAGACGCAAATATAACATATATGAAACTCTCATTAAAAGTAGTCTAACCTACGGCTCAGAGACGTGGAGAATATCAGACCAGAATCGCAGGAAACTTGAAGCAACTGAAATGGACGTATTTAGAAGAACATTAGGTATATCACGAAGAGATAGAATTCGAAATGACGAAGTAAGACAGCGAATGGGGGGGATTATAACAGACATCGAACAGAAACAGCTGATATGGTACGAGCATGTACAACGGATGGAAGAAACCAGATTACCTAAAATCGCCATGCAATGGATACCACCGAATCACAAAAAACGAGGACGACCTAAAAAAACATGGAAGGAGAGCATTAATAAAGCTATGAGTGCTCGAGACCTGAGAGAAGATCAATGGATGGATCAAAAAGAATGGAAGTTAGGCATCGGACAACGACGAAAGACGTTTTAAACCGATATATTATTATTATCATATGGGCACAAATGACGCTGAACGTTCTGGACGGCCTGTGGAGGTTACGACTCCAGAAATCATTGATCAAATCCATGATATGGTGATGGATGACAGAAGAGTTAAGGTGCGTGAGATTGCTAGTGCTGTGGGCATCTCGACTGAACGGGTACATAATATTTTGCATAAACATTTGGACATGAGAAAGCTATCCGCAAGATGGGTGCCGCGATTGCTCACGCTTGACCAAAAACGGAATCGTGTGAAGTGTTGCAAGGATGGTTTGCAGCTGTTCCAGAAGAATCCGGAGGACTTTAAGCGTCGTTTCGTCACTGTGGATGAAACATGGATACATTACTATACTCCAGAGACCAAACAACAATCTAAACAATGGGTTACCAAGGGGGAATCTGCACCAAAAAAGGCGAAGACCGTTCCTTCGGCCGGAAAGGTTATGGCGACTGTCTTTTGGGATTCGCAAGGGATAATCCTCATCGACTATCTGGAAAAGGGTAAAACTATTACAAGTGAATATTATTCATCGTTATTGGACCGTTTGAAAACCGAGCTGCAAGAAAAACGCCCGCGATTGGCCCACAAGAAAGTCCTTTTCCATCACGACAACGCATCAGCACACACCTCAGCAGTTGTGGTCGCAAAATTAATGGAAATAGGATTCCAACTCGTTTCACATCCCCCCTATTCTCCAGACTTGGCTCCCTCGGACTACTATTTGACAACTGACAATTTGAAGAAATGGCTGGCGGGACAAAGATTTTATTCAAACGAGGAGGTGATTGCAGACACTAATGGATCCTATTATTCGGAAGGGATCAACAAACTAGAACATCGTTGGACGAAGTGTATAAGCCTAAAAGGAGACTATGTCGAAAAAATAAAAAAGTTTACCCCAAACACATAAGTAGTTTTTATTTTTGCACGGACTTTTCAAACCAGCCTCGTATATACTGAGCATTACAAAACGTTTATCACATATACACTTTCACAACTAAAATTAAAAGAAACTAATGCAACGTTTAAAACCTTAGAAAAAGATCCGATAAAAGGTTGAAGGGTAGAAAAAATTATTTATTTGCTGTCCTCTTTCTCATTTTTACAGTCTCTCAAGTAAGAACGTGTCCGCGATAATTCATTTTTAGTAGATGCGATTCTAGCGATTCAACAAAAAATCCGTAGAGAGAACCGTTGTCTACAATGCATTTTAGTATCAGTCGATTACGAATTTTCATCGAAATCACGTAAAATCCAAAATGAGGCCGCTAAATATATTAAAAACTCGATGTCGTTTGTTAAGAAGTGTCGTTTTAACGAGATGAAAAATATCGGCGACTTGCCAAAACGTGGTTCGGTAGGCAAAGTCAATCCGAAAGTCGAAAAATGAAACATGTCTTGTGTGTCATGTGTTTTCTCGGGACCCGAAATTGACGCTGCGTCAAGGAGCGGCGAAATTAGAAAAATCGGGATTGAATGTGTCCCATGAGACCATTCAACAACATCTTCGTACTCATGATGTCAAATTCTGAAGCATGTTGAACAAACTTTTGTTGGGCGAAAATCACGTCGCAAAACGGCTCGCTTGGGCCCACGATAAGATACTGGAGTCGCCCTTAAAATCGCCGGACGCCAACTCTATTGAAAATATTTGGTCCCTTGTAAAGAGAAAGCTCAGAGGAAAGGCTCTGAGGACTTTGACTCAGTTGTCTCGCGAGATTCCAAAAATTTGCAGAGTATGCAGCAAAATCTCGTCGACAGCATGCCTCGAAGATGCCAGGCGATTATTAATGCAGGAGGCGTTTGGACAAATTACTCAATTGCGCCATTGTTAGCACACTAAAGAATACATTGATGGCAAAAAATGTTCTCGAAACACGAGCTTTCACGTTCTTACTTGACAGAATGTATCTAAAAACTACAAATATTCAGATCCATAAATCCTTAACAAGAAAATGAGTTAACAAAATAAATTAACATAATTACACAGTCTTGCAATAAAATCAGTCAATAGTCACAAAAATCAGTGTGTTTAGTGTGCCGTACCAAAATTGAAAAACGGAACTTATGGAATCACTTCGGTGTCTGTCTGTCACAGCTGATTTTCTCCGAAACTATATGACGTAAAAAGTTGAAATTTGAGAAAAATATAGGAATTGATGGTCTATCCACAGCCGTGTTGTTTTGAAAGTTAAATTTTGACTTAAGAGGATAAAATCGAAAGTGAAAAATTATTTTTTCAAGGTCATCGAGTGGAGTGTGAAATGAAAGCTTGTGAAAACACTAGTTCTCAAATATGTATATTATAATACTCGTGCAAACTTTTCTTTATATTATTTTTAAAAACTTTAAAAACTAAAAAAATCGCTTTACACCCCACTCTGTCTCTAAGAGAATCAAAAACGGTTTGAAAAAATTCTGGAATAATCTCCATAAGGTTTAGATTACATGAAAATTATCACGAGTGCATTACCTATAATAAAACTGGCCTGCGATGATTTTACCTTTACAAAACTAAGTAGTAATTTTGGTAGCTAGCAGGTACTAATTTATGAAAAAATATTTAAAAATTCTTTTTTCAGTTTTCTTAGTACTACTAGAGTTAGCTTCAAATTTCTGTGTTCATCTAGCATCACTAGTTGCTTTTTACTGCAATTATAAGCATATTTAGAACTACGTGTCTTGACTAAAAAGATAACCTACTCCAATCATGGCTGGACTATATGAGGTGATCTTAAGATATTGACTCTGCTTCTTGGCCAGCAAGGAGGATATTTAAAATACCCCTGTTTCCTGTGTGAATGAGATAGTAGAAATAGAGCACAACATTAGATCAAAAAAGATTGGCCACAGAGAACATCATTAAGCCCTAGAAGTAAAAATGTTGTAAGCGAGGCTTTGGTTGACCCCTTCAACAGTCTACTACCTCCACTTCATATGAAATTAGGTATTATGAAGGCATTACCTAAAGAGGGTCCAGTTTCAAATATTCCACACTTATCGGATGCCAAAATAAAAGAAGACATTTTTGTTGGCTCCGACATCCGGAAGTTAATGCAAAATGCTGACTATGAGTAAGACCGATGTGCTCGCTTGGAAATCATTTAAGGAGGTCGTAGAACGTTTTCTAGAAAATAAAACAAGTCTCGATAATGAAAATATAGTCAACAACATGCTTAACAATCTCAGAAAGCTGGGTTGCAATATGAGTATAAAGGTGCATTTTGGCATTCCCATGTTGACTTCTTTTCCGATAATCTAGATGCTGTCAATGAAGAGCAGGAGAAGCGATTTCATCAAGGCATAAAGGTTATGGAGAACAAATATCAAGGAAGGTGGGACGTTAGCATGATGGCCGACTAGTGCTGGATGTTGAAGAGGGACGAACCGAATCAAGTACAAGAGAAAAAGATTCAGGAGATTTGAAAAAAATAGAAAAAGATATCATAAGTCTTGATTTGTCTAGTCTCTTAAGTAATGTTTAAAACTAATTCTGCTTATTTTATAACTAGACATTAAGTTTTATATTTATCATATTATTTATGAGAAAAGATACTAGTCCGACTAGACACAGAATCTCGATAGACAATATGTTTTTTGCAATTTTCCTAATAGTATACAAGTTCAAGTTGTATCCATCATAAACAAGTTTGCGTCCGAATCCAAGATATTGATATTTGAAAGCTCATTTGGGCTGTGTTTTGGGAAGTCACTGAATATTTTATACCTACGTAATACACATTTTTATTTTAAAAGCAATCACGGTAGAGAACACTAATTGAGCAAGTCCGATTTGCACTTGGCCGGTTTTTTCTTTTGTTACCAAGGAGTAAGGCATGAAAGAAGAAAATAGTGTCCCGTTACAAAAATTGGCCTTTCGGTAGCCCAGTTTTAAACTGACACACTAAGGGTCTACTAAACTGACCAAAAGTCGTCATAAAAAATGCTTGCTTGCTAGTGAATTTTTTAGCATGAAGTTAAATGTTTGTAACATCATGTCACCAATTATTACTGCTGTCGCCTTCTGAATTATCACTGTGAATACACCGTCTCCACTAAAAATTATTACGATGAAATTGTATTTTATGAACGTTTGAATACATTTTCTGCTTCAGTTTTATTTGCTATTTCCATATTAATTAAAAAACGTTTTCTTTTCAAAAATAGCATTTTAATAACCTTATAAGCCGGTGTCAAAGAAAAATTATTACTCCCAACTATAGACAAGACAAGTGTCTATCTATATCACAAAAAAATATCACCTACACATGCCATTTGGAGTGACTAAATTTTATTTTACATCTTTATTCAATTTTAGGAATTTCATTAAATTATTTGTTTCTTTATCGAAATTGACTAGAGGATAAAGGAGGCTAGTGGAAAAATAATTCTTAAATAGATTAAGTAATGTTCCGATAGTAAAAATGATGTAAAAATACAATAGATAGAAAGTATTTTGATACAAATTTGCTATTATTCATTAGGTGCAATCGATATCTTTAAACGCAAATTAAGGTAACTAAGTACAATCCAAAAATAAATGAAAGAAGACCGATTGATCAAATAGGTTTTGATTCCTATACCGTTACTCTTGTGGAAAAAAACAAGTATTGGGAAAATCTACAAAAGACTAAGCGTCAAAAACACAACAATTAAGAGAATTGCTGTGTTTTTCACGATTTGATTCCGAATTGACGTTCAAATGACTACAAATAAATCGTTGCCTTTATTAGCTTTAACATTTTTACAAAGACCAGACCTAATGGAACATGACATAATGTTTCTTTATCCAAATAATCTTATTTACAATAGAACATAAGTGAAAGTACCTATGAGAAACCTCTCTTTGTTACTCGTTACTGCAGAAAGAGTAATCTGAATGTTATACAAAAGTGGAATTGTATTGTCTCATAGACAGTAGCGCTAAAATAAAGCTACAAGAACTGCCAAATATCGTGAAGCATGTAATAAATGGATTATTATTCGCCTCATACCAATAACTTTTATATTTATGTCTAGCATTTAAGAAAAACAGTTCTCTGAAGAAGATTTGAAGTTCCTTTTACCAACTGAAATACTGTAGCCCGGAGATAAAAACGACAGAAAACATTCTAATAATAAAGCTTCTCACCGCAATGGCAATTGGATTACAAACAAGAATAATGACCACAAATCATAAATAATTCCATGAAATTGTTGGACGTATTTTTTTTTGCTTATAATTCAAGCTAGTAAGAATCGAGATTAAATAGTTACAAGATCAGATAACATCTGTTGAGAAAGCCAACTTATTGGCTGAACACTTTGCTTTACATTCTACTTCCGATTTCCAAGGAAAAACACCACCCATTCTGTTGGAAATGCGCTACAGTTCAGCGGATATCCAGGAAAGGCCAGAAGACCTTACCAAAAACTACCGACTATCGAAAATTATGAAAAAGTCATCAGTCAGCATCTGTTCAAATATCTAGAAGAATTTAAGATTATTAGCGATCATCAATATGGCTCTCGTACGCAAAGACCAACGGGAGATCGTCTACCTTATGTAACATATGTTTGGAACAATGAAATTGAACATTTTGTAGAATCTCCAGCGGTTACACTTGATATATCCAAGGCATTCAAATGTATTTGTGTGTGGCTAAGTTATGCTTTTATGGTATGCCTGAAAGGTTTTGTTTATGGCTCTCGGATTTCCTGAGAGAACGTTCTTTACAAGTGGTACTCGACGGATTTCTTTCTAATAACTTTACTATCAACGCAGATGTATCCCAAGGTTCCATACTGCCTCCTACATTAACGATCTTCTGGAAAGGACCAGGAATCCAATCTACAGCTTTGTAGATGATAGTAGGCTTATTTTTCCATTCATTTTGAACGTTTAAACATCAGCTATACATGCAAATATCGACAGATAATAGGAAGTTAAGTTGAACAACTTAATAAACACCTGAAAGAAATTCTATCTTGGGGTGAAAGTAACTAAGTAGAATTTAAAGCCACAAAAACCCAAGCGGCAGCTTTTTCTAAAAAAGTTTTTGTTACTGACTCTGACATGGTTATATTACTCCATTCCTCTAGCATCGTCACTCAAGTTGCTCGTCGTTACCTTGGGAGCAAATATGTGTTAGCATGATCGTGGCGCATACATAGGAAAAAGAGTTTCTCAAAAGTTGGGAATATTATGTCGAAATAGAAAGCTTTACACTTGAAAACAATTGTTAATTCTATACAAAGCTCTAATTCGACGAACGATGGAACGCTGTTCCCATATTTGGGGCTCTGTTTCCAAACATCATCATATTTTAAATAATTTAGTTTTGATTATGTCTTTGATACATCCAGTTAATTTCGAAGACGTTGTCAAAACTTTACAATTTCAACAAAGGCTACAGTATTTCGTTCACAAAGAAGACCTTAAGAAACTAATAGATGAATATTTCAACAAAAGTTTTGCGTTCAAAATTTTTTCGAATTGAAAGATTAACTAGCATTCCTAAAATTATGACTGTGAGACTAATTCTGAACATACAAAGATTCAAAGATGAAAAAAATAAATTTATATCTAAAGAATTAGCAGCTTATGATGGAAGTAAGATAAGCCGCTATATATTTAAACAACCATTGGCATTAAATTTGCTTTCTCCATAATTACATAAACAAGCTGTTTGGTTAATGCGTTAACTGAAATGAACCCCTCTTCATTATTTCGCTGATATTAACAAGCAACTTGCTATGAACACCCCATTTGTTTATGTTAAAGGAGACGAAAAATCAACCAATAATTTCAAATTAAATTAGACAAAAAACTATTTTTAACTAGATTTTTAGTTTAAATACTCCAATATGATATGCGACTACAGACTGTAGGACATTCTCCAAGCAAATACTTATCGAATTAGGCACCGAACTTCGGAATCTTCAAAAAAAGTTTAGCCCGAGCTAGTGTTAAAATTGAGATTTAAAATCTGCGTTTCACCATCGATGTATGGCCTAGACGTTTGAACTTTGTTACTACAACGATTAGGGACATTTTGAGTAACTGTATAAAATTTTGAGGCCTTTTAATATAGTTTTTTAGTGAATATATTTTTGTAATAGTTAATTTAAGTCTTCATTTTAATATTTGTGTTACAATGACTAGCAGAATTTATAGCTAGACTGTGTATATACGCACACAAAAGTTTATAGTCATTTATTAAAAGTAATTAAAATTTTTGGGTAAAGAGGTTAAAGTACAGATTCTTCTCGATTGATTTTACTAAAATTAACTTTATAAATGTAGCACATGTACCAAAAACTATAAAATTCATCCGTATACAGTTCGTATATCTAGATAAATTCAATTAGAAGACGGATTAAACCTTACTTAATGTTTATATTACAGAATTTCTCTTGCTTGAATAATATTTTAATATTTTAATGTTGTGGTTGTAAGTAATTTAAATATTTTTTAAAAATTTTATTGTAAAAGCCTGTCTTATTTTGTCTGCAATCTTTTAATATTATTTTACACAGGTATCCCTTTAGTTAGTACAGATTTTTTGTTAATATTTTTAAATTAGATTATGTTAGAGAGTTAGAGAGCTAGATTTGGAAAAGTAGTTGCGTATCAAGTAGAAGTCGCTAAATCTAAATATAAGATCAGATATATGTTAACATCCCTCAGAAGAATTCAATAAAAATTATTATATATAAATTAGTACTCTTTTTATTCACATATTATGAAACATAATTTGGTCATTATAGCTAGGCTCTCTGAAAAATTTTCAGCCTGACACATAGATGACTTTAGAAACTGTGAAACCCTAATGGTATTGAAAAATTCCATTTTTATATAAACACGTAAAGTCCTATTTCGATCTCTCAATTCATTCAGTTATTAATTTTTTTTGTTTTTGATGGTATAACACCAACACATCCGAAATTATTAAAAGTGTATAGGGATGCATCACCTTCACTTTCCACAGTGACAAAATGGGCTGCTCTTTTTAAATCTGGTCGTACAAGCCTCGAAGGTGATCCACGCGAAGGTTTTTCAAAAACTGCTACAAGACTACAAATCATTCAACAAGTCCATGATTTGGTTTAAATGAACGACGAGTGAAAGTGCGCGAAATAGCTGAGGCCATAGACATCTCAAAAGAACGAACTGGAGATATTTTGCATGAAGAATTACAAATCAAAGAGCTTTGTGCAAGATGGGTGCCGCATTTGTTAACAATTGACCAGAAACGCTATTTGAATGCGTATTTCTCAAGCGTGTTTGGATCGTTTCAAACAAAATAAAATGGATTTCAAGCATCGTTTTATAACCGTTAATGAAACTTAGATCCACCACTATACACCAGAGTAGAAAGAACAGTCGAACCAATTGATTGAAGCTGGTGTAAGTGTACTGAAGAAGGCAAAGACAGTTCCATCAAAAGTTTTTTGTGATTACAAAGGTGATTAATTGATCGATTATCTTTAGAAAGGTAAAACAATTAACTCAGTTGGATGCAAAAATTCGTGAGAAAAGACCTGCTTTAAAGGAGAAAAGAATCATTCATTCATTAAGACAATGCACGTGTTCACACAAGTATTTTAACGATGGCAAAGTTCAACGAATTAAAATACAAATTGCTTGAACATCCAGCGTATTCATCAGATTTAGTTCCTTCTGACTATTATCCCTTTCCAAACCTGAAAAAGTCCCTAGCTAGAAAGCGTTTTATATCATATGACGAAGCTATTCTGGAATCACACTTTAATGATGGTACTGAATTACTGAAAAAAACGTTGGAAAAAATGTATTGAAGTTTCAGGTTTATATTAAAACACAAAGCATATTTCGAGTCAAAAAAAATTTTGTTTCATTGTTAGGCCGAGAGCTTTTTAGACAGCCATTTTCGTTGAAAAATTAGAGAAATTTCTTATAAATACTTAAAGATTTAAGAACTAAAAATTATAATTAATTTAATGATTGTGTGTTTGTAACGAAAGTGTTAAAATGGCAGCCAGTAGATTTATCGAATTTACTTGAAAAACTGTCGCTTGAAGATCTAGAGTAGCGAAACTACCGTTAAAATTAATACGTAAACAACGGTTGATTTTTTTCTGTAAATACCTCCATCAACTGATTTTGTGTTTGAAATAGATATAATTCGCTGAAAACATAGCCAGTCTTTTTCAGGAAATGTTTAAAGCCTTCGGATACTCTTTGCGATAAGTTGAGCACATGTAATTGTAACGCACAATATAGTTCCTGGAATATAAAGTAGATATAATTCGCTGGAAACATAGCCTGTCTTTGTCAGGAAAGGTTTAAGGCCTTCGGATACTATTTGCGATAAATTGAGCACATGTAATCGTAACGCATAATATGGTTTCTGGAGTATAAAGCAGATGTGCGCAGTTCGATTTTTATCTACGTACATACTATACATACATATATAAGGTTATTGATTAAAAATTGACCATCTCTTTAACTGCTTATTTGAAAAATTAGGCAAAAATATTACATAGAGAAATTTTACAAATTTTCAAAGAAAAAGTTAAAACAGAAACAATTGTTTATTGCGTATTTGACACAGAGTCTGTCAACTCAGAACGTGTCCACGATGATTTATTTGTGTTAAATGCGATTTTAGAGATTCAATAAAAAAATCGATATAGGAAACCTTTGTTTACGACACATTTTAGTAAAAGTATCAGTCGATTCTGAACTTTCATCGAAATCACGTAAAATCCAAAATGAGTTACTTGTGGGCTCGTCAGTTCGAGGCTGTCTTTCTTGGTTCCCATCCAAAGAGGCCTAAAATGATATATTCCGCGACCGCTAAATATATCAAAAAGTCGTGTCGTTTGTGAAGAAGTGGGGTAAATCATTTTAACGAGCCAAATATGTCGACGACTTGCCAAAAAATGGCTCGGTAGGCAAGGTCACTCTGAAAGTCAAAAAATGAATCGTGTCTGTTATCACGGGACCCGAAATTGACGCTGCGTCAAGGAGCGGCAATATTAAGAAAATCGGGTTTAAATATGTCCCATGAGACCACTCAAATTCCAAAGCACGTTGCAGAAACCTTTGCTGGGCTAGAATTATGTTGCGAAGCGGCTCGCGTGGGCTCACGATAAGATACTAGAGGGGCCCTCACAATCACCGGACGCCAATCCTATTGAAAACATTTGGTTCCTTGTAAAGAGAAAGCTCAGAGGAAAGACTTTGAGGACTTTGACTCAATTGTCACGGGAGATTCGAAAAATTTGCGGAGTATACAGAAAATTTCGTCGATAGCATGCCTCGAAGATGCCAGGCGATTATTGATGCAGGAGACGATTGGACAACTTACTGAGGTAATTGCGCCTCTGTTAGCACACCAAAGAATACATTGATGACTATATATATATATATATATATATATATATATATATATATATATATATATATATATATATAGGGTTATTGATTATAAATGGACCATCTCATTAACTTGCTTATTAGGACAAAAATATTAACATTTTGAAAAAAAAAGTTAAAACAGAAACAATTTATTATCGCATATTTGACATATGGCACTAACTTTTTGTTTTTTATGTAAAATACCTCTATATTACTTTTTAGTTTTATAAAACTCTAGATTCACGAAACGCCAATATAAATTTTTATGATGTTATTGTGCCAAATAGGAAAGAAACCTTGCTTTTTCTAGCTTTGCTAAACTCACGCTTGGCAGTAACGCAAATTGACAATAAAATTTGTTTTTGTTAACTTGGTGGGTGCTAGTATGTAAGCATATGTTTTTAGAGGGTAGAAAAGGCGATATATACTAAATATTTATTAAAAATTGTTGTCACAAATGCCAACCACAATGAGAATATGCAAGATTTTCTGGAAGGCAAACAAAAGTTGCTTCAGTTTATTCTAAATATGGTATGATTGATTGGTTGTAGATAAAGTAAGCGATTGTGCTTGTTTATGCACTGCAGCATCTTAGCCTATTGTGCTCCCCTCTCTTGATTACAAGAGCGTCGTTCCATTAAGAAAGCTTCCTCCAAAACCATTAATTTGGTAATGGCCACGATGGGGATCTCCGAACAGTTTATGTCTATTTCTAGTTAAAGCCGCACATTCATATAGGTTGTGGTTAGAAGTTTCTTCCTCTTCACCACATAGTCTACATGTCGTGGGATCATCGGGAATACCTATAATCTGTAAATGATTTCTCAGATGCCAGTGGCCGTTTAACAGTCTCACCCCTAGTTTGGCTTAGGCCCTCGTAAAACGAAGATCGTTAGTTGTTAGTTTCTTTGAGAGGCCGCCAGTTACATTCCTCGCATATGTTGTAAGCCAACGATTTAGATGTTGCTGATATGATCGTCTATTAATTGACATTTTTACCACCTGATTTGATATACCAAAGGCTTGTTCCGGACCCTTGTACAGTTTTGAAGCTCCGAATTTTGCTATTTCGAACCCTGAATGTTCTGGAATCCACAGCAGTTCAACCCTGCCGTTTCTGGAGCTTTCAAGTAGCTTAACTGCCTGAGAAAATAACACGATACGTGTCAAAATGTCATGACATTTCGACGATTAGTTTACAAGTTACAGTGGTTCTAGTGACACTACTTTTGATATTTTTAAAACAATGGAAAAAATCGAGTTTCGTGTGTTGATTAAACACTGTTTTTTGATGGGAAAAAATACCGTTCAAATAAAGCAATGGCTTGATAAGTGTTATGGGGACACTGCCTCTGGAAAATCACTCATCATGCACGCCCAAATGAGGTGGTTACACCGGAAAACATAAAAAAAAAAAAAATCACAAAATTGCTTTGGATGAATAAAGTGAAATGGCTGAGATAGCTGACACCCTAAAGGTATCAAAAGAACGTGTTAGTTATATTTTACTTCAACATTTGCGCATGAGAAAGCTCTGTTCGAAATGGATACCGCGTTTGCTCACAATGGACCAGAAACAATAACGTGTTGATGATTCTGAACGCTGTTTAAGCGCAATAAGAGGAATTTTTTTATGTGATATGTGATAATGGATGAAACAGGAATCCACCGCTGTACACCGGAATCAAATCGGCAGTCAGCTGAGTGGACAGCAGCCGGTGAAAGTCGCCCGAAGTGACCAAAAACACAACAGTAGGCTGGAAAGGTTTTGGCCTCTATATTTTGGGGTGCGCATGGAATAATTTTCATCGACTATGCTGAGAAGGGAAAAACCATCAATAGCGAATATTATATAAAGTTATTGGTGCGCCTGAAGGCAAAAATGCAAAGAAACTGCCCCAAATGAACAAGAAAAAAGTGCTCTTTCATGAAGACCGTGTCACAAGTCAATGGTTACGGTGGCAAAATTGCATTAACTGAAGTTCCTCATCCACTTCTCCAGATTTGGTTCCCAGCGACTTCGCAGACCTCAAAAAAATGCTTACGGGAAAGAAATTTGGCTCCAGTAAAGAAGTTATCGTCGAACCTGAGGCCTATTTTGAAGGTAAAGACAAATCCTCCTACAAGAAAGGTATAAAAATGTTAGAAAAGCATCGAACTCATTATATCGTTCTTGAAGGAGACAATATTGATGAATAAAGTCGAATTTTGCAAAAAAAAATGTGTTTTATGTAACTAGACCAAAAACTTCTCGGGCTACGTATTACATATTTTTTGGTCGCGGTAGTCTAATATAATGACCATCATATTAACACTTTCTTTTATAACTACTGTGAAGTTTTGAGGATTTGAAATTTTCTGCTATTTTATCTATTGTCTGAACTGGTAAATAGAATAATTAAATTAGAGCCCCATACATAAAGTTCCTAACCACAACATTAAAAAATAATTTTAAACCTATGTATTATCCAAAACAGAAAATTAAATGAATTGGAAGGTATTTTTACAGGGTAGTTCAAACACTAATTTTTATCAATATAATTAGTTTACATCTGTGAATATAAATGGAATGAATATAAACAGTACAAAAATAACCAGTCTTTACTGATGGGTGATTTTAACATGTAGTTCGACAGGAATTTAGTCATTTTTAAAAGGTTAGTTAGATATCCAGAATAATATTGTAATTGTTCATTTACTTTCGCTGGCTAATCTGTTTAATTCTTATGTATGTACAAAACATAATGACATATAAATATTTTAATTTTGTGTAAAATACTTAGATATGTATGTAAATAAGTAGGAAATGTCAAAGAAATAATACGAGTTTGAATTCATTTATTAGTGTTTTCTAGTATATCATTACTTTAGCAGGTAGCCTATACCAAAAATTGCTTGGCACAAGAAAAATATAAAAAAAAAACCTAATATAGACACCATCGCCATATCGACTGATAATATTCAGATCTATCTAAATCACTTTACATTGTTGCAGTGTTACTCGTATTACCTTGCCCGAGCTCCTTAAAACAGTTAAAATAATGTAACAAGATAGTTTATGGGGTTTTATGGCAATAAAGATAATTGTGTTTTCTGGAATAGACTATAACTATTTTGTTTCACGCATGTTAATTTACAAGCGTAAGTTTTTAGCGTTTTTAAACTAACCATTTAAAAATTTTAAATATTTTTAAATTAATTATAAATTAATAATAGTTAAGTTATATATATAAAAAAAAAAATATATTGCTTATTTGTAACTAATCGACTTAAGAATCTCTTTTAACTATAAATTAAAATATAAAAAATAACTAAAATTATCTCCCCACCAATAAGTTATACAGCTTGCGTATTTCGGGAATTATATTCGTCTGTATTACCCGAAAATCCAAAAATTTTCAGTGATTTTCTTTCCATCCGCTACAGTACTATTAACAGTCATTTTTTAACTACATTTTATGAACTACCTTGTAACATTTGATTTTACATGAAATGCGAAAAAAATCTCAGCCTAACTCTAAATCTTTTCCTAATTTTAAAACAGATGGTTCGTCGCTGTAGGTTTTAGATGATCACCCAAAAGGTATGACGCAGCACCACTCGAACCCAAAAATGACGTAAAGGGTGACGACAGAGCCGCAGCTGCAGCTGCATGATGTGACTGAAGATGACTTGGTTGTGAGGATAAAACTTTGTTCGCTTGTTGTACTAAAAGTGCGGTGTTACATGACTGAGGGCTCACGGAGGACCATTTATTGTTGTTTGAAATTGAATCTTCACAGAGTTTGCCTGCAAAATTAAAAATATTTTTATTAGATCCTCATTCTTAATTAAACATAGCCGGTCAACTGCAAGTTGGTCTTGCGCAATTAGTGTTCCGTCTGTTGATTGCTTTTAAAATAAAAATTTTCCTTAAGGAAGTATAAAATGATCAGTGACTTCACAAAATACATCCCAAATGAGTTTTCAACAAAGTTTTTTCCGATTTTTGGTGAACCTTGAAACCTTTAAATTTTTGTTTTTTTTTATACCAGATGAATTATTAAAGGTAATGCACTCGTGATAATTTTCGTTCAATGTGCACCCTATAGAGAATATTCCAGATTTTTTCAGCGATTTTTCGCACTTTTTTAAAATGAATATAATGAGAATTGTGCGCAACTATTAAGTTATATATATTTTTGAACTCGTCTTTTTACAAGCTTTCATTTAATACCACACTCGATAACCTGGTAAAAAAAAAATTAATTTTCATTTTCACCCCCCCTCTGATGAGGCCATTAATTCCTATCTTAGGGCTAACTTTCAACTTTCTATGTCAAATAGTTTCAGAGAGAATCGGGTGACACAGACAGACAGACGGGCGGACACCGAAGCGATCTTATAAGTGTCCCGCACGGAACATTAAAAAAATTACTAGACAAATACAACATAGCGCTATAATTTGTATTCAAATCTTGCGAATTTTTTGACTTTGAACAGCTTGACAGAATTACAGGTTTTCCGAATTTAGGCTAAATATCGAACCATTAGATTTGCTAACAAATTAAATAAGGCGCCGCTGTTATGAATCTTGTTTCCAAAAAAATGCTTTTTTTATACATGGAACAAAGAGTTCCATATATAGATCCATGTCAAAGTTGTTACCTAATGACCAGATTACAATGATTAAAACTTTCTGAGAATCTAAGTAGAAGTATGTATGCTATATGCTACTTTGCCAGTCGCATTGTACGTTCCTAAGAATAACAGACCACTCCCTAGCTATTTAATTCTTTTATTTTTTTTTAAATCCCAACCGGTCTTAATGCTGGTTTAAGGACATAAACTACCAAAAATTTTTTTTTTTCAAATCTCTGGACTAGATTATTTCCTTAAATATATTTAGAATTAAAAAACATACAGCTTGGTTAACAGATAATATTCTTCTCTTAATGTCTTTCACACACAATACGCTATCTAATTGGCGTAAAAACAAGAAATCGAGCTAATTGTAATTATTATAAATCTCTAAGAAACTACACCATTTTAGCGTGAAGTAAGGGCAAGAAGATATATTTTTAGTGTTCCTTTTGGAACACTTATAAGATCACTTCGATGTCCGTCTGTCTGTCTGCGGTCTGTCCGTCTGTCCATCTGTGTGTCACACCCGATTTTCTCCGAAACTATTTCACATTGAAAGTTGAAATTTGGCACTAATATAGGAATTGGCGGCCTCATCAGAGCCGTGTGGTTTTGAAAGTTAAATTTTGACTTAAGGGGTTAGTTTTGGGGTGTGAAATCGGAAGTGAAAAAAAAGTTTTTTTTTAGGTGTGGTGTCAAATGAAAGCTTGTAAAAAGACGAGTTCAAAAATATATTTAATGTAATACTTGCGCACAATTCTCTTTGTATTATTTTTAAAAGTGTGAAAAATCGCTGTCCCCCCACCTTATCTGGAAAAGTACTCATCAAAAAATTTTGAAAAAACTCTGGAATATTCGCTACAGGGTGTAGATTAAACGAAAATTATAACGAGTGCATTACCTTTAATAATTTATCTGGTATATAAAAAAAAACAAAAATTTCAAGGTCTTCACTTTTCACTAGAGATTGGAAAAAAAAACTTGGATGAAAACTCATTTTTGATTTGTTTTGTGAAGTCACTGATCATTTTATACTTCCGTATCGAAATTTTTATTTTAAAAACAATCAACGTACGGAACATTATTTGCGCAAGTCCAACTTGCACTTGACCAGTTATTTTTACTAAACTTTAATACCAGTGGCATTAGTATAGTTTTAAAAATATGAAAATGTTATATATGAACAAAAAGTTACCTTTCTAATCCTGATAAAATAAATGTATATTTATTGGTCAATATGTCAATTTTGAATTCTTTTGGAGAAAAGACAACTGTAATATCTGTGGGCAATCGACCAGAAAATTTATGTGAAGATGGAAATATAGAGATATAATAGGTGTTTTGGTTAATAATATCGATTTTTTCGCAACATTTAAGCGTTTATTTCCACCATAAAATGAATTACCTTAATAATCAAAGTATTGGCCATCGTTAGCTATGACTTTTTCCCATCTTTCTGTCAAAGGATGGATTCCGCACCAGAAAAACTTTTCATCTTTTGAGACCAAGCCAAATTTTCACTTCTTCGTAAGAATGTAAGTGTTGTTTTGAAATTCCGTGCTGCATCGATCGAAATAAGTGGTAGTTTGAAGGGGCTAAGTCCGATGAATACGGCGGGTTGGATAGAACATCCCATTTGATGTTTTACATATAGTTTTAACACATTTTGCAACATAGGGCCGAGCATTGTCATGTTGAAAGACGACTTTATCGTGTCTTAGGGCGTAATCTGGTCTTTTTTCCTTCAATATTCGGTTCAAGTTTATCAATTGTTGTCGATATCGATCGCCAGAAATCGTTTCACCAGATTTTAGCAGTTCGTAATAAACAGCTCCTCTACTTTCCCACCAAATACACAGCAAAGCATTCTTTCCCTGTATATTGCTCACTGGATGTGATGTTGAAGGCTGGCCTGGGTCTACCCAAGTTTTTTGGGTTGGAGCATGTTCACCACAAGCTTCAACCAACAATTGATAACTTTCACCAGCCGTTTTCTTCAAATGAAAGAAGGTTATTAAAGTTCCCCGCAAAACGTCTTTTTCTGGTACGAAACACGACATATTCAAAGCTACGGATAAACTATATTTGATGATAATTAATAACGAACTGGATTTTAATCGCGTATGTTTACCTTCCAAAACGCCATAGATGTCACTAGTCTATACCAACAAGTGTATTAGTAACGCTATCTCTTAACAAAATCGACATTATTAACCGAAACCCCTATTACTTAAGATACAGGATACAGGATCTCTCGCAGCAGAAGACCATGCTACCATAGTCTCTCACATACTTACTTTTTTTCACTACTTACCACTGCTAACGGATATGGAAAATAACTGTAGTATTATTTTACATTCCCAGCTTATCTTCGGCCTTTTCCAAATCATACTATCAAATTTTGTAGATTTATATTTTTCTATTCTATTTGTTTAAAATAAAGACCTTATGTATTTTATACAACATTATCACCACTACTCGACACGCATTTCGTTAGCCATGTTTCATCAACTCATCATCACTCATAACATGGTTAGCGAAATTCGTGTCTGTTTCGTATAGTGGTGATAACTGTTGTGTAATGTTATTGTGCCTTATTTATACATTTATTAAGTACCCAACCTGTTATTATAATTAGTCGTAATTAGTTACTTTAAAAAAATAACGGAAATCAATTTATTTGTTAGTAATTTTTTATGTGTAGAGTACAGACTATTTACAAAGCTGCTGACCTGTCTTACATGAGTACCTCTAATTTTTGGTGACTAATAATACTCATGAACTAAATTTAGATATGACCCAGCTTCTGTAAAATGCACAACACAAAAATGCCTGATAATATGAAATTTTTGTTTATTAGGTCAATGTAATTCCAAGATGTAGGGGAAAACAGAGACATACCGCAACCATAGTGAAAATTTGCGATAACTACTTAAAATTGACAGATCTAGTAGTATGATTCTCCATAGTAATTAGAGTTTTTTTTTTAATAGAGTAGCATTATTTTTTATTACATAATTTAGGCCTTCTTATTATTATTTTTTTTTTTTTAAATTTTTAGCGATACTATTCCGATTTATGAGGTAATACCGACATCGCCTGTGGTAGTGCCTCCTAATGTACCACCACTATTATAAATTTGAAAAATGTAGGTACTTACGGAATAAAAAATGGTAATCTAAATATATCCGAAATACAAACAATTCAAAGACGTACTACCTAAGGTACTAAAAATATCTTTTAAAATTGATCTAATTTGGCAACTAGGGGCTTAAATTGACAAGCACACAAGTAAGCCAGCAGAAATTATGATGCCGTAACCTGTGTCCTAGGCCGGCAGACCTTCAGAAGAGGTCTTCAAAATTTGCTCAATTTTTGCAATTTGTAAATTTCGAAGATTCGAAGGTCGAAACGTTAATAAATATATAACAAACCCAAAAATAGTTTTAATGATCTAATTCCAAGAACACGTAAAGTAAAAAATATATATACCAAGTTCAAAGAACCTTACACTATATACCATATATATATATATATATATATATATATATATATATATATATATATATATATATATATATATATATATATACATATATATATATATATATATATATATATATATATATATATATATATATATATATATACATATATATTACCTTCTGTTACAATTTAATTAACAATCAAGTGGTGAAAAGAAAAAAAATCTCTATGCATAGCGTATATAGACCAAGAGGGCGATCCGAAATTTTGACCTGTCAACTAACCGTCTGCACAGTTGCTCATTCTGTCGGGAGAGTCGAATAAAAGCTTTTAACGTTGATTTTGCGGCACCCGTGCCCTGGAATGCCCAGGTAAGACTCAAAATACTACATCCAAAAATTGACTGCTGTCTAACCACGTGAATCAAGTACCATAACATTTTCTGACACTCAAAAAGCCGGGCACTCCAAAGAGCAGACGTCACCGAGGCCAGATACAGCTTTAGAGCCCAAAAAACGTCGATTCAAAAATAACCATAAAGAATCAATAAATTTCGTTTGTTCCTGATAAAATAATAGGAAACTTGCAAAAGGCAGACTCCGCCAATACCGGAGGATGAAACTGGACCCACTTTTTCCAGCCAAAAATGGTCGTTTTTCTAGTTTTTGAACTCGGAACTTTGGATGTAGCATTTTGGGCATTCCAGGGTACTAGGGCCGCAAAATCAGCGTCCGATAGAATGAACAACTTGGTCTAATATGAATGTGCGGCTTAACTCTTAACAGACATAAACTATATGTATATGTATATAAAATATAAATATATATATATATATATATATATATATATATATATATATATATATATATTATATATATATATATATATATACATATAGTACATATGCAGAGAGAAAGATCAAGAACTACTTGAAAACAGAAAATAAATAAATCATGTTGATAAAAGACATGTTGTGTAAGTGTTCTTATATACAGCAATTAAGAATATATATATATATATATATATATATATATATATATATATATATATATATATATATCAACATGATTTATTTATTTTCTGTTTTTAAGTAGTTCTTGATCTTTCTCTCTGCATCTGTACATAAAGTAGAAATGATGGACTGTAAGCTTGTTTTATGATTTCCTATTCCCAGAAGCAGATGCACTCCTTATTTCTAATAGGAGTTCTTAAATGTTAGAACTACTTTGTAAGTTCGTACTGATTTTATATTAGGAATTATCTTTTTTTATATTATATAAAAGCAACACTATGTTTTAATTTCCAATATATTTAAAGTCATTTGATAATTGTTTCACCATACAATGGCTTCTTCAGAAGTAAATCAGAAAGAAAAATATTTGGTAGTAATCCTGGTTATATAGTGCTTAAAACTGTCCTTAATTACCTAAGATTTTACTAATCATTTTATTATACTATTTACAGACAGAATTATTTTAAGAATGTAAATCTGTGATACTAATTCCGAGAACTAATAAAGATTAAGTAAGGATGAATGGTTTAAGTCTACCTGTTCGTTTAATAATTGATTGGAGTTTTTTTGTTTGTTAATTTCAAGACATTCAAGCAAATTTAATTTTTTAGATTTATTTTCTACATGTAGGATTTTTATCGTATCATCAAGATTATGGGATTCGTTTATTATATGGGTTGCGTAATGTGAATTGTTCTTATTTTTTAAATAACTATGTTTATGTTCTTTAATGCGTGTTTCAAAAGATCTACCAGTTTGTCCTACGTAGGTTTTAGTACAAGATCCACAATTTAATAAATAAACTCCGGATTTTAAGGATTTCTTAGATTTGGTTTTGTTATTCAAAATTATATTCCCTAAGGAATTACTGGTTTTGAATGCTATTTTATTGTTCTTTTTTATTAAATGTTTGGAAATTGTTTTAGTTATTTTCCCTGTATATGTGAGTGTACTAAATTTTCCTTTTTTGTCTTTAATTGTGGGATAAATTAGAGAGATTGCTTGTTTAAAGGATTTTTTATTCAAGATATTATCTATAATGTTGGGGTCATATCCATTATTAATTGCTATTTGTTTGATTATGTTGAATTCTTTGTTAAAATTAGTTTTAGTCATAGAGATATATAACAATCTATGTATGAAAGAGTTAAAAGCTGCCATTTTGTGAGGATAAGGGTGGGATGAACTATTGTGTATGATTGTGTCAGTATGCGAAGCTTTGTGAAAAATGGAGAAATCGTGTTTATAGTTCACTTTTGATATAGATATGTCTAAGAGATTTATAGAGTTATTGGTTTCTAATTCTATTGTATGGTAACATAACAATTGTCAAGTGACTTTAAATATATTGGAAATTAAAACATAGTGTTGTTTTTTATATAATTTTATTATGAATTTCCAACAAGTATCGGCTAACACAATCAAAGATTTTTTTTACATTTCTAAGCAACAGCAAACTTTAAAAAAGGTTTTAAAATGTTTTAAAGATTAGTCAATAAATTATAAAACTGTTGACCCTAAATGCTCAAGACTCTAAGTTTGGAAGTTAGTAGAAGAAGTTTCTGTTTCCCTGCTCTTGCTCTTCCAATGCAAAACACTTAAATTTCATCGCATGAGTTTCACGTCATTCTCGTAGCATTCACGTAGGACCCAGCCCTAGTTATCAAATAGACACTGAATCCGACTTATCATACCTGCTCTGCCAATATATATTTACCTCAAAATAAATATATTAAACTTAGCTCTTTCTAAAGATTTAAAATTAGAATCGTCACAAATACATCAATGTCACCAAAGTACGTTTTGTTTTTCAGTGTGGTATCATTGCCTTTTACTATAACATGAAGTAGAGTAATCAGAGGGGAAGATAATCAAACAAATTTCGTAAAAATGTCTAGCTGATAAAGCCAGATACTTACGGATAAAACTTAAACAAAAAAACATGTTTAGTTGTAAACACCTTGCAGCTGACTTTAAGAAAACCTAGGCGAAACCTAGTCGAACGAAAACATGCAATGCAAACGTGGACTGCATTTAAGTATTAGTTTGCGAGAATCTAGACACTCAGTACTCCACTATCCAATATATTTTTCGCAAAACCTATGTCCTCACCACTACAAGCTCACCAAAGGCCCAAATACTTTAACATTATTCTCAGATGTGGCACCTTTCCACCTTAATGACCATTTGAATACACAGAATTGACGTTATTAGGGTTAGGCAAATCTAAAACACCAAAGCCCACTTTACAAAATGTAACGTCTGTAACCTGAAAACCTAGTCTTAGAAAGATGAGGCGACATCATATACTTCAATCATCTTTGCTACTTATTGGGATCTTCCAGAAAAATTTGATTTCCCAAGAAAGTCACAAAAATTGGTCTCTACATAGTCCTATTGTGGACATATATCAAAACTAAAATTTGCAGTAAGAATCCTTGCTCCATGGAACAATTGAAATAAAATATCTTCAAAGGAATTATAGTGACTATGGAAACATGTCGAGTAGAGGTAAATGTTTTCACCACTCGGGCTACTTTTACATGACATAAATGCACAATTTATTAATCTATGACAATTGGCTTAATTAAATTTATAGCCTTTTTACGAAAGTTTTAATATGTAAATACAACCTATATTTTAGCTGTGTTATTTATCTATATAGAAAGACAGAACGTCTATGCATCAAAATATTATGTACGCCAGAATCGAACTCGACAATATTATTTTTATATTCTGTAGATATAAATTCAGGGAGAACATCTGGCAGACATCTAAATGTTTTACGAGTGTTGTTTATTTTCTGAACGCTAGCCATGGGGGGCACTACCCAAAACAGGGAATAACTGTTGGAGAAATGATTAAAATGATGCTTGTTTAAGTAGTTGAACTGAGATCGGAGGTGTGAAGTAAATCACTCCAAACATGAATATTATTAATATTTAGTCTATATAATACAATCAAATATTTCTGGATACTGATTTATTTACTTATTCATTTATCATTTTCCTATACACTAAAAAGAACAAACAAAATATGCTATTCATAACATTATTTCCCACCAAATCAATAATCCTTTAAAAACTCTATTAAGTGGAGTAAAGACATGTAGCGAACACTGGACAAAATTCCAACTCCGACTTATGGAAAAAATTAGCTCATATCAGCATACATGCAACGCTGCTGAAATCCTGAATGTCGATCGCCCGTGGCTGCTATTTAAACCTTATATTTATTAATTTTAATGGCAGGCCTTATGTAGTTATATGTAGCTTATTAAAGTACAAATTTAAAAAATATTTAACTGTCTATTATAAGCATAATTTTAATTATTTTCTTCTCTATTAGCGAAAATTATTAACGATAATTTTACTTTAAGAAATTAGAGTTTTAATAATATTACGAAAGCCGATGAATCATAGAGTATTTTAAATTTTAGAAATCTAACATTTACATTCAACCAAATAGTTACACGTCGGAATAGGAATGGCATAGTCGTTCTAGTTTAAGCCCGCTTTTAATCTTGGATCGCTTTTGAAGGTAAACATGCAGAGCCTCGATATTTTCTAAGAAAATTTGCAATTTTCTATAATAAAAGTTCTGATTAACTTGAATCTACATAAAGGAGCTCAAAAATAGATTTATGGACAGCAGCAAAAATATGTTAATTGGAGAATAAATATAATTTTGATAGTTATATATACCCTCTCACCACGAACTTTCTTTAATGTCTGGCAATTCAGAAACGAAATTAAAAAATGTGGTAAAATGGAAAAAAAAACTATATTTGACTTTGTATCACCTTGAATATATGCACACTTCCTAAACCCAAAATAAAAGAAAATACTTATTTATGAGTAATACACATTATTTAAGGATATTAATAATATTAGTAAGTTTTTAAAAAATCTTTTACACATTTAGAACAGAAATAATGTCACTTCGCTTTTTTCGATATATCACAAAAACTTCTAGTTCCAAATAAGGTGAAAAAATATGTTTTGTCAAAGTATTAGTAGAAAATGGATTTTTTGAATTATGCAAAACAAGATATTTAAAGAACATTTTATAAAAATGGTTAGGATAAAATGACTACATGAAGAAGAGAAGGTAATTTACTTTCATGAAAACTAAACTGTTTTAATTCCGTAATTTATTTTAAAACACTACAATTTCTATATTTAACATTTTTGCCCAACTGCTGAAATAAGCAAGTCGCCGATACATATTTATATATATATATATATATATATATATATATATATATATATATATATATATATATATATATTTAACATGTAGGCAGAAAAGTTTTTGGTGTGACAGATAGATGTCGACCTTTTCAAACACTCCATACGATTTTTAGGAAGTACCAACTTTCAAACGATACGTGTCAAAATTTCATGACATTTCGACTATTAGTTTACAAGTTATAGTGGTTTTAGTGAGGCTACTTTTGACATTTTCAAAACAATGGAAAAAATCGAATTTTATGTATTGATTAAACACTGTTCTTTGATGCGAAAAAATACCGTTCAAGCAAAGCAATGGCTTGATAAGTGTATGCTGAATTTAAACGCGATCGTACAAACATAAATAATGCTGAACGCTTTGAACGCCCAATGAGATGACTCCAGAAAACATTAAAAAAAACACAAAATTGTTTTAGATGACCGTAAAGTGAAATTGCATGAGAGAGCTGACACCCTAAGGATATCAAAAGAACGTGTTGCTCATATTTTGCATGACCATTTGGGCATGAGAAAGCTCTGTTCGAAATGGGTATCGCGTTTGCTCACAATGGACCAAAAACAACAACGTGTTAATGATTCTGAGCGCTATTCAAGCCCAATAGAAAGGATTTTTTATACGACATGTGACAATGGATGACACATGAATCCATCACTATACACCAGAATCAAATCGGCGGTCAGCTGAGTGGACAACAGTTTGTTAAAGCCGCCCGTAGACACCACAGTCGTCTGGGAAGATTTTGGTCTCTGTATTTTGGGGTGCGCTTGGAATAATTTCTATCGACTATGTTGAGAAGGGAAAAACCATAAATAGCGAATATTATATAAAGTTATTGGTGCGTTTGAAGGCAGAAATAGCAAAGAAACGGCTCCAAATGAACAAGAAGAAAATGCTCAAGACAATACACCCTGTCATAAGTCAATGGTTACGATGGCAAAATTGCATGAATTCAAGTTCCTCATCAACCGTATTCGCCATATTTGGACTATTATCTTTTCGCAAACCTCAAAAAATGCTCGCGGGAAAGAGATTTGGCCCCAATGAAGAAGTTATCGTAGAAACTGAGGCCTATTTTGAAATCAAAGACAAATTCTTCTACAGGAAAGAGATAATGTTGATGAATAAAGTCTAAGTTTGCAAAAAAAAAAAAATGTGTTTTAAGTGGCTAGACCCAAAACTTTTCAGCCTACGTTTTATATATATGATAAATATCACCACAAGAACGTTTTCATAATAAAATTCAGGAAATAAAATATTGTAACAGATTTCTATGATTTTTAAGTAAGTTTTCATATTATGTTAGATTGATAAATTTCAAGTTTATGGTCTTGTACTACATAAAATCATAACTTTAATTGGCTTACTAATTTAAACTCCTAATTACCAAATTAAATCAGTTTTAAAATTACACTCTTTTAATGAGTGAAGCAGCAAAAGTCATTGGAAATTTGTTTAGTGGGATAGTAAAATATCAATGATAGTCTTTTAAAACATATGTACAAGTGAACTGTAAATTGACGATGGACTAATCTAGAAAAAACTGATCAAAATTTAAAGAAGTTATGGAGTTTGGAAAATATTATTTCAAAATTCAGAAACCAATCAATCAATAAACATCGATTTAATGGATGCAAGACAGATTTTTTCACTTGACCTGTATGCACAGTGCCAGTCTTAAATATTTCAGCCCAATCTTGGCCTTTTGAGAACCCTAAACTCAAATCGGATATTAATATAATCATTCGCGATATCATTTACTGTAAGATAATTATTAAAATACTTTGAATTTGACATTCCTCAGTTACTGGAAAACAAAAAAATAAACTAAGTCTAAAGTATGTGTTTTCTATATTCCTAGTCAAGGTTAAATGCTTGGGGGAACGGATTGATAGCCTGTCAAGCCTATCAAAATTAGCTAAAAATTTTATGTCGATATATTTTGAAATTTGACCTTTTCCGACAGCCATTGCGTCAAAACTATTACTTCATGTAAAGACTGCTTTAAAACAGGTTAAAATTCAAAAAAATATGAAAGATTTTGAAAGAATTGATTCGAAAACATAACATAGATAGTGTTTCGCCTAGCTAAAAGCAATTTAAAACCAATATTTATCATTAATAAAATTTAAACATTTCCTGTAAGTAAAAATTTAAAGGTTTGTGAAAAATATGCTTCAAGGCAAGAAGGTAAGTAAAATATGGTATTAGTGATACCTTTTTAAGGCACTGCTTATTGATTATTTCTTATTTCTCTTGCTGTTTTTATTTGATAAAATTTTTAAGTCAAGTCCTAAATTTAAAAATATTTTACCAAAATTGAAAATAAAAATATAGAAGTGTATCAACAATGATATCATTAAAAAAAAAATTGGCAGAGTATAAAGAAAACAAACTATATTTTTATTGACCTTGAGCATGTCTTATTTGTCATAATGTAAGTTTTTATTTTTTTGTAATATTACAAATAACATTTTGAAAATTGCTGTTACAAACTGATTTCACAATATACACGACAAACTATTAATAAAGCTAGAAAACCAATAAAATGAAAATTGCTTTTAATAAATCTAGTTTATGAATTCATAAATATAGGACTATTTAAACTTGCCAAAATAATGTTTGGCAAATTAATCAGGTAGGATAAAATTTTATTTTAGTCAAGTCATCACGTATACTAATAAAATAATAAATTTACAGTTTCCAGGACTAAAATTTCCGTAGAGAAATATTTGCCAATTCAATTTGTTTTTTGAATATTTAATTCTTTATGAGACTAGACCGGAATGTAGCATGTCGCAGGATGAGCGCAAGATGACGCCATAGCTTTCATTCTGAAGGTTTTACGAAATCTACAACAGTAACATTTTCCGTCAAGAACTATATATAACCAATATAATGTTAATATACGATAATTTTGAGCCCAGCAGGACCGGAATAAAATTATTTATAAATCAAAAATTACAATGTGGTTGACTTAGGATTACAATTAAATAATTTCAATAATTGATAATTAATGGTGGAATATATAAGAGAACTATTTAAGCTGTGAAATATTCACGGAAATGGACACGATTGCATTTTAAAAATTTTTAACGATTTGTACGTGTTTTTCGAAAGTTCTGTATCTTTTTTATTAATATGTAGTCAACACCTAATATAAGATCCATATTTTATGTAAAAAACATTTTTTGGGATAGCGCGTCGCAACGTCCAGGTGGACAGGTATTAGAAAAAAAGAAGGAAGATGAAAAACCTAGCTTTTATAGGCGAAATAGCTCTCTAGGTATTCGGAAATTGAAAGTAAAATCAACTTCAGCATATCTTTCTTTCTTTTTTTTATAAAGAAGCTTCTAATTCACTTAACAACGTTAAAACTTAAATCATTTTTCTTATCAGTATCAATAACATAAATAAATAATAAATGTCGTTCAAATTAATCAAACAATTAAATTAAACGATTTGCTACAGTACAGGGCGGATCTAAAAAGGAGGCTTCCGTATTTGCCCACATAATTAAGACAATGACTATCTGATTGTAAAATATGGTAGAATTTTTTGGAGTTCGTCAGATACTCAGGGAGTGTTAATAATGCAACAGCGAATAGTAAGAAATAAGTGAGGTATAAGCTCCCATGGATTTTATCGTGTCCACTTCAAGAAGCTCTTACTTTTGACAGTTGCAAGAATTTACATATAAAGTATCTTCTTTCTGCAGTGAAGAACAAGATCAAATTGAATATGCAGTATGAGTCTAGAACTAAGAAAAACTCCCTTACAATCCTAAAACATCGATTATCTCTAAGTGATAAGAATTCAATAATTAATATGATTAAGAAATACAACACTTTACTGTCTTTTAAAAAACTTTTAGCTTTCTTTGAGATTTTAATAATTTAATCATCTGGTGTGATTCTACTGTACCCTCTATGTATTCTATTTAGCGATTTTAACCATTTTTAGTGTTCCGTACGGAACACTTCGGTGTCTGTCTGTCTGTCTGTCTGTCACACCCGATTTTCTCCGAAATTATTTGTCATAGAAACTTGAAATTTGGAAATAATATAGGAATTGATGGCCTCATCAGAGCCATGTAGTTTTGAAAGTTAAATTTTGACTTAAGGGGTTAATTTTGGGGGGTGAAATCGGAAGTGAAAAAAAAATTTTTTTACTAGGTCATCGAGTGTGTTGTCAAATGAAAGGTTGTGAAAACACGAGTAAAAAATATACATATAATGTAATACTTGCGCGCACTTTTCTTTGTATTATTTTCAAAAAATCGCGAAAAATCTCTGTCCCGCGCCTTATCTCGAAAAGTACTTATCAAAAAATTTTGAAAAAATCCTGGAATATTCTCCACGGGGGGTAGATTGTACGAAAATTATCACGAGTGCATTACCTTTAATAATTTATCTGGTATTTAAAAAAAAACAAAAATTTCATGGTCCTCAGATTTCAGTAAAGATTTGAAACAAACTTTGTTGAAAACTCATTTGGGGTGTATTTTGTGAAGTCACTGATCATTTTATACCACCGTAACATAAATTTTGACTTAAGGGGTTCGTTTTGAGGCGTGAAATCGGAAGTGAAAAAAAATTTTTTTACTAGGTCATCGAGTGTGGTGTCAAATGAAAGGTTGTGAAAACACGAGTAAAAAATATATATATAATGTAATACTTGCCCGCACTTTTCTTTGTATTATTTTCAAAAAATCGCGAAAAATCGCTATCCCGCTCCTTATCTCGAAAAGTACTTATCAAAAAATTTTGAAAAAATCCTGGAATATTCTCCACGGGGGGTAGATTGAACGAAAATTATCACGAGTGCATTACCTTTAATAATTTATCTGGTATTTAAAAAAAAAAACAAAAATTTCAAGGTCCTCAGATTTCAGTAAAGATTGGAAACAAACTTTGTTGAAAACTCATTTGGGGTGTGTTTTGTGAAGTTACTGATCATTTTATACCACCGTAACATAAATTTTGACTTAAGGGGTTCGTTTTGAGGGGTGAAATCGGAAGTGAAAAAAAATTTTTTTACTAGGTCATCGAGTATGGTGTCAAACGAAAGCTTGTGAAAACACGAGTAAAAAATATATATATATAATGTAATACTTGCGCACACTTTTCTTCGTATTACTTTTAAAAAATCGCGAAAAATCGCTGTCCCCTACCTTATCTCGAAAAGTACTGATCAAAAAATTTTGAAAAAATTCTGGAATATTCTCCACGGGGTATAGATTGAACGGAAATTATCACGAGTGCATTACCTTTAATAATTTATTTGGTATATAAAAAAAAAAATAAAATTTCAAGGTCACCAGTTTTCAGTAGAGATTGGAAACAAACTTTGTTGAAAACTCATTTGGGGTGTGTTTTGTGAAGTCACTGATCATTTTATACCACCCTAACAAAAATTTTTATTTCAAAAACCATCAACGTAAGGAACACTAATTGTACAAGTTCAACTTGCACTTGACCGGTTTTTTTTTGTTTTTATGGTTACTTACAAGAAATTTCGTATATTTTCATTAGACTTTATCCTGTATATCAGTTTCAGAATTCTTAGGGTTGAAAAATTTAAGAATTCTGTTATTTGTTAGTTATTTAAAAGATGGGAAAAGAGTATTACCAGAGTTGCTTCGTATATATCGTCTTTTATACTATTTTGAGTGTTTTCGGAGTCAAGAGAGAAATTCATATTATTTTTTCATTATTTTCAATTTCAGTGTGAGTAGTACGAGGCGTTCTAAATACTTTCCTGAGTTCAATTTTTTATGAATAATGTGTTACTCTATTGTACCCATCTATCTTTAGAGATATCCGCTCACTTGCAATACTTATTCTTTAATGAGAAAGGCAAGCCAGCATTTATTTATTTTCTAAATGCCAACGTTAAGTATGTGTACAACTACTCTCGTCTCTAAGTAAAGATATTTTATTCCTAAAAAAAAATCACTCTCTTCCATAATATCTACATCACGAAGAAGGTAAAACGGGTTGGAGTCAATAAAGTTTGTTTAGTTTAAATACAGTTATAGGAATTCTTTTTTGTATGTTAAGAAATTAAACAAATTTCGAACATGAGTATTTATGGACATACATACATATATATATATATATATATATATATATATATATATATATATATATATATATATATATATATATATATATATATATATATATATATATATATATATATATATATATATATATATATATATATATATATATATATATATATATATATATATATATATATATATATATATATATATATATATATATATATATATATATATATATATATATATATATATATATATATATATATATTATATATATTACCTTTATATATATATATTATATATATATAAAGGTAATAGAGAGGATCTGTGAGAAATATCTCGAATTTATCATGTCATTTCTCCTGGTCAGTGTTCTTAATGACTAGGTTCTGAAAATCAACTTATTTTGGTTTAGAAAAAAATATTAATATTATACGTAACTGCTTTCAAATGCACAGGCCAGCGATACAAACAGCTTGTTGTAGGTGTTTTAAATATTTTGTGATTAATGTCTCGCCATAAGGTATGGTTTCCTTTTTAAAAATATCAGTCATTAATAATTGAGTAATGATTATTTTTAATGAGAAAGGCAAATTACCTATTTATTTTAAAATTAACATTTGCAACGAAGTTACAGTGTAAAAAGCTTTACCAATTTTTATGATCTCGCACATTATAAACTTTGGCAACATATGGAATCCATCCTTATAATTAATTATTAATTATTGAATTCCTGGTACAGTCAGATAGTTAAAACACTTTTTGAATTTATAGATTTTAAAAATATATTTAAAAAACCGGTCAAGTGCAAGTTGAACTTGCACAATTAGTGTTCCTTACGTTGATTGTTTTTGAAATAAAAATTTTTTGTTAGGGTGGTATAGAATGATCAGTGACTTCACAAAACACACCCCAAATGAGTTTTCAACAAAGTTTGTTTCCAATCTTTACTGAAACCTTGAAATTTTGTTTTTTTTTTTTATATACCAAATAAATTATTAAAGGTAATGCACTCGTGATAATTTTCGTTCAATCTATACCCCGTAGAGAATATTCCGGAATTTTTTCAAAATTTTTTGGTCAGTACTTTTCGAGATAAGGTAGGGGACAGCGATTTTTCGCGATTTTTTAAAAGTAATACGAAAAAAAGCCTGCGCAAGTATTACATATAACATATATATATTTTTACTCGTGTTTTCACAAGCTTTTATTTGACACCACATTCGATGACCTAGTAAAAAAAATTTTTTTTCACTTCCGATTTCGCCCCTCAAAACGAACCCCTTAAGTCAAAATTTATGTTACGGTGACCTTGAAATTTCTGTTTTTTTTTTTATATATCAGATAAATTATTACAGGTAATGCACTCGTGATAATTTTCATTCAATCTACACAGCGTGGAGAATATTCCAGAATTTTTTCAAAATTTTATGATAAGTACTTTCCGAGATAAGGAGGGTGAACAGCGATTTTTCGCAATTTTTTAAAAATAATACAAAGAAAAGTGCGCGCAAGTATTACATTATATATATATTTTTTACTCGTGTTTTCACAAGCTTTCATTTGACACCATACTCGATTACCTAGTAAAAAATTTTTTTTTTCACTTTCGATTTCACCACCCAAAACTAACCCCTTAAGTCAAAATTTAACTTTCAAAACTACATGGCTCTGATGAGGCCATCAATTCCTATATTACTACCAAATTTCAACTTTCTATGACAAATAGTTTCAGAGAAAATCGGGTGTGACAGACGGACAGACGGACAGACGGCCAGACGGACAGACGGACAGACGGACAGACGGACAGACGGACAGACAGACGGAAATACACCGAAGTGATCTTATAAGTGTTCCGTACGGAACACTAAAAACGAAATAGAAAACTCAAGAAATTTTCTTGGTCTAAATGGAGAACACGGTTTTGAAATTCAAACAAACACACGGACAGACACAACGGTACATAACAAATCATGCCACTCAATACAACATAAATTAGCAGCACAGTTAATTGTTAAAATGAACGAAACATCATTAAGCAGATTGTAATAAATAATCGATACACAATACACATAACAGAAAAAAATATAAACAGAAAATTATACAAAAATGCAATAAATTTAGTTTTCCCTGCACAAAGAATCCCAACAAAAATACAGTCTACTCGTATATCAAGTAAGAACGTGTCTGCGCGATGATTTTATTTTTGGTAGATACGATTCTAACGATTCAACAAAAAAATCGGTAGAGGAAACCTTTGTCTACAACGCATTTTTATTAAAAGTATCATTTGATTCCGAACTTTCGTCGAAATCACGTAAAATCCAAAATGAGTCACTTCTTTGCGTGTTGGTTCGAGGCAGTCTCTTTTTGTTCCTATTCAAAGGGGCCGCTAATTATATTAAAAAGTCGGTGTCACTTGTGAAGAAGTGGGTGAATCATTTTAATGAGACGAAAAATGTCGACGACTTGACAAAACGTGGCTCGGTAGGCAAAGTCGAAAAACGAATCGTGTCTGTTTTCACTGGACCCGAAATTGACGTTTCGTCAAGGAGCGGTAAAAATTAAGAAAATCGGGTTTGAATGTGTCCCATAAGACATCTTCGTGCTTATGATGTCAAATTCCGAAACATGTTGAAGAAAGCTTTGCTGGGCGAAAATCACGTCGCGAAGCGGCTCGCTTGGGTCCACTATAAATACTTGAGTGGCCCTCATAATCGCCGGACGTCAACCCTATTGAAAACGATTAGTCCTTTGTAAAGAGAAAGCTCAGAGGAAAGACTCTGAGGACTTTGACTCAGTTGTCTCGCGAGATTTGAAAAGTATGCAGAAAAGCTTGTCGACAGCATGCCTCGAAGATGCCAGGCGATTATTAATGCAGGCGAAGATTGAATTATTGATAATAAGTTAAGTGTTGCCAAAAACATATACAAAACAAACAAGAAGAAGTTTTTCAATAATGATAAAAAATACTACCTCAGTTGTTTAAAAAGGAAATCAGATTTGTACTATGCCAATTATTTAATTGAAAATTATCAAAACTTGGAAGTTTCCAATTAGTCTATTCCAAAAAATGCGCCAAACTTAATCTGCTGGAATCTTCAGAAATAAATAAATTGAAAAACATAGGTTACCTACTAAAAATGGTAAATTACACCTTAACACCTTACCATTTTTTAATTTAATAGCCCCATTTATAAATAGAGTCATTTACATATCTGGGAATACTAATTAATGATGGTCAAAAAAGAACGAAGTTCCAGAAATGATGTCACAGCACGAACTGGGGATACTTTGTGTTTGGTGGGATTGGAAGACAATCATGCAACCTGAGCTGCTGCAGCCTGGCCAAACGATTGAGCAGATTGACGTCAGTGATAGACAAAAATCGGCAGAAATTAGTCAACAGAAATGGAGTCGTCGTCCACCATGACAACGCCAGACCACACACATATTAAATGACACTTCAAAAATTGAGAGAGCTTAGCTGGGAAGTTTTAATGAATCCACTATATAGCCCTGACCTGGCACCCTCAGGTTTGGTCTGTACAGAACCTCAAGAATGGTGTCAAGTTGTCACATTTTTTTGTCCAGAAACAACGGAAGTTCTACAGTGGTAAGACTACCAGGTGTACAAGTATGAAATGCGGATGGTGCACCAATGCAGTTTGTGCTATAAAGATTTGACACTGCGCCATTTTGTTGTGTCATCAACAAGTGTCAGACGCGCAAGAGTGATAAATTGGTATAGTTTGTGCATAATGTTGTGTTCAATATGTCGAAATTTATACCGAACAAAGAGCATTCGCGGACAGCATTACTTATTTGTTTTCATTTGAAGAAAACTGCTGTTGAATCATACGATTACTTCGAGAAGCTTATGGTGAATATGCTTCATCGCAAGATACATGTGAACGATGGTTTCGGCGTTTCAAAAGTGGTGACTTCGATGTTGCAGACAAGGAACGTGGAAAACCGCCAAAAAAATACGAAGATATGGAATTGCAAGCAGTGTTGGACGAAGATGATTCGCAAACACAAAAACAATTCACCGAGCAATTGGGCGTTAGTCAACAAGCTGTTTCCAATCGGCTACGAGAGATAGGAAAGATTCAGAAGACGGTAGATGGATACCACACGAGTTAGACGACAGGCAAATGGAAAAGCGCAAAAACACGTGTGACATTTTGCTCGCTCGGTACAAAAGGAAGTCGTTTTTTTGCATCGTATAGTTACAGGGGATGAAAAGTGGATTTATTTTGGAATCTCAAGCGCAAAAAATCATGGGTTGACCCAGGCGCATCATCCACATCGAACGCAAGACCGCATCGCTTTGGCAGAAAAAACGATGCTCTGTGTTTGGTGGGATCAGAGGGGCGTGGTCTATTATGAACTGTTAAAACTTGGGAAACGGTTAATACTAAACGTTACCAACAACAATTGACTGATTTGAACAGTTCGCTGCTTGAAAAAAGGCCAGAATACCGAAAGAGGCAACACAAAGTCATTTTTCTTCATGACAATGCTCCATCACGTACGCAAAACCAGTTCGCGACACGTTGGAAGCACTCAGCTGGGAAGTTCTACCCCATGCGGCTTACTCAGCAGACTTGGCTCCTTCCGATTACCACTTGTTTGCATCGATGAGTCACGCACTTGCTGAGCAGCGCTTTGGTTCGTACGAAGATGTGAAAAAATGGCTCGATGAATGGTTCGCAGCAAAAGGGGAAGATTTTTACTGACAAATTGCCCGAAAGATGGGAAAAATGTATAACAAGCGATGGAGCATATTTTGAATAAAGCACTTTTTATCATTCTTCCGAATTTAATATGTTTTTTAGAAAAAAATCCGCCTTTCATACTTGTCCACCTGGTACAGTGCTGCCAAAAGAATGGCGGAAGGTCATCAAACAGAATGGGCGTATTAGGAATAATGAAGTTCTTTCAAAATATGAAAACAATTGTCTCAATTTTAATTTCAAAAGGATCGATCGTTTATATTAAAAACTAGTCCACAAAATGCTATTTTTCAGGAAAAAAAAATAATCAAAGGGTAATAAAATTCCACACAAATGCACAAAAAATAATATTTGTTATATGTATGTAATGTACAATATTCAAGATTTGCAGGAATATTTTCTTTCGTTTCTCAGTATTTTAGTTAAAAGATAGTTTCGACTATGTCTTGGCAGATTTAAAATGCCAAGATTATTCTCAAGGCGAATAAATATTAGTGCACATTTAATAATAAAACAGTAGTAGTTAGTAAACTCAAATAAAGTGAACATCCTTTTCCATGACAGCATGCCCACCCGGTTGGGTCTTTCCATGCCGGCAGCCGAAGAGTTGACAGTAATGGAAATAAACGAGAGGCGGCGGGCAATTTTCTAGATTAAACGTCAGGGAGAGGCGGCTGATACCGAACTCCTGCTGTCCAACAGCCAAATCCTGTAGGACGCAGGAAAGCGTGTGTGTCAGGGATAAAATAACAGGGATTGACTCGACTTGTTTGATTTTTGCTTTTTTTGCTGCTTGTTATAAGGTAGTCGTCAAAATCTGCTGATTTTCCTGTTAAAGTAAGTAAACAAACGAGAGAATCTGAGTAATTATATGTATTGGACACTGAAAATAAATATATTATATTATTTAGGGGGTTACATACTCTTCGAATTTTCAAAAATTCGATTTTTTTATGGATTTTTATTCTCCATGCTTCTAAAAAATATTGAAAGAAAAATTTTAGGAAAATTCCATTCCATTACAAAGTCATAGCCTTAAATATGACCTGACGTCGGAGTGGAACTGCTACCTATTTTTAGACACTTTCTGCAATATTACTTAATCAATTTTTAATATTTTTTAATTTTTCTTTTTAAATCTTCATAATTATTTTTCTACAAAATGTCGGGACGTTTTTTAAATTTTCCTAATAGACAATTTTTTATGAATAATAAAACATAAATTTTGACTTCGGTGTATGTCCGTCTGTCTATCACACCCGATTTTCTCCGAAACTATTTGTCATAGAAAGTTGAAATTTGGTAATAATATAGGAATTGATGGCCTCATCAGACCCATGAAGTTTTGAAAGTTAAATTTTGACTTAAGGGATTAGTTTTGTGGGGGTGAAATCGGAAATGAAAAAAAAAATTTTTTTTACTAGGTCATCGAGTGTGGTGTCAAATGAAAGCTTGTGAAAAGACGAGTAAAAAATTTATATATAATGTAATACCTGCGCGCACTTTTCCTTGTATTATTTTAAAAAATCGCGAAAAATCTCGAAAAGTTCTTATCAAAAAATTTTGAAAAAATTCCGTAATATTCTCCACGGGGTGTAGATTGAACGAAAATTATCACGAGTGCATTACCTTTAATAATTTATCTGGTATATAAAAAAAACAAAAATTTCAAGGTCATCACTTTTCAGTAAAGACTGGAAACAAACTTTGTTGAAAACTCATTTAGGGTGTATTTTGTGAAGTCACTGATTATTTTATACCTCCGTAACAAAAATTTTTTATTTTAAAAGCAATCAACGTACGGAAAACTAATTGCGCAAGTTCAACTTGCACTTGACCGGTTATTTTTTCCTATAATGTAAAGTACAGGGTGATTCAACAATAGAGTAAAGTTCATTATCTCATTCGTTTCGGGAATGACGAAAAAATGTTAAATACAATAGTTTTAGGGAATGTTAAGGTGCACAATTTAAAATTATTTTTGAGTATACAGGGTACTTCAAAAAAGTGTGGCTGATATAACATATGTTTTTTTAAATAGAACATCCTATTTTCTAATTTATTTTTAAATTCTGCGTAAAATTTTATAACTTTTCTATTAATAATGTTATATTCCTAAACCTAGTAGTTTTTCTAATATTTCAATTTTTTTTTAAAATACTAGTTTTCAGTTTTGTAAAAAATTGCCTATTGACTATTGTTTTTGAAGGTGGAAATACTCATAATTGGTACGAGTGTTCCATAGAGATGAAAAAAATATATATATGTAAAGAAATTTGAGTTAGATGCTACAGGGTGTTCAAAATAAATTTATGCATTTCGACTATTTTAAATTTAAAAAATCTCAAATTTTTTAAACGGCACATCTTGTATATTATTATTTTTTCTGTTAGATTTTACAAAACCCTCCAACTTTTATTAAGTATGTCATATGCCTATTTCTAACAGTTTTCGATCTATTTTGAATTTTTCAATTTTTACCATTGTTTTTAATACACTTACGCTATTGTGAAAACATAAACAAATAGTTAATAATAATTTTAATAAAGTTTAACTTACCAAATGAATAATTATTATGAAGTAATAAATGTTCAAAAATATGCCCGTTTTACTATATTTTCCTTCATTTTCCTTAGCATAAAAGGCGTTATTGTCCTGCACGCATCTCGTAGCCTATTTTCCGTATCTACTGGTGTTGTAGGGGATTCACATAAACACGACCTTTAATGTAGCCCCACAAAAAGAAGTCTAAAGGTGTTAAGTCACATGACCACAATGAATCAATCCCTACCGATCCATTTTTGTTTAAAAAATTCCCAAACTTCCCGGTGGTAATGAGCAGGAGCTTCGTCTTGTTGCATCCATATTTGATCCCTTTCAAAGTTATCAGCTGGGGTAATTCATTTTGCAAAAGATATGGACCAATAATTCGAAAATTTAATATTCCACACCATACATTAAGCGACCAATGGTTTTGGTTTTGAACTTCCCGGACCCAAAGTGGATTAACTGTTGAATAATAATGCATGTTATGGCTGTTAATTGCTCCATTACTGCGAAAAGTAGCCTCAACAGAAAACATTATTTTGGATAAGAAATTTGGATCGGCCTCTATTGCCTCCATTTATGGTGGTACAAAAGTTTCCTCGTAGTTCAAAATCACGGTTTTGAAGTTCTTGGTGTAGTTCCATATGAAAGGGATGATACTTGTATTTCCTCATGGTGCGATTAGCCGTAGATTGGGATGTGTCAAATATATCAGCTAGTTGACGGCTGCTGGCCTGGGGATTATCTTCAACAAGAAGTAAAATCTCCGTTTCTTTTTCCTCATTGGTAGCATTCTGGTTCACTATTTTCCGTTACGTATACTCAACGCTCCCCCTACCATCAAACCGTTCCATTAAGCACTCAAAAGATTTTCTATATGGTATACGTCTATTAGGGTACTTCGCTCCGTAAAGCCTTACTGCCAAAAGACAATTTTTTCCCGCTTCGCCCAGTATATAAACCGTATCAATTAATTCATTTTTAGGAAAATCCATAACTATTACCTTTATACGTTACTTACTACAACAAATGAAACTATTTTACTTGCTTAATAGACATGTCAAAATTTGACAATGCCTACATTTTTATTTTGTCTTTGCAACTATAATGCTATAGTGTAAGCGTATTAAAAACAAGGGTAAAAATCGAAAAATTCAAAATAAATCGAAAACTATTAGAAAGAGGTATATGACATACTTCATAAAAGTTGGAGGGTTTTGTAAAAACTATCAGAAAAAATAATAATAGACAGAGTGTGCCATTTAAAAAATTTAAGGATATTCAGTTTAAAATAGTCCAAATGCATAAATTTATTTTGAACACCCTGTAGCATCTAACTAAAATTTCTTTATATACATATCTTTTTTTCGTCTCTATAGAATGCTAGTAGCAATTATGAGTATTCCACCTTCAGAAACAATGGCGCTGCTGGCAATTTTTTTACAAAACTTTTTTTGAAAAAAAATTGAAACTACTAGGTTTAGGTATATAACATTAAAAATAAAAAAAGGTATAAAATTTCACGCAGAATTTAAAAATAAATTAGAAAATAGAATGTTCCATTTAAAAAAAAAACATATGTTATATCGGCCAGACTTTTTTGAAAAATAATTTTACACTTTGCACCTTAACATTCCCTAAAACTATTGTATTTAACATTTTTTGTCATTCCCGAAACAAATGAGAGAACTAACTTTACTCTATCATTGACTCACCCTGTACAGCAGGATTTTGGAAAGTTATGTGTATCCTTATTATCGTAATATGGAAATTTTTGAGCTTTAAAGTTAAATGCAGGATGTCCCATAATTACTATTTGTTGCATTTACGGTGCAAGCGCCACACGTGTGAGGTTGTAGTGGTAGCGTTGAGTAGCGCCATTGTTTCTGATGGTGGAATACTCATAATTGGTACGAGCGTTCTATAGAGATGAGAAAAAAAGATATATGTAAAGAAATTTGAGTTAGATGCTACAGAGGGTTCAAAATAAATTTATAAATTTCAACTATTTTAAATTGAAAAATCTCAAATTTTTTAAATGGCACACCCTGTATATTATTATTTTTTCTGATAGATTTTACAAAATAACATCATAGTTGCCAAGACAAAACAAAAATGTAGGCATTGTCAAATTTTAACATATAATTAAGCAAATAAAAAATAGTTTAGTTTGTTGTAGTAAGTGACGTATAAAGGTAATAGTTACGGATTTTCCTAAAAGTGAATTAATTGATATGGTTTATATACTGGGAAAGGCGTCTTTTGGCAGTAAGGCTTTACGGACCGAAGTACCCTAATAGACGTATACCATCTAGAAAACCTTTTCAGTGCGTAATGGAACGGTTTGATGGTAGTAGTAGCGTTGAGTATATGAAACAGAAAGTAGTAAACCAGAATGCTACCAATGAGGAAAAAGAAATGGAGATTTTACTTCATGTTGAAGATAATCCCCAGGTCAGCAGCCGTCAACTAGCTCACGTATCTGACACATCCCAATCTACGACTAATTGCACCACGAGAAAATTCAAGTATCATCCCTTTCATATGGAACTACACCAAGAATATCAAGACCGTGATTTTGAACGACGAGTAAACTTTTGTACCACTATGAATGGAGCAATAGAGGCCAATCCAAATTTTTTATCCAAAATAATGTTTTCTGATGAAACTACTTTTCGCAGTAATGGATCTGTTAACAGCCATAACATGCATTATTATTCAAGAGGTAATCCATTTTAGGTCCGGGAACTTCAAAACCAAAACCATTGGTCACTTAATGTATGGTGTGAAATATTATATTTTCGAATTATTGGTCCATGTTTTTTCCGCGAACCGCTTAACGGGCCTAAATATCTAAATTTTTTGCAAAATAAATTACCCCAGCTTCTGGAAGAAGTTGATAACTTTGAAAGGGAACAAATGTGGATTCACAACACAAAAATGGATCGGTAGGGATGGATTCATTCAGTTGCCCCCTTGATCATGTGATTTAACACCTTTAGACTTCTTTTTGTGGCGCTACATTAAAGACCGTGTTTATGTGAATACCCCTACAATACCAGTAGATATGGAAAATAGGATACGGAATGCGTGCAGCACAATAACGCCCTTTATGCTAACGAAAGTGAAGGAAAATATAGTAAAACGGCTAAACATGTGTATTCAAGTAGACGGGCATATTTTTGAACATTTATTACGTCATAATAATTAATCATTAGATATGTTAAACTATATTAAAATTATTATTAACTATTTGTTTATGTTTTCACAATAGCGTAAGTGTATTAAAAACAAGGATAAAAATTGAAAAATTCCAAAAAAAACAGTCGAGAACTATTAGAAATAGGTATATAACATACTTAATAAAAGTTGGAGAGTTTTGTAAAATCTATCAGAAAAAATAATAATATACAGGGTGTGCCGTTTAAAAAATTTGAGGTTTTTCAATTAATAATAGTCGAAATGTATAAATTTATTTTGAACACCCTGTAGAACCTAACTCAAATTTCTTTACATATATCTTTTTTTTTCATCTCTATAAAAAGTTCGTACCAATTATGAGTATTCCACCTTCAGAAGCAATGGCGCTACTGGCAATTTTTTACAAAACTGAAAACTAGTATTTTTTTTAATAAATTGAAATAGTAGAAAAACTACTAGGTTTAGGTGTATAACATTATTAATAAAAAAGTTATAAAATTTTACGCAGAATTTAAAAATAAATTAGAAAATAGGAAGTTCTATTTAAAAAAAAAACATATGTTATATCGGCCACACTTTTTTGAAGCACCCTATATACTCAAAAATAATTTTAAACTGTGCACCTTAACATTCCCTAAAACTATTGTATTTAATATTTTTTCGTCATTCCCGAAACAAATGAGATAATGAGCTTAACTCTATCGTTGACTCATCCTGTACAATAAAAGGTAGCAATGCCTAATACCGGAATATACTTTAGAAGGCCTGCTAATCAAATTTATTGAAAAGGATTGTCGTTCTTGCTTGAAGCAGGGTCATTAACTTACCATTATTTACCGGTTTAATATCTAACCCATTGGATGAATGATGACTGGACATACTACTTGTATTCGAATTCGGCGTCGTACTAACACTAGAATGAGGTGATCCTGGTTTAACATCTTTCTGCAACCCTTGACTATTCTTGGTTGTCGTTCCTGCTCCTTCAGCTTTAATGGCTGGTGGGTTTGGACTTTCTGCATTATTGCTGGACTGATTTTGATTTGATGCTTTTTGTTGTGCTAATCGTTCTTGCTTTCGAAATTTGGCACGTCTATTTTGAAACCATACCTGAAAACGGCAACATTTCGTTATTGCGAAAATTTTATATATTCCACTAACCAACCAATCATCACTATCTTGGCAACATAAGGAAATTTTATTCCTACGATATCCCATGTATAATTTTAAATTCCAATTCTTTCTTGTTCAATGAAATACGCCATGTCCTGGCATAATATAAAATCTAATAAACGTGTGGTATTCTAAAGCAAATAAAAGCGAAAAGTTAAGAGTTTACTTAATAATATCAATTTACTAAAATTGGGAGATGAATAAGAATTGGTACACTTATTCAAACGTAACAAAACTTAATGAAAGCATTAGAACGCGATATTTTAAATGATAGGTACTCATTAGTGAGATATTAATATAAGAAGGAAAATTATGCAAACAAAGAGTTTCTCGTAGAAGTTTTAAACTTCCTTACTAACTCCTTAACCCTTAACATATTTGGCCATAAATAATCATGCTTAAAATTTGTTCGTTTTCTCAATAAAATACTAGAAAAATTTTTCATAATACTGTTAAAACTATCCAGTATCAAACGACCCTCTCCTTCACTCCTTTTCCTGAAACTATATCACTCAAAAGCTGTAAGTCTAGTTTTTACTCTAAGTCTTCTTCTTCAGCACCTCGCCATCCACTCCTGAACGTAGGCTTCTTCCGTTCCTCTCAATGCTTTGCGGTCCTGGGCGAGTTGCATCCACGATGCATCCGCATGCCGCCTTATATCATCCCCCCATCGGAGCTGGGGACGTCCTGGGTCCTGTGCAGATATTCTTGGACGCCAAGATAAAAGCCACTTTGTCCATTTGTCGTTAGGATTACGAGGTATATGTCCCGCTCACTGCCATTTTAGTCTTGCTGCTCTCTCGATTACATCGGTGATCCCAGTCTTGGCTCTGATGTCCTCATTCCTTACTAGGTCCTTTACGCTAATGCCGAGAATCGTTCTCTCCATCGATCTCTGCATTGTTTTCAACTTGCCAGCACTTCTCTGAGACAAAGTCACTATCTCAATACCATATGTCATCACTGGCAGTATGCACATATCATATACTCTCCTCCTCAGGTTAATGAGCAATTTGGTGTTCTTCAGAATCTAGCTCAACTTTTCAAATGCAGCCCAGGCTAAGGCCGATCTCCGAAGCCTGATTCCGCTATCCAAGTGCCATCCTAGTTCTATGAGTAGTTAATATAATATTTCACTCGAGATTTGTGCCAATAGACAGATCCACGTAATTGCCTTTACGACGCAATAGTAGATCATTCCCAGAAAAAGTATAGTTAAATCATACGATTTCAGGAATGAAAAAATAGTGAATAACTGCTAAACTATGAACTTTGTTTAGTTTTAATAGATAAAATTCATTTTTAATACGTGGGGTATGACACAAGCGCTGCCTAGCGGTAATTATTAGTAAGCAATTTATCCATCGGTGAGTGGCTTTACATAGTTCCCCATAGAGGGCAGATGTGCCTTCAAAACCTGGCTTACAGCGGCGAGAAATTCAAATGGTTGTATCTTACTTATATAGGAATTTGAAGCATTTAATAAATAGGTTATAGTACCGTGTGCACATGTAAACTTCTCCAAAAAGGAAGATAATGGAAAAAGATAAAATAGTAATGCAATGTTTTGAAGTGATTTAGTTCAACTCAAGAATTATTAATCGAATATAGCGATGGTATTGTAGTGCCGACAACTGAGTCCTTAACTAACGACTCCTATATCATATTGATTGTATAGCAAATCAGCGAAAAATCCATAGAATTCAGTAGGCCAGAATTATGTTTTACTGATTTAGAAAATCATAGAATACAACGTCATTAAAATTATAGAAAGTATTTACGCGAAAAATGACAAAGCTAAAATAAAAAGCGCAAAGAGAGATGATAGCAGAGAATGAAAATAATCTTTAGAGGTTACTTTGCCAATTTAACAAAACAGCAAAAAGTATGGAAGGATAATATCTACTGCAAGAGGAAAGTACTTATATTGCAATATCTAGAACGCCATTAAAGTTTGACTTTGTTGTAGATGAGAAAATTAGGTATCAAAAAACGTGGAACAAATATATCGACTATTGATGATATTAACGCAGAAGTGAGAAACCAAACTACAAAAGCGATGAAAACTCTTTTCATCGCGGTATACTTTAGCGATGCTATATAACGAAACTAGCACCTAATAATTGAAACAAAATCTGAAATTTACAAGACCACAAATAGAAATATATTCAAGTACAATGCAGAAAACACGACAAATAATCGAAACAGAAATATATACACTGCGCTAAATAGCGAAAGAATCCCTAATTGGTGAAGATAGAAGTGTTAAAAGAAAATATGGAGACAGAAGAGAAAATGATAGGAATTACAAAAAATAGGTGAAGAGTAAGAAGGAGAAACGTGGGTAGTCTTCAAAAGGGTTGAAGCGACTGTCTTTTCAATAGGTGAAAACGGTAATAAATAGGCAATTCCATCTATAGATAGAAAAAAAAGAATACAAAAAACTACTAAAGAATAATACGAGGAATGTTTGCCAAGTTAGGCCCGTTTTGAATCTAGCCTCTATGTACTGTAGGTCAACAGATGGCACTTGTGTAGTTCAGTAATAGCAATCTAGTCAGCTGTGCAGCAATAGGTTACACATTCTGTTGGTGGTAGTTCCTTCCATGCTTTCTTTATAATGGATGCTAAAATTATTGATCCAGCCATGTGTGGTGCTAGCAGTAATCCGATTTATAATGGTAAATAATTCATAAGAAAATGGGTGCTTATGCATACCCAGTATTATGAATGACATTAAAGTAATAGGGTAGTTCCATTCATTCTGAAAATGGCGAACTAATATTAAAGATAATGAACAGTGGTGTTTGACTGAAAAAGTGGTCGCAAAAATTCATGAAAACCATTACTCTATCGTGGTACAAATTTTACAATGTTTACTGATGCCTCACAATCTGTGATTTATTAAGTTTTGACTGAAAAAGTGCGACAGAATCGTTTTTAATCGAGAATCAAGAAGGTATATCGTGAAGCTGAACGAATGAAAATTTTATTCGAATACAATAAAAATTTTCTGGTACTTTTGGATCAAAAATTAAAAAAAATTCTGTATGACAGTTTTTTTAGCAAATTTTCTGAGCTTTAAGATAAAAAATAGAATAAAAATTTTCGAGCACATCTAAACTATTTTTCAAAGCTCCAAAGTATGAAAAATTGAATATTCAAAATTTGTCTGAAATTTTTCACATATTTTTTAAAACATCTAAGAATTGCTCCATAATGTTTGAAACCTAGTGAAAACATGAATTTTTGACTTCAGATTCGTCATCATTCAGCCTCCTAGAAAAAGTGGGAAACATGTTTTGTGCCAATTTTTTTACATTTAAGCATTTTTTCATCTGCTATCTTGGATCCTTCATCTTGGAATAAAAAATAATCGTTTTCTAACCTGAAATTCGTGTTCAGTACCTCAAAAAACCCCCGAGTACCAAGCTTTGCGTGGATAGCTGATTTTTCGAATTTACGATAGCCATCTTGGATCCGTCATCTTGGAATAAAAAATAATCATTTTCTAACGACAAATTCATGTTCAGCACTTCAAAAAACTCTTTAATAACGAGTTTTGCTCGAATATTTCAATATTTAAGTAATGTGTCTACATGTTCAAGAAATTTTTGACCCCATTTTTTTGTTTTAGCAGCCATATTGCGGCCGCCATTTTCAATTATTTAATAGGACACACGACATTTAAAAGTAGACATTCCAACGAAAGTTTTGAGCCGAAAAAAATCATTTTATATCGAAACCAAAAATGGACAGAGGGGGGCCGGTTGATAGAGAATGGCCCATATATCTAGATATATATATATATATATATATATATATATATATATATATATATATATATATATATACATATATATATATATATATATATATATATATATATATATATATATATATATATATATATATATATATATATATACATATATATATATATATATATATATATATATATATATATATATATATATATATATATTAAAAAATTCTAATGTACCTATTTGTTTGATTTAAAATGCTCTGATTGATCCATTGGTCGCTTTTCTTTTCATTTTTTATCATTTTGTATAGCAGCAACCCAATATCAGGGAATAGTTTTTAGTGCTAATCAGTGACTAGCTGGCTCTTTGGCAGAATTGCCCAAGCCAAAAGAAACATCTTATTCTGAAATAGATTTTCAAAAAGTAAACTAAACGAAAGGAGTGGCAATATGCAATCCTGCCGTATTCCCCTTTTTATTAGAATAATATGCGATCTTGTTTTTTTAACGCACAGGCGTCGCTCCTGTAGCACTTTCAAGATTTTCCTATTTTATACTAATAAAAAAAAAACCCAACAGGTTGTCAGATATCTTTTTTACCCGAACTGTCTACTTTTTTCAATCAGCTCACATCATTTTTACTTAATTATCCGTTACGGTAATTTCACATACAATTAACACGTTATGATTCGGTTGCCGGGAGATTAAACAAAATTAATTGGAAAAGTGCCATAAGAAATTAAACAAATACTTACTTTAATTATATTGGCTAGAAGCCTTAGACACGCGCGAAATAAAACAAAACAAACATGAAGATAGATAACAGCAATTTCACTTATTTAAAATGAGTACTTTTCAAACAAATCTAGGTTAGTATGATTAAACAAAGCTATGTAAATAATCACTGAAGACTGAGTATTATTTTGGGCCAATGTCTTAGGTAAAATGACAGTGAAACTACTATTTATGATCTATCATTGTTAGAATAATGAAGATTTAAGTTATGTGCAAAAAAAAAATTACAGTCTTCTCTTTTTCTCTCTCTTACTTTGTTTTAATTGATATGAATTAATATATTTCAAATAATTTTTTTTTTAGCCCAGTGTGCCATTGTGAGATTTTCGTATTATTACAACAACTACAGCAAAGCAAAAAAACAAACCAATTAAAAAATTGAAATAAAATTTTAAATGTGTCCTGGTTTTCATCCTCTAGTGTATTTTATAGTCATTCCTTGATTTATCCTCGGTTATTTTGCTTAAGTGTATGCCGGCAATGAGACTCTATAATGGGTACTTTACTTAAAAGTTGTGGTGGTCTTTCTCTCTGCACGTCACTGATTTTTTTGAGCTGTTGGCTTGCCCGGGGTGAATAACCAGAAACCTTGCTTGTAGAACTCTTTCTGCACATTGACTTTATAGCCCTTTAAATTTAAACTTATTACTTTAATTTTTCTCTTTTTTACCTGAATTTCTACTTTTTCACTTTAGTTTATTATATACATATACCATTATTATTATTATTATTATTATTATTATTCATTTGCAGGCTGTTATATAAATATATATATACTAGCCGGGCCCGCGGCTCTGCTCGCGTGGACTTGATTCACTACTATCGTCACTGCTTATTCCTTATGTTACCCAACGTAATAAAATATCTCCCATTATTTCTCCTTATTTCCCATTATCTCTACATAATTTCCATTATCTAGGCTTATCTCTGCTCATCTCCCATTATTTCTCCTTATCTCCCATTATTTCTCCTTATCTCCCATTATCTCACCTTATTTCCCATTATTTAGGCTTATCTCGACTTATCTCCCATTATTTCTCCTTATCTCCCATTATTTCTCCTTATCTCCCATTATTTCTCCTTATCTCCCATTATCTCACCATAACTCCCATTATCTAGACTTATCTCTGCTTATCTCCCATTATCTCTCCTTATCTCCCATTATCTCACCTTTATCTCCCATTATCTCACCTTATCTCCCATTATCTAGGCTTATATCGAATTATATAGAACATATGTATAAATTTATAAAAACACGTAAATCGGATAAGTGGTTCTCGAGTGTTAAGCGCACTAACGGACAGACAGACAGACAGAGAGACGTTGCATTTTATATATATTGTATTCTTTGCTACATGATATTGTTCCATATTTAATGCTTTAGAGAGTGTATTGCAAGAGAACGCGCTAGCGGCAAACTTTTCTCCGACTTAATTCACTATTATCGTCACTGCTTATTCCTTATGTCACCTAATAAAATATATCCTATAGCCTGGCCAGAGAACATACGTATGGTTAAAAAAAAGCACGTAAATCGGATAAGTAGTTCTCCAGTGATAAGCACACTAATGGACGGACAGACAAACAGACAGACAGACAGACGGATAGAGCATTTTATATATATTATAGGAATTCTCTGCTACATAATATTGTTCCATATTTAATGGTTTGGACTGTGTATTGCAAGAGAACGCGCTAGCGGCAAACTTTGTCCGACTTCATTTACTATTATTGTCACTGCTCATTCCTGATGCTACCTATCGTAATAAAATATAGCCTATAACCTGGCCGGAGAACATGTGTATGTTTTAAAAAAAAAAGTACGAAAATCGGATAAGTGGTTCTCCAGTGATAAGCGCAATAACGGACAGATAAACAGACAGAATACGTTGCATTTTATATATATTATAGATGCAATAAAATATATACCTATAACCTGGTCAGAGAACATATGTATGAATTTAAAAAATCACGTAAATCGGATAAGTGGTTCTCGAGGGATAAGCGCATTAACGGACAGACAGACAGACAAACATTGCATTTCATATATATTATAGATATAGATTATTATTATTATTATATAACCTGGCCAAAGAATATATGCATGAATTTAAAAAAAGACAGGTAATTCGGATAAGTGGTTCCCGCGTGATAAACGCACTAATGGACAGACAGACAGACAGAGAGACATTGCATTTTATATATATTATAGATTATACATTACAGATATTCTTTGCTACATAATATTGTTCCATATTTAATGGTTTAGGCTGTGTATTGCAAAGGCACGCGCTAGCGGCAAACTTATTTCCGACATCATTCACTATTTTACGTCACTGCTCATTCCTTATGCTACCTATCGTAATAAAATGTAGCCTATAACCTGGCCAGAGAACATATGTATGTTTTTAAAAAAAAAGTACGTAAATCGGATAAGTGGTTTTTCAGTGATAGGCGCACTAACGGACAGGCAGACAGACAAACAGACAGAGAGACGTTGCATTTTGTATATATTATAGATACATATATATATATATATATATATATATATATATATATATATATATATATATATATATATATATATATATATATATATATATATATATATACATGCATATATATATATATATATATATATATATATATATATATATATATATATGCAAGATTTAGTTCATATGTAATTTTTCATTAAAAAAAAAACTACAAACCGAAAGTGTAGGGGCGTTTTTTTGTTTATAGAAATATAAAAATTATATACCTACTGCTATTTTACATTCTATGTAAATATTTAACACCAGAGTAAAGAAATAGATACTTTAGAAAAAAATTGATCTAACTAATCTTAATATATTATTGTCAGATTCTTGTACTTATTGAACAATTTCGACTAATTGACGTCTCTTCAGCTGTCATATCCATACTCAAAGCCGTTTCTTTACGATTTCTGCCTTCAAACGCATAACATTTTTTTTTCTCTTGGATTGTCTTCTGCTCCCTTTGGGGCAATTTGCCAGCGCATTGGGTTATACAAGAAAACTCTATAAAGACGAACACAACACCCAAGCAGACAGGTGGAATCGAACCGCCGACCACTGGATTCACAGTAGGATTCATCACCTACTGCGCCAGTGGTCCTCCCTCACCAATAACTTTATATAATATTCGCTATTGATAGTTTTTCCCTTCTCAACATAGTTGATGAAAATTATTTCATGCACATCCCAAAATACAGAGTCTAAAACCGTCCCAGCCTTTTTATTGCGCTTGAACAGGTCCAAACAGCGCTCAGAATGATCAACACGTATTGTTTTTGGTCCACTGTGGGCAAAACGCGGTACCCATTTCGAACAGAGCTTTCTCATGCCCAAATGTTCATGCAAAATATGACCAACACATTCTTCTGATATCTTTAGAGTATCAGCTACTTCATGCAATTTCACTTTACGGTCATCCAAAACAATTTTGTGGATTTTCAGCATACCTGTAAATGATGAGTGATTTTCCAGAGGCAGAGTCTTCGTAACACTTGTCAAGCCATTGCTTTGCTTGAACGGTATTTTCTCCCATCAAAAAACAGTGTTTAATCAACACACGAAATTCGATTTGTTCCATTGTTTTGAAAATATCAAAAGTAGCGTCACTAAAACCACTGTAACTTGTAAACTAATCGTCGGAATGTCATGAAATTTTGACACGTATTGTTTGAAGATTGGTAATTCTTAAAAATCATATGGATGACATCTATGTGTCAGACCAAAAATTTTTCAATCTACATGTTAATAACAATACATAGTTGCGCAATGCATTATTGTGTCGGAATACTAGGTATTTTTATTTGTAATGGTAATTAAAAGTAGAAGTAATTTGTTATTGTAAAAATTTGTTTATTTTTTATCAGATGTAATTAAGAAATATTATTTTCATTGGTGTTATCAAGTATTTTTAAGAATTCTGTAGTGTGTATGGTTAACGTGAACGACCATGTAACGTTTTCTAGATGTTATTTAATAACGACATGACGATGCATATGAACTAATAAGTATATGACAATACAGGCGTAGTTGTCGTTATTATTAAAATAAATATTACGTTGGGATTATAACATCTTTGGCAGAATGACACTACTAGACCAAGAGGGCGACTCGAAATTTTGATCTGTCAACTAACCATTCGCCTAGTTGTTTCATTCTGTCGGGCGTGTCGAATAAAGGCCTTTAACGTTTATTTTGTGGTCCCCTTGTCCTAGAATACCCAGATAAGGCCCAACACGCTACATCAAAATGGACTGTCGTTTCACCACTTGAATTAAGTACCAGTTGTTTGATGAACATGTTCCGGCATACAAAAATTTTGCTCATCAGTATCTTCCATGGTTTTCTGCTGATATTATTAAAAATATAAAAAGGAAAGCAAAGCATGCAAAAAAATTCAAGAGATATGGTAATCACAATGATTATCTAGAATTTAGACGGTTAAGATCAATTTCTAAGCAGCAAATTAAAGCGTCATATGTTAAATAAATGGAGGATGCACAGGCTTCTCTGGCACTGGATCCCCAACGCTTCTGGAGTTATGTCCATTCCAAAAGTAAATCTTCTAGGATTCCCAGTATGATGATGTATAGAAATGACATTCTGAAGTCTCCGTCGGGCATTGTTAACGCGTTTGCAGATTTTTTCAAGAGTGTCTTCGAACTGTCGGAACCAGCAGGGACTTGTCATTCGCTTAGTACGTCGTTGACAATTGTGGAATTCTCGCCCAATACTGGGGATGAAATATTGATGGCCACGAAAAAATTAAAAAATAAGATGACCTCTGGCCCTGATAATATTCCCTCGTTTCTCATTAGGGACTGTGCGACTGTCCTTGTAAGACCTTTAAAGTATATTTTTAATTTATCATTTAAACAGGGTGTTTATCCGAAACGATGGAATGAAGGTAGATTAGGTAATATTGTTAAGAATGGAGACGGGAAATGTTGAAAATTACAGGGGTGTCGTTCTAATTTGTAATCAGTCTTGTATGCACGTATCTATAGCCAAATTAAAAATCAAATTTCTCCTTATCAGCACGGATTTCTTAATAAAAGATCTACGGTAACAAATCTAACTGTTACGACACAGTTCATTTCGGAAATATTAGGTGATGGTGGACAGGTTGATGTTATTTATATAGATTTCTCGAAGGCCTTTGATAGGATCGAGCATCATGTTCTCATCAATAAGTTGTCTTTCTTTGGTTTCACTGATGATGCGAGGGCTCTTATAGGTTCTTACTTGTTTAAGCGAACTCAGTTTGTAGCCTACAACGGATTCAAATCAGAAAGATTTGTGGCTACCTCCGGCGTTCCACAAAGTTCAAATTTGAGATCCTTGCTCTTCATTATGTTCATAAATGACCTTTGCGAGGATTTAAAATGTAACAGACTAATTTATGCTGACGATTTAAAAATGTTTATGCCAATAGAAAAAACTGAGGATTGTTCCTATCTACAAAGCCAGTTGAATTTCGTACATTCTTGGTGTTGTGACAACAAACTACATCTAAATGCTCAAAAAAGTTCTAACATATACTAGGAGGGTAGCGTCAATAGAGTTTCAATATAGAATTCAAGACCATAATTTAAGTAGGTGCAGCACAGCTAAGGATTTGGGAGTTGTTTTTGATGCAAAACTAACATTTGCTCAGCATATAGCATTGAAAGTTTCTGAAGCAATGAAGTCTTACGGGTTCATCATTAGGAATTGTAGGGGTTTCACTAATATTGCATCACTGAAGGTTTTGTATTTCTGCTTTGTTCGCTCGAAACTAGAATATGCAAGTATTGTCTGGAGTCCAATGTACGAGGTGCATAGAGTTTCATTTGAAAAAGTGCAGATGAGATTTCTGAAATTCCTGTTGTTTAAGATTAATGGAATGTATCCTGAACGGGGAATCAGCAGCGATTATTTGTGTGAACAGACAAATATTCTTAGCCTGGGAATCAGGAGAGTTTGTGCCTCAATATTATTCCTATGTAAAGTATTGCACAATATGATTGATTGCAGGGATATACTGTCTCGTATTAACATCAATGCGCCACGGATACACTCACGATCAAATATGTTTTTTAGATGTAACAGATCTAATACTAATTTGTTATTGAATTCACCTATTCATGTAATGTGTACTAATTTTAATCATATTTGTAATGTTTGTGACATATACTGTTGTGCTAAGAAGCAATTACTACAGACTGTCATTGAATATGTAAATGTCTAAATATTTACCCTATTAATGGGAAACTGTTGGGAAATAAAGCTATTATTATTATTATTATTACAAAAAAGTTCTTCTTTCTCTCATTTGGTCAATGTGGTTCCATATTTGGCTGACGGACCAAAGCTAAGTCAGCACAAACCCATTACCATTGTGTATTAAGGAATGACCTGACAATGTTACATATTTTCAAGATCACTGACTTCTGAATGTTTTTATGTATGTTTGTGTCGAGTCCTAATTGTACTAAGTGTGGTGTGAATGTTATTGGTGTAAGGCCTGTGGCTGATATAATGAGGGGGTCAATGATGACTTTTTCTTGTTTCCATAGCCTTTTTATTTCCGTTGCAAGGTCTGTGTATTTGGAAATTTTTTCTGTGTATTTCGTTGGGATGTTTGTGTCGTTGGGGACTTTTCCTTTTTTGCACTGAAAAGTAATATCGGCTCTATTGGCGGAGACTGTTTTTATCCGTATGGATACTGATGTCCCAGTAGAGTTTGTAATCCTTATTTTCAAGTACGGACGTTGGTGTGTATTTGTAGTAGGGATCTGTGTTTTTTATGAGCTTGTATGTTGTAGCTAGGTCTTGGTGAACTACTTTTGCCGCTGAGTCATGTCTGGCTGTGTATTCCGTTCCGGCTAATATTTTACATCCGCTTGTTATGTGTTCGATCGTTTCTTTCTGCTGGTGGCATTTTCTGCATCTGTCTTCTGTAATAGTTGGGTCTTTGATGATATGCTTTTGGTAGGTTCTGGTTAATATGACTTTATCCTGGATGGCAAGAAAGAAGCCTTCTGTTTCCGGGAATAGCTGCCCATCCCGTAACCAGGTGTATGATTGTTTTTGTATTTACGTGGTCTTGTTCTATGTGGTATCTGTGTTTTCCGTGGAGTGTTTTTTCTGACCACGTTTTTCATCTTTTCCTGTTGTAATTGGGTCTGACTATGTGTATCTGCTGGGTGGTCTACCCGGGATAAGTCGAGTGGGGTATAGTTTTTGTCTGCTTTGACTATTGCTGTGTGGAGGCTGGTTTGCTTGGTGTGAAAGAATTTCCTAAGTGCTTGTATTTGTTTTGTGTGTAATGATCTGATGTCTATAATTCCTCTTCGTCCTGCCCTCCTCTCGATGGTAAGTCTTTCTTTGCATGCGTTGGGGTGTAATTTCCTGTATTTTGGTGAATTGAGATCGCATAAGGATGTGAATATTTTCTATGTCTGTTCGTGACCATTTGATGATACCAAATGAATATGTGAGTATAGGTATAGCGAACGTGTTGATGGCTTTAGTGAGATTCTTAGAGTTGAGTTTTGTTTGTAAAAGTTTCGTCAGTCTGTTTTTGAATTCGGTTCTGAGCTCTGTTTTGATGTGAGTGTGGTTGAGTTTGGTGCTTTGTTGGGAGCCTAGATATTTGTATGTTTCTTTGTCGAACATGTTATCGAGTGTTTCATTGTTGATGGTTTCTGTCTCATGCTAGTACTTCCATTGGCCTTTGTTGATGTGGAGCACTTTGCATTTACTTATACCAAATTCCATATTGACATCTAAGGTGAATATTTCTGTGATTTTGAGGAGTTCTTTCAGCTGTGTCTTTGTGGCAGCGTAGAGTTTTATGTTATCCATATATAGGAGGTGGTTTATTTTATGGCGATTCACTTTTTGGTGTCTGATATTGAAGCCTGCTCTGTCCTGTTTAGTATATTTGAGAGTGGATTGAGGCAGAGGCAAAACCATAGAGCGCTGAGCGAGTCTCCCTGAAATATACCCCGTCTGATGTACAGCTCTTCTGTTTGGATGCGTTCGGTTGGTGTTTCTAGGCGTATTTTGGTTTTCCATATTTTCATAATTTGAGCGAGAAATTGCCTGAGGTGTTGGTTGATTTTATAGATTTCTAGGGCTCTGATTAACCAGCTGTGGGGTATGGACTCGAAGGCTTTTTTATAGTCTATGTAACCGATGTGAAGGTTTCTGTGCTCTTTTCTGGTTTGTCCCATAATCACGCTATCTCTGATCAGCTGTTCTTTGCATCCTCGACTATTTTTGCTGCATCCCTTCTGCTCTTCTGTGAGAATATTGTTGTCTATTAGGTGTTGTTCTATTTTCTTGGAAATTGTGGCTGTGATGATCTTGTATAGGGTTGGAAGACAGGTGATAGGTCGGTAGTTTGACAGGTTTGTGGTGTCTGAACTTTTGGGTTTGATGTATGTTATTCCTTGTGTAAGAAAAGTGGGGAATGTGTGTGGTTGTAGAATGGCTTTGTTGATTTGGTGTGTGAGTGCTTCGTGTGTGGTGGTAAACTGTTTGTACCAGAAGTTTTGTATATTGTCTATCCCAGGGCATTTCCAGTTGTGTGTGTGTTTGATTGTTTCTGTAATTTCTTCTGTGGTTAGTGTGGAATTTTCTTGTTCTGTCATACATTTGTGTTTTATCTTCTTCGGCTTTGATCCAAGGGGTGTTATTATTATGTAGTTTGGGTTCTGACCAGACAGTTTTCCAATAATCTGCGAGTTCTTGTTTGTTTGGTGGTTCAGTTAATACTGTATGCTCGTTGTACATAGTTTTTCGGTAGAACTGTTTTTCGTTTCTTCGGAAGAGGTTGTTGGTGTCTTTCCTCTCGTTTGATTCTTTGTATCTATGGAGTCTTGCAGCATATACGGATAGTTTTTGTTTCAAAGTATCAACGATTTCTGGCAGTGTTCGGTTGAGAGATTTAGATTCGATCTTGTCTATACCCTGTATGACATGTTTGGATGCGTTCCCGTTCTTAAACTGGGTAAGATGTCCCAGATCTCTTCTGATGTTGTTGATTTTGTTTTCTATTCTTATTTGCCATTTAAATTTAGGTTTTCTGCTGTTGGGGTCTCTTTGTCGTTGCGGGAGTTTTTGATTATTTTGTGTTATAGTGCTGATTGCTGCTGCATATATTATTGTGTGAATGTCTTCGATCGTGCTTAAGTCTGTTATGTACTGTGGTATTATGTGCTTGTTTATTGTGTTGAGGATTATTCATGTGCTCTGTTTGAAGATTAAACGAGGGATGGGATTTCTTGTTGTAGGGTCGGTGCCTGACCATCGAGCTAGATGTGACTGCATTTCTGCTTTGAGTGTTTGTATGAGAGGTGATTCGGGGTGATGTTGTGTAGATGTTGTTGAGGGTGGTGAGTCATTCATTTTGTCGTCTGTGATATGGTGTCGTGTGGTGCTTGCTATTTGCTTTGAAATATTATTTTGAGTTATGCTCCTGCTGGGTGGTGGGTGTTGTTGTTTTCAACTGGGTGGTTGTGTGTGTGAGATTGGTTTCGGTATCTGCTCTACTGTTTCTATTGTTTGGTTGGTCTGTGTTCAGTTCAGCAGCTACTTGGTCTGTGTTCAGTTCAGCAGCTACTATATCTTTGACGGTTTGCAATTCGAAAGGTGTGAGGCGATTGCTCTTGGTAATAACTCTTATTTGGTCTATTACTTTCTGTTCTGTAACAAGTAATTGCAGATGTGGATATTCGGTCAAGAAAAGTCTGTGTAGTTCCAGTCTGTAGCCTGATGTCACTGTTTCTAGTTTGGTGGCGGTTGTGTAGTAACAGCGCATCACTGTTCTATTCATTTCATCTGTCCACTTTAACCGCTGTCTTGGTTTGCCAGCCTTGGTAGTTGCATGTTGTCCTTGCGAAACATACGCGGTTTGGCCTGCCTGGCTTTGGTGGTTGTATTTGTCCCGCATCTACGTCGGTTGCGCTTGGGATTGGTGGTGGTGGGTCCAAGCGGCAAGTGATTCTCTTGTCAGTGATTTCTTTGTCAGGTGTGATTTCATTACAGCAACGCATGGCGTGTTCATTGATTCCTGTGGTGCAACTCATGCGTTGCTGTGACTTTCCCGCCTTGGTGGGTGTCGGCTTACTCGCCGGCACAACACTTTTGGCAGATCCATTTTCGGTTGCCCGGTCTTCATCGTTTTGGTCGAGCTGCCATTTCCCGCGACGTCCTCGACCGTTACGTCGCTCGCCCGATGTCTGGAATGTTCTCAAAGTTTTGTGGTGTCAGAAGCTCAAAGTGTCCCGACATTGGGTTGCCTGTTAGTAGAAGGTAAATAGTTTTGTTGTATTTTCCCGTGCTTATTATTGTTGGTCTGTCCGTAAAAGTTATTTTTGTTTGTCTTGTTCTTCGTTGTTTTGAGAAGATATGAAAGTTGCTATTTTGTGTTTCCGAGAGGGCAAGTATCTCTAGGCTCGTTCCATAGGTGCCATTTTTCCTCATATAATTATAGTAGTTATTGAAGTCTTTTTATATCGTCGACTTCAATTAATGAAAATGTGTGAAGTTCCGACCAGTTTTGTTGTAAATATCTTAGAGCAACCTCTCGGAGTTTCTCATGATGGTTTTGGCCATACAAGTGTAAGCTAACTGCACGGAAAAGGCAATTTCCATCACCTACAATGTCGGATCTGGTAAAACTATCGGGAGTAGTTTCGGCTGAGGCGGTTGTTTGGGTCGTCTGTGGTTGTTGTTGTTGTGGTGTTGCTATAACTGTTTGTTATTATTATTATTATTACAAAAAAGTTCTTCTTTCTCACATTTGGTCAATGTGGTTCCATGTTTGGCTGACGGGCGCAAACCAAGTCAGCACAAACGCATTACCATTGTGTATTAAGGAATGACCTGACAATGTTACATGTTTTCAAAATCACTGACTTCTGAATGTTTTTGTGTATGTTTGTGTTGAGTCCTAATTGTACTAAGTGTGGTATGAATGTTGTTGGTGTAAGGCCTGTGGCTGATATAATGAGGGGGACAATGATGACTTTTTCTTGTTTCCATAGCCTTTTTATTTCCGTTGCAAAGTCTGTGTATTGGGAAATTTTTTTCTGTGTATTTCGTTTGGATGTTTGTGTCGTTGGGGACAGCTATGTCAATTAGATAGGTGACTTTTTCTTTTTTGCACTGAAAGGTAATATCGGGTCTATTGGCGGAGACTGTTTTATCTGTATGGATACTGATGTCCCAGTAGAGTTTGTAATCTTTATTTTCAAGCACGGATGTTGGTGTGTATTTGTAGTAGGGATCTGTGTTTTCTATGAGCCTGTATGTTGTGGCTAGTGCTTGGTGAACTACTTTTGCCGCTGAGTCGTGTCTGGCTGTGTATTCCGTTCCGGCTAATATTTTACATCCGCTTGTTATGTGTTCGATCGTTTCTCTCTGCTGGTGGCATTTTCTGCATCTGTCTTCTGTAATAGTTGGGTCTTTGATGATATGCTTTTGGTAGTTTCTGGTTAATATGACTTTATCCTGGATGGCAAGTAAGAAGCCTTCTGTTTCCGGGAATAGCTGCCCATCCCGCAACCAGATGTATGATTGTTTTTTATTAACGTGGTCTTATTCTACGTGGTATCTGTGTTTTCCGTGGAGTGTTTTTTCTGACCACGTTTTCATCTTTTCCTGTTGTAATTGGGTGTGATTATTATAATTATTATTATTATAACGCACTTCAAATTATTATTATTATTATTATAAAAAGTTCTTCTTTCTCACATTTGATCAATGTGGTTCCATGTTTGGCTGACGGCCAAAACCAAGTCAGCACAAACGCTATTACCATTCCGTATTAAGGAATGACCTGACAATGTTACATGTTTTCAAAATCACTGCCTTCTGAATGTTTCTGTGTATGTCTGTGTTGAGTCCTAATTGCACTAAATGTGGTGTGAATGTTATTGGTGTAAGGCCTGTGGCTGATATAATGAGGGGGACAATGATGACTTTTTCTTGTCTCCATAGCCTTTTTATTTCCGTTGCAAGGTCTGTGTATTTGGAAATTTTTTCTGTTTATTTCGTTTGGATGTTTGTGTCGTTGGGACAGCTATGTCAATTAGATAGGTGACTTTTCCTTTTTTGCACTGAAAAGTAACATCGGGTTTATTGGCGGAGACTGTTTTATCTGTATGGATACCGATGTCCCAGTAGAGCTTGTAATCTTCATTTTCAAGTATGGATGTTGGCGTGTATTTGTAGTAGGGATCTGTGTTTTCTACGAGTTTGTCTGTTGTGGCTAGTGCTTGGTGAACTACTTTGGCAGCTGAATCATGCCTGGCTGTGTACTCTGTTCCGGCCAATATTTTACATCCGCTCGTTATGTGTTCGATGGTTTCTTTCTGCTGGTGGCATTTCCTACATCTGTCCTCTGCAATTGTCGGGTCTTTGATGATATGCTTTTGGTAGTTTCTGGTTAATATGACTTTATCCTGGATGGCAAGTAAGAAGCCTTCAGTCTCAGGGAATAGCTGCCCATCCTGTAACCAGGTGTATGATTGTTTTTTATTTACGTGGTTTTATTCTATGTGGTATCTGTATTTTCCGTGGAGTGTTTTCTCTGACCACGTTTTCATCTTTTCCTGTTGAAATTGGGTGTGACTGTGTGTGTCTGCTGAGTGGTCTGCCCGGGCTAAGTCGAGAGGTGTGTAGTTTTTGTCTGCTTTCACTGTCGCTGTGTGGAGACTGGTTTGCTTGCTGTGAAAGAATTTCCTAAGTGTTTGTATTTGTTTTGTGTGTAATGATCTGATGTCTATAATTCCTCTTCCTCCTGCCTTCCTCTCGATGGTAAGTCTTTCTTTGCATGCGTTGGGGTGTAATTTCCTGTATTTAGTGAATTGAGATCGTATAAGGATGTGAATATTTTCTATGTCTGTTTGTGACCATTTGATGATACCAAATGAATATGTGAGTATAGGTATAGCGAACGTGTTGATGGCTTTAGTGAGATTCTTAGAGTTGAGTTTTGTTTGCAAAAGTTTCGTCAGTCTGTTTTTGAATTCGGTTCTGAGCTCTGTTTTGATGTGAGTGTGGTTGAGTTTGGTGCTTTGTTGGAAGCCTAGATATTTGTATGTTTCTTTGTCGAACATGTTATCGAGTGTTTCATTGTTGATGGTTTCTGTCTCATGGTAGCACTTCCATTGGCCTTTGTTGATGTGGAGCACTTTGCATTTACTTATACCAAAATTCCATATTGACATCTAAGGTGAATATTTCTGTGATTTTGAGGAGTTCTTTCAGCTGTGTTTGTGTGGCAGCGTAGAGTTTTATGTCGTCCATATATAGGAGGTGGTTTATTTCATGTTGATTCACTTTTTGGTGTCTGATATTGAAGCCATGCTCTGTTCTGTTTAGTATATTTGAGAGTGGATTGAGACAGAGGCAAAACCATAGAGCACTGAGCGAGTCTCCCTGAAATATACCCCGTCTGATGTACAGCTCTTCTGTTTGGATCCGTTCGGTTTGTGTTTCTAGGCGTGTTTTGGTTTTCCATGTTTTCATAATTTGCGCGAGAAACTGCCTGAGGTGTTGGTTGATTTTATAGATTTCTAGGACCCTGATTAACCAGCTGTGGGGTATGGAGTCGAAGGCTTTTTTATAGTCTATGTAACCGATGTGAAGATTTCTGTGTTCTTTTCTGGTTTGTCCCATAATCACGCTATCTATAATCAGCTGCTCTTTGCATCCTCGACTATTTTTCCTGCATCCTTTCTGCTCTTCTGTGAGAATATTGTTGTCTGTTAGGTGTTGTTCTATTTTCTTCGAAATTGTGGCTGTGATGATCTTGTAAAGGGTTGGAAGACAGGTGATAGGTCGATAGTTTGACGGGTTTGTGGTGTCTGAGCTTTTGGGTTTAACGTATGTTATTCCTTGTGTGAGGAAAGTGGGAAATGTGTGTGGTTGTAGAATGGCTTTGTTGATTTGGTGTGTGAGTGCTTCGTGTGTGGTGGTAAACTGTTTGTACCAGAAGTTTTGTATATTGTCTATTCCAGGACATTTCCAGTTGTCTGTGTGTTTGATAGTTTCTGTAATTTCTTGTGTATTTAATGTGGTATTTTTCTTGTTCTGTCACATGTTTATATTTGTCTTCTTCGGCTTTGATCCAGGGGGTGTTATTATTGTGTAGTTTGGGTTCTGACCAGATACTTTTCCAATAATCTGCGAGTTCTTGTTTGTTTGGTGGTTCAGTCACTGCTATCTGTTTGTTGTACATAGTTTTCCGGTAGAACTGTTTTTTTCGCTTCTTCGGAAGAGGTTGTTGGTGTCTTTCCTCTCATTTGATTCTTTATATCTACGGAGTCTTGCGGCATATACAGATAGTTTTTGTTTCAAGGTATCGAGGATTTCTGGCAGTGTTCTGTTGGGAGACTTAGATTTGATCTTGTTTGCCCCCTGTGTGACACGTTTGGACGCGTTCCCGCTTATAAACTGGGTAAGATGTCCTAGATCTCTCCTGATGTTGTTGATTTTGTTTTCTATTCTTATTTGCCATTTGAATTTTGGTTTTGTCCTGTTGGGGTTTCCTTGCCGTTGAGGGAGTTTTTGATTATTTTGTGTTAGAGTGGTGATTGCTGCAGCGTATATTATTGTGTGAATGTCTTCGATTGTGCTTAAGTCTGTAATATACTGAGGTATTATGTGCTTGTTTAGTGTGTTGAGGATTGGTTGCGTGCTCTGTCTGAAGATTAAACGAGGGATGGGATTTCTTGTTGTGGGGTCGGTGCCTGACCATCGAGCTAGATGTGACTCCATTTTTGCTTTAAGTGTTTGTATGAGAGGTGATTCTGGGTGATGTTGTGTGGATGTTGTTGAGGGTGGCGAGTGATTCATGTTGTTGTCTGTGATATGGTGTTGCGCGGTACTCGCAATATTATTTTGCGTTATGCTCCTCCTGGGTGGTGGGTCTTGTTGTGTTCGACTGGGTGGTTGTGTGTGTGAGGCTGGTTCGGAATCTGCTTTATTGTTTCTATTGTTTGGTTGGTCTGCGTTCAGTTCAACAGCCACTGTGTCCTTGATGGTTTGCAATTCGAGAGGTGTGAGACGATTGCTCTTGGTAATAACTCTTTTTTGGTCTATTACTCTCTGTTCTGAAACAAGTAATTGCAGATGTGGATATTCGGTCAAGAAAAGTCTGTGCAGTTCCGGTCTGTAGCCCGATGTTATTGTTTCGAGTTTATTATTATTATTATTATTATTATAACGCACTTCAAATGCAAAAATAAAGTGGTTGATGTAATGGTGATAACCGTTGTGTTTAGACCAAGAGGGCGACCCGAAATTTTAATCTGTCAACTAACCGTCTGCCTAGTTGTTTATGCTATCGGACGAGTTAAATAAAAAGCTTTAACGTTAATTTTACGGTCCCCGTGCCCTGGAATGCACAAAATGCTACATTCAAAAATGGACTATCGTTTACCCACTTCAATCAAGTAACCATAACATTTGTTGACACTAAAAAGTCGACCGTCCCAAACGGCAGACACCGCCGAGACCGGACTCATTTAACCATATAAAATCTTAATTTGTTGTTGATAAAATATATATGATATATGATAATAAAAGAGGGACCAGCAAAAGACAGACGCCGGCAATACCGGAGGACGAAGCTGGACCCGACAAAACGATAGTTTTTGGCTGGAAAAAGTGGGTCCAGCTTCATCCTCTGGTATTGGCGGCATCTGCCCTTTGCAGATTCCCTCTTATATTATCATATACCATATATATTTTACCAAGAACTAACTAAATTTATTGATTTTATGTGGTTAAATGACAGTCCATTTTTGGATCGACGTTTCTTGGTCCCAAAAGCTGGGTCCGGTCTCGGGCGTCTGCCCTTTGAGGCGCTAGACTTTTTTAGTGTCAACAAATGTTATGATACTTGATTCAACTGACTAAAAGACAGCCCATTTTTGGATGTAACATTTTTTTTTCAAAGTTAAATACACAACAAAACCCAAGAAAACTGGAAAGCATATATCCCAGAAAGAAATATAATGAATAGAAGAGGAAAACAAATTAAAGAAGAATATTGAGAGCCATTTACTAAACGGGTGGAAAGTGTTCAATTGCGCTCAAAGAAAAGTCTAAAAAATGTTAAAAGGAACAAACTTAATATAAGAGACACGGTACAAACTAATAAAATTACAATTCAAGAATGGCAGACATACTTTAAGAAATTATATAAAGAAGAAGAAAATGATGAAACACATTTGAAAAAGTGGAAGAAATAAATCTATTAGTAACGTTAGAAAAGACAGAAAGAATTATAAGAAATCTTAAAAATGGGACCAGACGACAATACAAATAAGATGTTAAAATATGGAGGAGAAAACCTATATCAACAACTAGCACAGCTATTTACAAACATAGTAAAACATGGACAATTACCTACAGATTGGAAAGCTAGCCTAATGATCCCAATATTCAAAAAAGGACAAAAGACGTCACCAAAAACTGCCGCGAAATAACGCTCCTAAATACTACCTCAAAAGTATTAACAAAAGTCATACTGGAAGAAATGAGCAAGGATATTTAAATAGGAGAGGAACAACAGGGATTCCGCAAAAATTGATCGACCATAGATGCCATATTTATGGTGAGGCAGATAATGGAAAAAGCTAAAGAATTTAACAAACCTGCGTATATGTGTTTCATCGACATGACTCAAGCCTTCGATAGAGTGCAATTAACAGATATTATAAAATTATTACAGGAAAAGCAGACAAACCAGAAGCTAGTAAAAATCATACATGACATTAACACAGAATGTAGAACAAATATAAAAGTGGGACATCTACTGAGCAAGGAAGTAAATATAAGCGCCGGAATAAGACAAGGCGATTCACTTGGTCCCTTTATCTTCAACCTCGTCATAGACAGAATAGTGGAGAATCTTCCAAAAACTAGATGATACAAAATGGGCAACACACACTTCCACACAATCCGATTCTGAGGACAACCTTCAGCAGAACTTTCATGCCTTCAATTTGGAAGCGAGAAAAACTAAACATGATTGTCAACACAACCAAGACAAAATGTATGGTAGCTTCAAAAGAACTCTTAAGCTGCAAGCTGGAGATCCAAGGAAGTATTATTGTACAGCTTAATAATTTTAAATACCTGAGAACAATGATTACCAGCTACGGAGACTTAAACGGGGAAGTAAAACAACAGTCTATGAAGGCATCACTAATAGCAGGTTGTTTGACGGATATAGTATGGAAAAATAAATACCTCACAGTGGAAAGTAAAATAACAATATACAAGACAACAGTGAGACCGATCCTCACATATGCTGTAGAAACATGTAAAACAGCACAAATGATGAGGACAACAGAAATAAAGGGACATACATGGAAAAACTACTCACGACAGAATCTTCAACAAAGATCTACAAGAACTAAGGAAGATCCAAGAAATATCCAAATAGACCAGAACTAGAAGAAAACAATGAAATAAACACGTAGATCGGATGGACGATAATAGACTGGTAAAAAGGGCCAAACTCAATAAACCCTGCGGTAGAAGAACTAGGGGCAGACCCCCGAAAAAGTGGAAGGAATGCTGGACGTCCACATCGGAAGAGGCGTAATGGGGATAAAACAGGTAGTATGCGTACTTATATGCCACACCATATAAGAAAGAAGAAGAGGAAGAAAGTTAACGGCTTTTATTCGACTCTCCCGATAGAATGAACAACTAGGCAGACGGTTAGTCGATAGGTAAAAATATCGCTCTAAACACAAGGGTTATCACCACTACACCAACTACTTTATTATTGCATTTGACGTGCGTCATCATCGCTTCTGATGATGTTAACATGGTTAGCAAAACGTGCGTCAAGTGCAAAAAATAAAGTGTTTGGTATAGTGGTGATAACTGGTGTATAGGAAAATGAATATTAGTTTAATATTTCTAATTCATTATGTTTGATTATATCAAGTAAAATTATCCTAAAATTTCCATTGTCACAATTAACAAAACAATCAATAAAAATGCCTATCTTTTTCAATTTGTATCACGAAAACAAAAACACTACGTAACACAGCCCTAGACCGGATGTATATTTGCACAACAATTTAAAATAATTGCGCCACCCCACTGACAGCCGATAAATAAAAGCCGAATTGATTAGGTTGATTGCTCCGCTGGCGGCCCTTTTTTAGTATAAATAAAAGCTCGAATAAAATGGCGACTTCCAATTATTGTTTTTGTAAAAAACAAAGATGTTAATGACTAAATCAATTGTTTTTTGTACCTGTACTTGAAACTAATAAATTCGAAATCCTGATACATTGATTCTTAATCCTGTTGTCGCATTACAACAGTCGATTTTTTTTATTTACTTTTAAAAAAGGGTATTTATTTTTCAAGCTGTAATCTATTCATTTTTGGTATTCCGTACGATGTGATCCCTTCGGTGACCGTCCGTCTGTTTGTCTGTCTGTCACACCCGATTTTCTCGAAAATTATTTGACATAGATAGTTGAAATTTGTCGCAAATATATAAATTGATGGCCCAATCAGAGCCGTATAATTTTGAACGACCCAAACGACTTGGTGCGTGATTTGAGGTTATCCAAATAGCAAGCTGAAGTTTTATCATCTAGATTGAAAGGATGGAATTTACTTTATTCAGAAACGAGAATTTGCTATTTCCGCAATCGTGATGAAGAGTTTAGAAGTTATTTCTCTCAGGAAGGTGACCTTGTTTACTATAATGACATTAATTCTGTAATGAATTTATAAGGAAACACCAACTATACCAATACAGACTGGCAACTGTTTACAGACTCTTCAGAAGTAAGTCTAAAGGCTGTTCTTTTGCATAATGGAAACAAAATTTCGTCAGTCCCAGTAGCCCATGCCACTAACATGAAAGAGTCATATGACAACATGAAGCTACTTTTAAAGAAAATAAAATATTGCATGCATTCTTGAAAAATATGTGGAGATTTGAAGGTAATTGCTACTCGTATTTTATTAGGGCTACAACTTGGTTGCACAAAATATTGCTGCTTCCCTTGTGAATGGGACAATAGAGATAGAAAAAATTATTATATTAAAAAGGATTGGCCAAAACGTAACTCACTTACTTCTGGACAAAAAAACGTTTTGTTTCCACCTTTGGTGATACCAGAAGATGTACTGTTGCCACTACAACACATAAAACTAGGTTTTGACAAAGCTGACGAAGGATATTTATATTTGAAAAAAAAAGTTCTCTAAAATTAGTGATGCTAAAATTAAAGAGGGAATATTGGTTGGACCACAAATTAGAGAACCCTATCCTTGAACAAAAATTAAATTCACTAGGATGTAACATGTCACTCAAAATTCATTTTTTGGATTCTCATTTGGACTTTTTTCCCGAAAATCTGGGAGCAGTAAGCGATGAGCATGGTGAACGTTTCCATCAGGATATTTCAGACATGGAGAAGAGGTACCAAGGCAAATAGAGTCCAAACAGGGTGGCAGATTACTGTTGGACACTGAAGAGGGATATTCCAGAAGCTAAATATCCAAGAAAGTCATAAAAATCTTTTTTTTTTCTATACCATCACTATAAAATAATAATATTTGATATATTTTTTCAAAAAAATATTATAATAAAACCTGATGTGTTATACAAATTCTACCTTTATTTTATTGTTTCCATCTTATACTAGATTTAAAATATGCCGTGTAACAAAAAAAAGTTTTGTTGACCAGTGTTACCATTACAATTAATAATTTATATGTTATATAAAAAAAAACAATTTTTCAAGGTCATCGAGGAGGATGTCAAATGAAAACTAAAAATTGCCAGATATTGCGGTCCCCAAACCTGTTTCTAAGAGTAAAAAAATTCGAAAAAATTCTGGGATATTCTCTATAAGGTCTAGATTGCATGAAAATAAGTACCAGTACAGTGATTATTTATCTGGCATATAAGAACAAAGATCGGAAAAAAAAACTTTGTTGAAAACTTATTTGGGATGTGTTTTATGAAATCGCTGATCATTTTATATTTCTGTAACATTTTTTTTTATTTTAAAAGCAATGACGGTACGGAATTCCAATTGCGCAAGTCCCACTTGCACTTGGTTGGTTTTTTTCTATTTGCTTCATTACAAGTAGAAAGTGACGTCATCTACCTCAAACCTAAATAACTATATTCGACATTTTTGTATTTTTAGTATAGATAACTGCATTTCTGTTGACTAATGTGAAAGTAGCGTGATAAATGTAACAATTTAATTATATTTTGTAAAGTGAGAATATATTTTTCGTAATCATAATTATAAAATCATTCAATTGGATGTACAATAAAATATGATAAATGATAAATCTGGTATCAATATCTTATTGACGCAAGGGCGAATCAAATATAAAGCAGAATTTGTTAATTATTTTTTTCATATAATTTAAGAATATTTAATAATCACATTATTTTTCTACGTATTCATCACCTTTGGAAACATTTTTTTCCACCAAACCGGTAGTTGTCTTTTTTTTATTCCGTCACTGTAGAAGAAACTGGGACATGTCATGAAACAATTTCGTATGCCTTCTTCTACACTTATTTAATTCTCGAGACGCTTCTTTCTTTCGGGATCAAAACCTATAGAAGTCATATGGACTTAAGTCAGGATTGTAGAAAGAGTATTCAAGTGCTCCACCCGAAATTTTCTTATCGGTAAGCTTTTGGTGTTCTAGAAGAAATAAACCTTTTTAATTCAAAAAACTTTAGCTAAACTTTTCTATCTGATGAACGAGTTTTCGCTTTCGCCGGTACTGACTCGTTTTTCTTTAGCCATTCCAAACTCGCCTGTTTGTTTTCTGGGCAATAATAATGGACCTATATTTCTTACGTACGACTATGGATCCAAAAAATAGTTACCCCAATTACATTATAATCCAAAAAACGTTCACAGATGTCAAGATGAACATGTTTTTGCTTTGGAAAACTGAAGTTCATTCCCACTGATTTTTTATGACACTATCATTGCTGATTTTATGTTGAGCAGCGACTTCTTTAAAAGGGCTGTGATCCTACGAATGCCTTATATCAAATTTGAGATTGGACGGCGATCATGACTCTCCTTTTCAAACCTCTTGCTCGTTCATTGTCACAAACCCGTCATCAAGCTCACTTTCCTCAGCTGCATCATCTCTAGGCTTCAGAGCGAAATTCTCGTTTATATTTGATTTACCCCCCAAGTAATAGATCTAATATTTGTTTAAATATTAATACTAATTAAAACAAAAATTTTCGATCCACTAAATATTGACAAATACTTGTAACTGCTATTATATTCTGTCATCTATATCATACCTGACTAATTATGTAAGAGGATTTAAGGGTTGAAAATAAATTCCATACACATTAGTTTTGCGATAATTTTATTATGTTGTCAATAAAAAAAGAGTTTTTAAAGAGAGATGGTGCTAGTCAACCGATGAGTCAACTGCCAAACATATATTTTGTTTACGTCGTGAAATGAGCTCAAAAAATTTTTTTTTTTTTTGAATAAAAAGTATTTTGAATATTTTTTTGATATTACCAAGAGTTTAATGATCATTACTTTGCTTAATTAAAGAGTAGCAATATTTTTGTTGTGTATTATATCTAATCATTAATCTGTATATGATTTGTTAATGCATTTCTTGCATCAAAAATTTTAATTGATGAGTAAGATAGAATAAAATTGCTATCTAACTAAAGTTGTATCTTTTGATGCAGAAACATTATTTTAAAATTCTAAAAACTATTAACTCTCCCACGACTTCCAAGCAGTTGCATAGCCTAGTTTAAAGGGATAAGGATACAAATCGTATTTTATGAAGGAAAACAGAAAATATTAAAGGTGGAGGGCTTGTAGGGTGGAGGAGGCGGGTGAATCGTCAAACGATAACCTAGGGGCAACGTCACTTAATAAAAATGAAGAACTCTGTTGCTGTGGAACTGTACTGTGACATTTTTCATAAAAAAAACCTTCCAACAGTGGAACTATAAAAACTTACACGTAACTTCCAAATCGATCACGGTGAACATTGTTCACATAAAATAACCCTCAGCAGCAAAACCCCGTTTCCATAGGGCACTACTTTTTACATCCATAGGGGCTTATGAGGAGCATATTCCTCTCCTATGGACCTTCTTTGGCTATGTCATATGTTTCAAGGCAATTTTTTCAGATTAAAACATTTTTTTAGCGATTTTTACTTTATGAAATATAACGATGTCAAAACAATGGTCAACGAGACAAATAAAAGTTTTCACTTTCATTACAACTAAACTTTCTTTAATAGAGCAGACTAAAAATGCTTCTAACATAACATTTGTGCATTAAAAAATATACATTTTTATCAAAAATAATCTGAAAAAATTTCTAGGGGAAGTTTTGATCCGCATTTAGATCAATAAATGATCCTAGTGTCCATGGACAAGTGTACCACACCTGTCGTCTATATGAAAATTTCTATTTTCACCAGCTCAACCACAAAATTCGATAAATTTCAATATGTATATGATACCCGCTTATCTCTAGTAGGATTGGATTTACAGGCTTCAAATAAGCTATTATTACCTTGGCTTTCTTTCAGAAAATAATGTTTATAAGTGTTTTATTTTTTCTATGAGTAATCTACAAATGCAAAACGTATGCAAGGGAACTAACACCAAATTTCTGTAGAATTTTCAACCTATCCTACAGAAAGAGAATATTTCCGTCCTGCTGGAAATGTGCCACGGTTCAGCCGATATCTAAAAAAGGCAAGAAGACCTTGCCAAATAACTATCGACCAGTCGCACTGCTTTCAATAATATCGAAAGTCATGAAAAAGGTTATCAATCAGCATCTTGTAAAATATCTTGAACGATTCAATATTATTAGCGATCACCAATATGGCTTCCGTAAACATAGATCAACAGGAGATCTACTGACTTATGTAACACATGTTTGGAATAACGCAATTGAACCCTTTGGAGAATCTCGAGCGGTTGCTCTTGACATATCCAAGGCATTCGACCGTGTTTGGCACGATGGACTGTTGGCTAAGCTATGCTCTTGTGGTATGTCTGAAAAGTTCTGTTTGTGGCTCTCATGTTTCCTCAGAGAGTGTTCTTTACGAGTGGCGGTCGACGGATTTCTTTCTAACATCTTCACAATCAACGCCGGTGTGCCCCAAGGCTCCATACTGTCTCCTACTCTCTTTCTCATTTACATTAACGATCTGCTGGAAAAGACCGGGAATCCAATCTACAGCTTCGCAGACGATAGTACGCTTATCTCTTCATTCACTTTGAACGCTCGGACATCGGCTGCTCAGGCGAATATCCGCAGACAGCAGGAGGTCGTTCAACTTAACAAAAACCTGGAAGAAATTCTATCTTGGGGTGAGAGTAACCAAGTAGAATTTAACGATACAAAAACCCAGACGGCAGTTTTTTCTAAAAAAGTTAACGTTGCTGGACCCGACATAGTTATGTAGGGGCACTACATTCCCCTAGCTTCGTCGCTCAATTTGTTGGGCGTTGGTTTGGGAGCAAATATGTCCTGGCATGAACAGGTTGCAGGCATAGCAAGGAGAACTTCTCAAAAGTTAGGAATATTATTTCGAACCAGAAAGCTTTACACTCCACAACTGTTAATTCTTTACAAAGCTCAAATTCAACCAACTATGGAATACTGCTCCCATGTTTGGGGTTCCGCTCCCAAACATACACTGCATTTGTTGGGTTCTGTTCAGAGAAGAGCTGTTCGTCTGACTGGAGACCCGGAACTGACCGGCGGCCTTGATTCGCAGGAACATCGAAAAAACGGTTGACGACTTGAGTCTGTTCTACAAGTATTTTCATGGAAAGTGTTCGAAGGATGTAGCCCGCTTAATTCCTCCCAAAGCGGTGCATGTTAGAAATACACGTCGCACTGGTGCTTCACATCCGTGTGAGGTTCAGGTTGTTACTCCGCGTACAACGCTTCTTAAGCAGTCTTTTATATGGAAAACATCACCCTTTTGGAATAATTTGCAATTTACAGCGATTCAAGACAAACGTAAATCGCTCTTACCACACACATGCCGCTCCTGCAGCACGTGTGCTAGACCCATAAAAAAAATCGTTTTCCATTTTAATCATATCTTAAACTCAATCAGAAGACACGACTTAAAGCCCAGTAGCCAGGGTTTTGAGCTCTCATTAAATGTAAACAGTAACAATACGATAAAAAAACGTTTGCTAAAGTTTGATATACACTAACACACGGTTTTTCGGTATTATCTCAAAAAATAAAAAGGATATCGAAAAGCTAATAGCACCATGTGATAGAGCAGGAAATTTGACAAAGGAGTGGTATATAGAGTTTTTTCTAGATAGGTGATTCAAAAAGTTTAGCACGCCAAACAGGGTAATTTTAAAGTCTATGCGCACCGCTCGAAAGTTAATCGATATTACTTGTTTTCAGAGTGTAAAAAAAAAATTGAAAGATAGTTTTGTCAGGAGGAGGCTTTCGGCTTTCCGATAATACTAATAGTTTTTATTTTTGTTGCTTTATAATTTGTAAAACTTAAAATGAAAATGTTGTTTGCATGATTTCAATGGGCATACGGTAAATTACAAATATTTAATAAAATATAATACTGAAAAAAAATCCCTGTGCATACATCATTTAAGTTTCAATATAAAAATGATTAAAAATTCCCATATTGTCTATGTTATTTAAAAATTGAGTTTTAAAATATGAAAATTTGCCTGCTGTAGTGCATCGCCGGCAATTTTACGTTCAAAACGATGATAAAAGAAGTCGAAATTTTTTTTTCTTAGTTACAGTTTAAAAGTATACTTGGCATTAGAAAATCATTAAAAACTTAAAAAACTTTCACTTTTTTGTAATTTTGCTCTTAAAACAGCAATTATGATAAACATATTTTTAGCTTATTATTAATCATACAACTTAAAAAATATATTTAAAGGTGGGAAATGAAAAAAGCTTTAAGTATAAAGTATTTAAATTTCATTTATACATCCAGGTACAAAGAAAACAGTTACTGAAAACACAAAATTTCTAAATTACAGGAAGAAATTAAATGAATTACGTACTCTCTGGCCGTCATATTGGACCGCCATTTTGAATTTTTAATCAGCACGCCGAGAAACGCTCTAATAGCTAATTTCAAAATATTTAGCGGTATATAGAAACGTTAATTTAATCATAAATTAGGTTGGAAGCATGATTCTCACTACAACCGAAGGGGTTAAACCAGCCATTTTACTTTAAAGATGTTTTTTTAAATAACTATCAAACAAATCTACCTTTTTGCGAAATTTCCTGTTCTTTAATATGGTGTTATTAGTGTTTCGACATCTTTTTTATTTTTCGAAATATCTGCGAAAAACCGAATTGTTCATTTTGTTTTCGATTTTGTAGGCTTAGCGTATAGTTTAGAACCGCAAACTTTTTTTATCCTATTCTACGTCCAAATTTTGCCTCTGACGACTGGGCTACTATCATTATAAAGAAATAAAAAAAACCGGTCAAGTGCAAGTTGAACTTGCACAATTAGTGTTCCGTACGTTGATTGTTTTTAAAATAAAATTTTTTGTTAGGGTGGTATAAAATGATCAGTGACTTCACAAAACACACCCCAAATGAGTTTTCAACAAAGTTTGTTTCCAATCTTTACTGAAAACTGGTGACCTTGAAATTTTGTTTTTTTTTTATATACCAAATAAATTATTAAAGGTAATGCACTCGTGATAATTTTCGTTCAATCTATACCCCGTGGAGAATATTCCAGAATTTTTTCAAAATTTTTTATGATCAGTACTTTTCGAGAAAAGGTAGGGGACAGCGATTTTTTAAAAGTAATACGAAGAAAAGTGTGCGCAAGTATTACATTACATATATATTTTTTACTCGTGTTTTCACCAGCTTTCATTTGACACCACACTCGATGACCTAGTAAAAAAAAAATTTTTCACTTCCGATTTCACCCCTCAAAACGAACCCCTTAAGTCAAAATTTATGTTACGGTGGTATAAAATGATCAGTGACTTCACAAAACACACCCCAAATGAGTTTTCAACAAAGTTTGTTTCCAATCTTTACTGAAAACTGGTGACCTTGAAATTTTGTTTTTTTTTATACACCAAATAAATTATTAAAGGTAATGCACTCGTGATAATTTTCGTTCAATCTATACCCCGTGGAGAATATTCCAGAATTTTTTCAAAATTTTATGGTCAGTACTTTTCGAGAAAAGGTAGGGGACAGCGATTTTTTAAAAGTAATACGAAGAAAAGTGTGCGCAAGTATTACATTACATATATATTTTTTACTCGTGTTTTCACAAGCTTTCATTTGACACCACTCTCGATGACCTAGTAAAAAAAAATTTTTTTCACTTCCGATTTCACCCCTCAAAACGAACCCCTTAAGTCAAAATTTATGTTACGGTGGTATAAAATGATCAGTGACTTCACAAAACACACCCCAAATGAGTTTTCAACAAAGTTTGTTTCCAATCTTTACTGAAAACTGGTGACCTTGAAATTTTTTTTTTTTTTATATACCAAATAAATTATTAAAGGTAATGCACTCGTGATAATTTTCGTTCAATCTATACCCCGTGGAGAATATTCCAGAATTTTTTCAAAATTTTTTGATCAGTACTTTTCGAGATAAGGTAGGGGACAGCGATTTTTTTAAAAGTAATACGAAGAGAAGTGTGCGCAAGTATTACATTACATATATATTTTTTACTCGCGTTTTCACAGGCTTTCATTTGACACCACACTCGATGACCTAGTGAAAAAAAATTTTTTTCACTTCCGATTTCACCCCTCAAAACGAACCCCTTAAGTCAAAATTTATGTTAAGGTGGTATAAAATGATCAGTGACTTCACAAAACACACCCCAAATGAGTTTTCAACAAAGTTTGTTTCCAATCTTTACTGAAATCTGATGACCTTGAAATTTTTGTTTTTTTTATATACCATATAAATTATTAAAGGTAATGCACTCGTGATAATTTTCGTTCAATCTACACCCCGTGGAGGATATTCCAGGATTTTTTCGAAATTTTTTGATAAGTACTTTTCGAGATAAGGCCCGGGACAGCGATTTTTTTTTTCGCGAATTTTTAAAAATAATACAAAGAAAAGTGCGCGCAAGTATAATATTATATATATATTTTTTACTCGTGTTTTCACAAGCTTTCATTTGACACCACACTCGATGACCTAGTAAAAAAAATTTTTTTTCACTTCCGACTTCACCCCCCAAAACTAACCCCTTAAGTCAAAATTTAATTCTCAAAACTACATGGCTCTGATGAGGCCATCAATTCCTATATTATTACCAAATTTCACCTTTCTATGTCAAATAGTTTCGGAGAAAATCGGGTGTGACAGACAGACAGACAGACAGACACCGAAGTGATCTTATAAGTGTTCCGTACGGAACACTAAAAATGCTTTAGCTGTCATCCTAATTGACGCTAAATAAATAAACCTAATTTTTCTAATGTTTCCGTCAGAACCACGTAAATTGGCAATATAACGTAATATAACGAAATCACGCTTAGCAAATTTATGTTATTTGTTACAATTGGAATTTAATGGCCAGTTTTATTTAAACTTATTTTATACGTGCATTGTTTTAAGGTCCACAGTACAACTGTTATACTTTTTAATTTAAGTCAATCAAAACCTCTGATATTAAAAAATCATTCACATGATTCATTATATTAAAGAACAATATTCGAAGTGTTTGTAACTTTTATACACACAGTATGACACCAGACAGTCTGATAAATTGATATATAAACGCATTGAAACTCTGGTGATGGCGCTTTAGCTAATCAACAGCGATCAAAAAGGGCGAAAGCTCAATCACACGGGCCACTTGCTTCTCGTATGTGTGATTGGATAGATTCAGCCGGCCTGGTCGTTCGACTGTACATTTTAGCATGAATAATTGCAACATTTTTTAAAACTTTTTACTGATCTTTGTAACAGTTTATGTAAGCATTATTAGAATAAAGAATCTTGGATAGTTACTGTCAGTGCTTGGCCTCTTTGAACAGACACTGTCTAATCCCATTTTGTTTTGACAGGATAAAAATATATTCGATGTGGAAATAACGAGAAGAATGGTGGTGAATAATTGCAACATTTTTTAAAACTTTTTACTGATCTTTATAACAGTTTACCTAGCACAGAGGTGTCAAACTCAATTTTGCAGAGGGCCATATATTAAATTTAGAATGTGTAGGCGGGCCAGATTCAAATAAAAAAAATGTGCTGAATTATTATAACATTTTATTTATTTAATTATATAGTATATAATATTCTTCTTTCTGTGTGACACATTGCGATCGCGGGCCTTATTGATACGTCTCGGGGGCCGGATGCGGCCCGCGGGCCGTATCTTTGACATCCTTGATCTAGCATTATTAGAATAAAGGATCTTAGATAGTTACTGTCAGTGCTTGGCCTCTTTGAACAGACTGACCATTTTGGTTTGGCAGGACAAAAATAGATTCGATGTGGAAATAACAAGGAAAATGGTGGTTCAAAAATAATCTTCTGTAAACTTAAAAGTTTTTCATGGAAATTTATCACTGAACACGCATTTACGAGTAATGTTTCATATCGCTAGTTGTACTATATGATGTAGGCACCTAATGATTGAATTTTAAGAGAGACTAAAACGAATTTGAACTGTGAAAACCTTGTAAGCTACTACGTATTTCTCAAACTGATTACATATCAAGTGATGAAGTTTTAGGGTGTCATTATCGAAGGAGATCTTATAGATACCAGGTGTACAAGTATGAAATGCGGATTTCAGATAACAGATGGTGCACCAATGCAGTTTGATTTGACACTGTGCCATTTTATGGTGTCATCAACAAGTGTCGGACGCGCACGAGTGATAAATTGGAAGAGTGTGTGCATAGTGTTGTGTTGTTGTGTTCAATATGTCGAAATTTATACCAAACAAAGAGCATTCGCGGACAGCATTAACTTTTTGTTTTTATTTGAAGAAAACTGCTGTTGAATCATACCGATTACTTCGAGAAGCTCATGGTGAACATGCCTCATCGCAAGATACGTGTGAACGATGGTTTCGGCGTTTCAAAAGTGGTGACTTCGATGTTGCAGACAAGGAACGTGGAAAACCGCCAAAAAAATACGAAGATGTGGAATTGCAAGCATTGTTGGACGAAGATGATTCGCAAACACAAAAACAACTCGCCGAGCGCGGCTACAAAAGATGCGAAAGATTCAGAAGACCGGTAGATGAGTACCACATGAGTTGAACGACAGGCAAATGGAACAGCGCAAAAACACGTGTGATATTTTGCTCGCTCGGTACAAAAGGAAGTCATTTTTGGACCGTATAGTTTACAGGGGATGAAAAGTGGATTTATTTTGAGAATCCCAAGCGCAAAAAATCATGGGTAGACCCAGGCGCACCATCCACATCGACCGGAAGACCGAATCGCTTTGACAGAAAGAGAATGCTCTGTGTTTGGTGGAACCAGAGGGCCGTGGTCTATTATGAGTTGTTAAAACCTGGGGAAACGGTTAATACTAAACGTTACCAACAACAATTGACCGATTTGAACCGTTCGCTGCTTGAAGAAAGGCCAGAATACCGAAAGAGGCAACACAAAGTCATTTTTCTTCATGACAATGCTCCATCATCTACGGCAAAACCAGTTCGCGACACGTTGGAAGCACTCAGCTGGGAAGTTCTACCCCATGCGGCTTATTTACCAGACTAGGCTCCTTCCGATTACCACTTGTTTGCATCGATGGGTCACGCACTTGCTGAGCAGCGCTTAGTTTGTACGAAGATGTGAAAAAATGGCTCGATGAATGGTTCGCAGCAAAAGGGGAAGATTTTTACTGGCGTGGTATTCACAAATTGCCCGAAAGATGGGAAAAATGTATAACAAGCGATGGAGTATACTTTGAATAAAGCACTTTTTATCATTCTTCCGAATTTTACATGTTTTTTTAGAAAAAAGTCCGCATTTCATACTTGTACACCTAGTATTATAAAATAATGTAAAGTATGGAGCTTAGATCATGTGTTAAGAGAAGACAGATACTTCATACCAAAACATGTACTCCAAAGGAAGGGCAGCACTGATTTGATAGAGAATAAGATTTATGGTTTCGTAACATAAGAATCTGGGGTAGTGTCCATATTTAGGCAGGTCGAGCTATATTGACGTTGACGTGCAACGTAACTTACCAGGAAAAGATTCTTTTATGGTTGGAAATCTTTTGTGGCTAAAAGCGGTAAACTAAAAATTTAAGACATAGTGCGAAAATAGCACTTATATAAATTGAGACACTCGCTTGTATCCTGTATTATCAAACCATTATCGTTTCGTGAAGAGTGATCTTCACAGTCGTTGAACATGGCAGTTTTTTTAACCGCTCGATCCAATATAAGATAAGTCTAGTTTATTATAATCATAAATATTTCGTTGTCCAATTTTGTTTATAGAAAAGTATGTAGACTTATGAAACTTGATATATCTGGTTTCTTAACTTTGTAGGTATATAAACAGGCACGTGAAACACTCTATGCTTAATAAATAACTTTCGTGAATGAAAAATCGTGGTTCTTGGGATCGGACTATGTTAAAATTGGAGTGACTTCCTGATGTTTCGTATTCTATTGTACGAATCATCTTCAGAGACCTTAACTTCGCGAAATTAATAAGCTTCGAGAGGCAGAAGGCAAGTATTATTAGACTGGCATTCACTGGACTGCGATCTAGTTCATGTTTATGTTTTTAAGGTATTGATAAATCTCTGTTGAGTTCTTTATCTTTCTCTTATATAAATAAAGTCGGCCTTTTGGATTACTTGAATCAAATATAAGATTTACAACGGAAAATATATCAAATGGTGCCCTTCCCCTTCGAGATTTACTGGTAAAAAGGAAATAACCGCATCTGGTGATATTTAATTTGAGTGTTGATACCATTTTCAAAAACTCTGCCACTAACCTATTGCAGCGGTATTCATATGTGATAAGCATTCTATCTCGTCAGAAACAGAGAAACTAACCCGTGTTCAAAATATTGCCCTATTTTAAGCATTCTAAAAACTCAACTCACAGACAAGATAGAAATACGAATCTACCAGTAGTTTTACTTTACATGTAGGATATTATAGACAAAATTACCAATTTAGTTTACAGAATATAGATCTCCCAAAATTGGGAATAATTGAGACTTATTTACAACTTTAATGGTGTTTACTGGAAAAACTGCGAGATCAATATCCATTAAAATTAAGGCACACGAAAGATATATCAATAACAAATAAATTATATAACGGTCCGTCGCTGAATCTCACAGGATACACCAATGATGTAAAAGAATCCAAAGCTCTTGTTCCGTCTACAATTTCTATATACGAAAAATTAGAGAAGCATTCAAAATTTACAAACACTAAAACAACATTAGCAGGTATATTGATAACAGTTTACATAATACATTAAAGCCGAATATTAGATGATATGATCTAGTCACCTATTCTTAAAGATTTAAGATCTCTGAAAATACCTATTGCAATCAAATGCGAAACGTTGGCTCAAGGTTAGCCAAAGCGTAAATACTCACCTGTCCCCTATTTAAATTACCAAACTTACTAAAATAAAAGATTGGCAATAATATTGGACGTGTTGATAACTAAATCAATAAAAACAACTTTTTATTCAAGACTTGTCATTTATTGCGACGCATCTATTTTCTTGATAAGAATAGACTGTATAAAAATTCTTGCTGCTTAATCCTAACTGTATTTTGGCTAACTATGTGTAAATATTAAGAACAGTAAATTTTGATACAAAAAATATTATAAATATTAATCGGTCCAAGGACAAAATGAACTGTGATAATTTAGATTAACTCACACTTAACAACCTGATCGGTATAGGTTATTACTACCTGGTTGATCAACAAATTGTTGATTGATTGAACGAGTGCTCATTTTATAATGGCAGTCTTATCAAGTCGTTAGATCTTCCAAAGTAAACGTTGATATGGTTGAAAAGCATAGGTCCAATTCTAATTGAGCTTGTACTTAAGGGTCGAGTTCCTAGTAAACTTAGATTGCTCCTCTCTATTCATTATTAATGCATATTATATCAACTGTATAACAGACCTTGCAACTCGCAGACAGCGTTTGGTTTTTAATTTTTTAACTATTTATAATTATATATAAAGTTTTAAGGATTATTACTTAAGCGTAACGTTTCGTTAATTTGATTCAATTTATAACAAAGGCTTAAATTGTGGCAGAACAATCTATGGATTTTGCATTACTTGAACGTACCATCATACATGGTAATAATTATCTGTGACTTTTTAAGTAGAAATGAGCCGTTCCACAAGCACAGCATGGCTTTTTTCTCTTCGCCAAGCTAAAATTACCGCTCTATAAACACCATTTTGAATCTATAGAAGCTATAAAAAGACAATTCGCTGCTGGCCGCTTTAAAAGCAATAACGGAAATTGAGTATAATAAATGTTTCGAATACTAAAAAAAATGTTGGCATAAGTCTGTTGCAGTGGAAGGACATTACTTCAAAACAAAGTTAGATAAACAAAATAATATTTTGTTTTATTTAATCAGTCTCCTTAGTTTTCGAACATAGTGGTGTACACATACATACACTCATATATATATATATATATATATATATATATATATATATATATATATATATATATATATATATATATATTGTAGCTTTTTAACTTGCCCGCACGTTGTGGTGTCATTTTGTAGCCTATGAAAAGGTGTTTAATTGCGCCCCACGTAGACTGCGTCTTTTTGTACGGTGTTAACTCGCCCGCTTTTTGCGGCGTCTTTTTGTACCCTGTGAAAATTGTTTTTCCCACGCTTGGGCGCAATTTTCTTGCAACCTCTTTTTAATTTCTGATAATGAATTGAATGAATCCTGATTTTAAAAGAACTAGAGAAATTAATCACACACTAGCTCAGTTTTCCTTGGTAGAGAGATATGGGTAAGAGATAATTTTTGTACGTCTTTTTGGAATTATTTTTTTATTTTTAAAAAGCCTCAGCTGTACGACTTTTGGGCACCATTCATTTTAAAATAGAAAGGATCTAACTTCAGCTAAAAAAATTAAAAAATACTGAAAGGGTGTACAGTTGTTAAATAAAAAAAAACAGTTTGGTACAGCCGTCATTATCCTGAAAAGTAAGATAGGTATTCAGTGAGACACTAGCTTTAATCAACAAAAAGAAAATTTATTCATGATTTTAAAATAAAAGTTCTAACCTTTGTGGTTTTAAGGATTACAAAAAAAATTCTAGCCTAACAGGTAGTTATTATTATTAGAGTCTCTAAATCAGACATTTTACTTCTAAAACCTGACTACACCCGAAATCGAAGAATCGTGATTTTCACTTCACGTTTTGTCAGTTCAAATTGCTGTAAAAACACTTATTTGAGGGAATAGGTCTATTGAGGAATGTTCTGGTAACTTACTGTTATCATATGGGCTTCTAGGCCTTCGATGGAACATAAAGCCGATTTCACACTTTTGAGAAGAGCCTACTTTGGCTACCCCATGTAGAAAACACTCAGAGCCCACTACGGCTTTACGTAAAAAAAACTCGTGCCTTACTTGGCTCTCGTAAACATTGTCATGAGCCTCTACTGCGGCTCGGTCGAAGTAAGCTTGGCTGCGGCTCGGTGATCGTCAGCCTTCACGGCGGCTTGATGGAAATTAGCCGAGATTCCTGTCCTCCGGACCCTTAAATAAGCCGTGGGCACTCTCTCGGTAATATGGCTACGCCGGAACCAAAACTCCGGATACAAATATTTGACCAATCCCGGCGTACCACAAATTCGATGGATTCGGTCGGCAACCCGCACTGCACACTGTACCACGCGGCTAGAAAATTCCAGAGTAATACACTGCTCGATACAAAAATGGAAAGGAATACATTATTAAGAGAAAAATCAGTAACATTATATGGTCTTAAAATCTAGGAAAAAATGAATGTTACAAATATATATATATATATATATATATATATATATATATATATATATATATATATATATATATATCTATATATATATATATATATATATATATATATATATATATATATATATATATATATATATATATATATATATATATATATATATATATATATATATATATATATATGTCATTCATCATCATCAGCTATGCAGTCCATCGTCGGACATAAGCCTGCTCTAAGTACGTTCATCCTCTTCGGTTTTGGGTTTTGTTTACCCAGTTGTATCCCACTAGTCTCTTAATGTCGTCAGACCATCGGGTTTGCAGGTGTACTTTACTTCTTCTCTCATTCCAGGACCTCCAATTGATTACTTAAAGTAATATATATGTATGTATGTATATATATATATATATATATATATATATATATATATATATAT
>CM032449.1:43816874-43871874 GCA_019049505.1 Pachyrhynchus sulphureomaculatus
TACATAATATTTTGCATAAACATTTGGACATGAGAAAGCTATCCGCAAGATGGGTGCCGCGATTGCTCACGCTTGACCAAAAACGGAATCGTGTGAAGTGTTGCAAGGATGGTTTGCAGCTGTTCCAGAAGAATCCGGAGGACTCTAAGCGTCGTTTCGTCACTGTGGATGAAACATGGATACATTACTATACTCCTGAGACCAAACAACAATCTAAGCAATGGGTTACCAAGGGGGAATCTGCACCAAAAAAGACGAAGATCGTTCCTTCGGCCGGAAAGGTTATGGCGACTGTCTTTTGGGATTCGCAAGGGATAATCCTCATCGACTATCTGGAAAAGGGTAAAACTATTACAGGTGAATATTATTCATCGTTATTGGACCGTTTGAAAACCGAGCTGCAAGAAAAACGCCTGCGATTGGCCCACAAGAAAGTCCTTTTCCATCACGACAACGCACCAGCAGTTGTGGTCGCAAAATTAATGGAAATAGGATTCCAACTCGTTTCACATCCCCCCTATTCTCCAGACTTGGCTCCCTCGGACTACTATTTGTCCCCAATTTGAAGAAATGGCTGGCGGGACAAAGATTTTATTCAAACGAGGAGGTGATTGCAGACACTAATGGATATTTTGCAGACTTGGACAAATCCTATTATTCGGAAAGGATCAACAAACTAGAACATCGTTGGACGAAGTGTATAAGCCTAAAAGGAGACTATGTTGAAAAATAAAAAAGGTTTACCCCAAACACATAAGTAGTTTTTATTTTTGCACGGACTTTTCAAACCAGCCTCGTATATATATATATATATATATATATATATATATATATATATATATATATATATATATATATATATATATATATATATATATATATATATATATATATATATATATATATATATATATATATATATATATATATATATATATATATATATATATATATATATATATATATATATATATATATATATATATATATATATATATTATGTATATATATATATATATATATATATATATATATATATATATATATATATATATATATATATATATATGGCGTCAATTGCAAATAACTCAAGAAACACAGATCGCAGCGACACCACTAAACGCTCGTTGGAAAGGTGACACTTCGAGCGTTACTTTGAGTGTATAAACATTGAAATTGGTACAGTGGTTGGAAAGTTGTTTGCGTTTAAAAATGAAGAAAAGTATTGAAAAATTGCGCTATCTTTTGCAATATTATTACGATAAAGGGAAGAACGCTGCACAGGCTTGTGAAAAAATTTGTGCTGTGTACGGTGAAGGTACTTTATCAAAATCTGCTGCGCGGAAATGGTTCGCTCGCTTTCATTCTGGTAATTTTGATGTGAAGATGAGTCACGCTCTAGTCGTCCAATCACTGAAAAAGCTGAAGAAACTCTTGAAAAAGTCCAGCATGATAAGCATATCAACAGTGTCGATATGGGTATGGAGCTAGGCATTGACCACAAAACGGTTTTGAACCATTTACACAAAGCTGACTACAAAAAGAAGTTCGATGTATAGGTTCCTCATGAGTTGAGAGCGAAAAACATGATACACCGAATTAACATCTGCGATGCGCTGCTGAAACGCAATGAAATCGGCCATTTCTGGAACGTGTCATAACCGGTGATGAAAAATGGATAACGTACGACAAACGGAAGCGTAAAAGATCGTGGACTGGGAATGGTGAGCCGTCACAAACGTTCGCAAAGCCCGGATTGACGCCGAAAAAGGTGATGATGTGTGTGTGGTGGGACTGGAAGGGAATCGTACACCATGAGCTACTTCCAGTTGGTCAGACGATTGATTCTCAATTCTACTGTGGATAAATAGAGAGATTACGCCGGGCAATTGAAAGAAAACGGCGCGAATTGATTAATAGGAAAGGCTGTCTTCTATCATGACAACGCCCGACCACACACTTCTTTGATGACCCGTCAAAAATTGCGAGAGATTGGTTGGCAAGTTTTGATGCATCCACCGTATAGTCCAGACACAGCACCCTCTGACTATCACTTGTTCCGATTTCTGCAGAACTCTCTCAATAGAATTAAGCTGTTTTCAAAAGAAACCTGTGAAAACCACAGTTTTTCAACCAGAAACCACAGAAGTTCTTCACCGATGGCATCATGGCACAGCGAAAAATGGCGAGACATTGTCGATAATAATGGAGCATATTTGGTTTAAATAAATTCATTTTCACACTATAAGAAAACCAGTTGAATTTGACTAAAAAAACGCCACGAACTCTTTCCCAGACCTGATTATATATATATATATATATATATATATATATATATATATATATATATATATATATATATATATATATATATATGTACATATATACACGTATATATATATATATATATATATATATATATATATATATATATATATACGTGTGTTGTGCGATACCTGATGTTGTGCTTGTGAAACTAAATAAGTGGTTAGGTAAGACTTTTTTACTGTACTGTTAGGTCTAGTAGGTGCCATGAACATACAATTTTTGCTATACATATTGAATTTCGTTAATAATTTATATATATTTATAATCGATTATATCGATCGAATCCTTCAACAGTCAGTCATGTTTGTATAGTTTACAATAATAATGAAAATTAAAACATCTCTGGAAAACTTAAAGCACAAAGAAAGCTCCACAATTGAATAAAGCCAGTAAATAAGCCGAATAATACATTGTTCCTCTGGGTTTGCGTTGCAAGAAAATAGAACTCAGACGAAGGAACTCTTCTTGCGTAAATCATACCATTTCATTAGTTAATCTCCATAAGTAGGGTTGCAAATCTAAAGAATGAAAAGTGTTATAAATTAAGTTCACGCTTCGCTGCTGTTTTCAGAATAAGATGATACAGAAAAACAGGGGCTAAGGCAAATTTTAATCAATTTACTAGGGAGAGTCTTGTATTTAATTAAAATTTTCTTAATTAAATATAGAAACCGTTGGAAGTTAATATAGGTTTTGGAATTTTCTTTTTGAAAAGATTAGAATTATTATGATTACCTTTCTTTAAGACAATGGTTTATCTAACGACTCTGTGAATAAAGAAAACTTATGGAAAAGTAGACAGTAAAAATATTAGAATTTTCATGGCATTTTCTTATTAAATATGCTTTTGTATATATATATATATATATATATATATATATATATATATATATATATATATATATATATATATATATATATATATATATACTACAAAATAAAATTTCCTATCTCGTGTTAGCTTAACCCCTAAATACTTTGGAGTGTTTTAAGTATATTTTCAAATAAAAAGAAAGCATCAAAGAAGAGTTATTCCAAAAATATTGCGTACTAGATTTAAGCTTGATTCGAAACAGCTTGAGACTTTTTTTAAAATCAGATATAATTTGACAACTTCACACAATATTCTCAATTCGCGTAATATTGCAGAACTCCTAAAATTTGGTAGGGACGTCCTATATTATCCGAAACCTCAAATTGTTGTTTAAAATTTAATAGCCTGTCCCAACATATAAGATCCTGATTTTTACCGTTTTAAGTGGGCAATATAAAAATTCTGACCTTTTGTTTATGATAGGTTGCAGAGATGACTTAAGAATTTTTTTCATTCATGCAAATAAATAAAATTATAAGTGTTTTTGGAGATGTTTATTTATAGATGCATGTAAAAACAAATGTACAAATATAGAGCTTGAATGAATGAGGTTTATAAGAGGAGACATATTGTATAAATAAAAATATATTTTAACTTAAGCCTAATTCGGTTTCACTATCACTGTCATCAGCTGAGGTAATTATCAGTGGTTTTATATTATTTACATAAATATATTAATCTTCAACTTTAATAACGTGCTGAATGGAATTCTTCCAGCTTTCACAAGGTATATCATTTAGAACTTTTTTTACTAATTCAGCCATTGACACGCTTAAAGTAAGAGAAACATTTTGTGCCCTTATTTTTGATTTAACCTGATGCCAAATATGTTCAATTGGATTAAACACACAATAATACGGAGGAAGCCCCAAAACAGTGTGTCCCATTTTCTCAGCCATACTATCACAAACATATTTCTTTTTCAATTTATAGTCTTTCAAAACTTCCAAAAGATCACTTTTTTTATAACTAAAGTTATTTTCTAACACATATTCCTGTATTTCCGATTTAGTGTTGGCTGCATTAGGAACCTTATTTAGTAGGCGACTATGGGAACTTGCATTCTCGATAACTATAACACTCTGTTCGGGAACCTATTGCAAAAAGAAATTTTGAAACCAATTTTCAAAAAGTTCTGCGGTCGTGTCTGCGTGATAGTCCAAATTAGAATCTTTTATGTTTTTTGCAGATAATAGTAGACGATTTGAAACCTAGCCTTTTTCAGGTCCAGCATGCAAAATGGTTATTCGTTTACCTTTATTTGAACGTGCGTTAGTCTGACATTTTGTACTGCTGTCAACCCACCCTTTTTGCACAGTGTCATGGGTAGCGAACCATGTTTCGTCAAGGCAAATTATTGGCCAATTCTCTGATCGATACTTCTTAATTTCTTGTAAATAAGTATGTCGCAAGATTCGTAATCTTTGTAACTCCATCACTACTTGCCTTTTGTTGATTTTTCGGAACTTGAATCCAATTTTTAAAAGAACTCTGTGAAGGGTTGATCGGCCATAATGTATATTGGTCCCGTCCTGTACCAGTCTTAATTTTATTTTGTCTAGTATCAACACCTCTCTTCATACATAGAATATATTTTTCTCCGGATGACGTCTTTTCCACAATTGTCTACATGATGCATTTGAAAATCTTTCCGTTTTTTCCTGTTCCTGAGTGATGGTTTTCCTACAATACCCTTAATCGTAGAAATTGGGGTTTTTGTTAGTTCACTGGTTTCTTGCAAAGCGTATCGTTTATTCAAGTTTATTTTTACCAAACTGTCGTAAACATTTTTCACTATTTGTTTAGCGTCAAGTGATAAATGCGATAGCCACTATTGCAATTTTCCCACGGACGCCACATAATTAAAATAGAACCGTTACGTTGTAAGTTGAAAGTAAAATTAAAAATAAAAATAATAAAAAGTATCTTCTTCTTTCGAATCTTAATGAGGACCTGTGGTCATTAGGCCTATATCATCAAATACTTAAAGGGCTCCAAACTGGGTTGCCAGGTAGTAAATATATAGGTAAAAATAGATCCAATATGATTGTAGGTGCAAGTGAGCAAGTAAAAGAAAAATACGTATATCGTAATACCTTGCAACTATGCATAAAACCTTAATAGGGTCGTTTATTGTCCCACTGAAAAAGCAAAAAGGCAGAATCTTATATCTTGGGATTTATTTTACTATACCTAGTGCTCCCATAAATACAAAGTTATAAGAAAACATTGCCTAAACATTTAATTTCTATAAAAATTAAAACAAATTAATATGAAATTAATTCATTTAGTCATTATGACAAAATCAATTTAACAGGTACTCAAAATGTCCCCGTCTTGCTTTTACACAAGCCCTCAAACGATTACGTCATTCGTCTCTGGCAGCACGCACTTGATTCAACGCTTTTGTTAAAGGTCGATTTAAAGAGTCAAGATTGGCATGTTTTTTAGAGCAAACCATATCCTCTAAAAGGGACCATAGTTTTTAATATAAACGATTTAGATCAAGACTTGCAGAAGGCCAATATTCTGTAGTAATAAATGGAGGCATATTTTGTTGAAGCCATGCTGGTGTTTTATCTTTATGTCCTGGTACAAAGTCTTGCTGGAAGATCCAGGGCTTATTTTTGAAAAAAGTATGGTTTAAATGTTTCACAACATTCTCTAAAATAGTGTCTTGATATATTTTAGCCAAAGTTTTCACAAAAATGAATTCTGGTAACCCCATCAAGGGTGACTCTCCACCAAACCATAATTGATGCTAGATGATAACTTCTTTGAACTTTTGGAACAAGTTCAGACACTTCCTTAGAAGATCTGGTATAAATTCTATCATTTTGCTTATTTAAAGATTGTTCTATAGTGTAACTACATTGTTCTACAATTTTTTCTTCGGTAAACAAATTTTTTCTGTTTTTCATTAGCATATTCCTTTAACAAACTTTTAGATTTGTGCTCTTATAAGCACCAATCAATAATACGAGATATAGAATTTTCCGAAATTTTCGTCTCACAAAATAATTTTTTTTGTTTGTAAAGAGGGTTTTGGTCAAGCTTTTACAGCTTTGGCAGCTTGTAGCCCTCGAACTGACCTTGATCTCCCTGAACTTTGCCTGTTTTTAATGTCTCCCGTCTGAATAAATAATTTTATCGCCTGGTAAACAAACATACGATTTATTTTAAGCGGTTCTAAGGTCTTAAAAATATCGCTTTTTAAATAAAGCTATAAGAGTAATCCTATTTTCTTAATCACCCCACTGTATTGTTCAAAGAATTCAAATTGTAAATATGTTTACACATAATTACTGTACAACTGTAACATATCCTATAAATAATTTCAACAAAAAAGTGTTACTCTGAGAGTTTGTAACAGTATTTATAGGAGTACTGTGTATATAATTTTAAAAAAAAACTACATGACTATTTAAAAAAAATTTAAACTATTGGGACTAACCGGACCATAACTATCACAGTTAAATCCAGATCTATCAACATTACTCAAAACTCACATGCCTTTGTTTTTAACTAAATTTTTATTATTATTTAAAACCAAAATATCGTACCCAAACAGAGACCGGCATCTTAGATTCATGGATTTAGCCGTCAAAGGTATCATTGTCTCTTATTATAATGAGTGCTTCAAAAAACAGAACGATGGCCTCAATTGCTAATTTTGAAAACCATAAAACGCAGACCAAAAATACTCAAGACATGAACATTAGTATTCAGGATGGAGAAAAATTTTGTGATGTTGGCAAAGATTAATACGCTGTAAAAATCAATAGCAGGTACTAAAACTTAACAATGTCCATATTTCAGCAGATGTTCACTGTCTCTCATCTGTCTATCCATCTGGAGATGCCTTTTGTCGTATTACGGCTTATCACCCGAGCTAGGATAGGCAGAAAAAGAGAACAGAATGCAAAATATTTATTACAGTGCTAACAAGGTCTGTTATCTTAAACAACCCCACAACAGAGGGCAGAAATGCATCCGAAATTAGGCTTACAGCAGCCAGAGATACAAATTATTGTATCCTACTTATTCTTTACGCGAGTACTGTGATGAGTATTTTGAGTTATGTTCTCCTATAGTTCAAGATTTTCGTTAGCCTAACAGTGAACTTTTCTTCTATTAGGAACTTTGGTTACTAAGAAAAGTAACTCATCCATCCAAACAAGCACCTTACTGTAATTCTTTATTTTTCTTGGTTAAATGCTGCATAGAGAAAAATTTATAGGGGTAATAACTCTGTTTCTATAAAGAATTTTAAATCCTATAATATGTTTTATCAAGATCTTCCACAGCATCTACTATAAAATTTTCTGGATTTTCTAAAACCATATACAATTGGTTTTCGTTTAGTTCTTGTTATAGTAAGACCGCATTAAAATATAAAAGAATTTGCAACTCCTCATTTTCGTAGTTTCCTCTTCTTTATGAGTTCCGTCTTGTATTTTCCTGTTGTGGTTACCTTTGGTGATAAATATTTTTAACAATATTTTGTATATCTGGTGGTGCGATGCTTACTGATTGAATTCTGTGCTCCAACAAAAATCTGGTACTGGAGTCCGATGTCGATCCCACTTTCGATGCTTTTGATCACTTCCTAATAAAATATCAGTTAAAGCTTGAAATTTTTAAACCTAAGCCTTTCTTGGCAGCATACCGCGATTACAGGAATTTTGATCATGTGGCTTTCTATCGAAATCTTCACGCAATACTGTTTGACGATATCAATTATTTATTTAATATTGACCTGAACGTTGAGACTTTTATTCTCTTTTTGTGGGAGATAATTAATGTACCCGCACCAATAAGAACTTCAAGTATAACAACAGTGAAGGGACCGTGGTTAACTCAAGATATTAAATTTTGTATGTCTAAACATAAAATAACCGGTTAAGTGCAAGTCGGACTTGGGTAGTTCGTGTTCGGTACGTTAATTGCTTTTGAAATAAAAATTATTGTTACAGAGGTATAAAATAATCAATGACTTCACAAAACACACCCCAAATGAGTTTTCAATAAATTTTCCTATCTTTACTGAACTGATGACTTCGAAATTTTTGTTTTTTTTTATATACCAAATAAATTATTAAAGATAATGCACTCATGATAATTTTCATTGAATCTACATCCTGTGGTGAATATTCAGGAATTTTTTCAAAATTTCTTGATCAGTACTTTTCGAGATAAGGGGGGACAGCGATTTATCGCGATTATTTAAAAATAATACAAAGAAAAGTGTGCACAAGTATTATATTATATATATTTTTGAACTTGTGTTTTTACAGGCTTTCATTTGACACCCTACTCGATGCCCTGGTAATTTTTTTTTCACATCCGATTTCATCCCCCCCTTAAGACGAAATTTAACTTTCAAAACTATACGGCTCTGATGAGGTCATCACTTCCAATATTAATACCAAATTTCAACATTCTATGTCAAATAGTTTCGGAGAAAATCGGGTGTGAGAGACGGACAGACGGAGAGACAGACGGACAGATAGACGGACAGACCTAAGTGATCTTATAAGTGTGCCATACGGAACACTAAAAAGGAAAACTCCAGACAACTGGGAGTCTTATAGGCGGTTTAGAAATTTAATAGCATTAGAAATAATGGACCAAGAGATAATTGGAAACTATGAAGGAAATGTATATCTACTCAAACTCAAGGTAACTCAAAGGTAATTCCTGAGTTCGTGTGTAGTGCTGATGATATTAACAGGTTCTTCGCAGGTACTGCACAATCCGGCGAACTGAACCCTAAGATTTTAAATTTTTATAATAATAATAGAAAACTCAGCGTAGGTAATTTTTGATTTAAACTGGTAACTGTTGAAGATGTAGAAAACGCCTTATCTTCATAAGATCGGGTTGACAATGATAATTCGTTATTGTCCACACATTATTCCAGTAATTTGTTCATTTGGTGAATTTTTGTATTGAAACCTGTACTTTTCCTGAAATTTGAAAAACATCATTTATTCTACCGCTTCCCAAGCTCAATTCTCCAAGTGAAGTACAAGACCTAAGACCTATTAGCATCCTGCCAACTCTTTCAAAAATAATTGTGAGGGTGATGGACGGGCAAATCAGACAGTATGTCGCCAGTTTTAAAATTTTGCCCACTATACAATCGGGCTTCCGTAAGGATCATAGCTGTACTAATACTCCGTTGAGGGTAATGGACGATATCCTAGAGGCTGCAGGTGGTGACGAATTGACCATATTGGTACTTTTAGACTATTCGAAGGCCGGCGGATAAATCATGATCTTTTTCTGAACATTCGTTATATCGTCTTTGATGATTGCGCACGGCATCTTGCTAATGCTTACCTTACTGGTAGGAAGCAGATGGTCAGGGTTGGTGATGCGTTGTCGGGCCCTCTGAAAATGTCCTGCGGTGGGCCCCAGGGCTCCATTCTGGGGCCGCTATTTTTCACCATTTAGACGTCACAACTTATTAGATATTCCTTTTCGCATTTCTACGCTGATGACACGAAATTATACATTTCCTTTAAGCCGGGCTAAATATTGAAACTGACGCATTATCTGGATGTCCTTATGAAGGTCTCGAGACCACACTGCTTAAAAGAATTCTATGAAGAGTTGATCGGCCATAATGTATATTGGTCCCGTCCTGTACCAGTCTTAATTTTATTTTGTCTAGTGTTAGCACCAACTGCTCTTCATACATAGAATATATTTTTCTCCGGATGACGTCTTTTTCACAATCGTCTACATGATGCATTTGAAAATATTTCCGTTTTTTCCTGTTCCTGAGAGATGGTTTTCCTACAATACCCTTAATCGTAGAAATTGGGGTTTTTGTTAGTTCACTGGTTTCTTGCAAAGCATATTGTTTATTCAAGTTTATTTTTACCAAACTGTCGTAAACATTTTCACTATGTGTTTAGCGCCAAGTGTTAAATGTCTTCTCTTGCGATAGCCACTATTGCAATTTTCCCACGGACGCCACATAATTAAAATAGAACCGTTACGTTGTAAGTTGAAAGTAAAATTAAAAATAAAAATAATAAAAAGTATCTTTCGAATCTTAATGAGAACGTGTAGTCATTAGGCCTATATTATCAAATACTTAAAGGGCTCCAAACTGGGTTGCCAGGTAGTAAATATATAGGTAAAAATAGATCCAATATGATTGCAGGTGCAAGTGAGCAAGTAAAAGAAAAATACGTTTATCGTAATACCTTGCAACTATGCATAAAACCTTAATAGGGTCGTTTATTGTCCCACTGAAAAAGCAAAAAGGCAGGATCTTATATCTTAGGATTTATTTTACTATACCTAGTACTCCCATAAATACAAAGTTATAAGAACATATTGCCTAAACATTTAATTTCTATAAAAATGTCCTGCTGTGGGCCCCAGGGCTTCATTCTGGGGCCGCTATTTTTCACCATTTATACGTCACAACTTATTAGATATTCCTTTTCGCATTTCTACGCTGATGACACGAAATTGTACATTTCCTTTAAGCCGGGCTAAATATTGGAGGCTAACAATAAACTGACGCATTGTCTGGATGCCCTAATGAAGGTCTCGAGACCACACTGCTTAAAAATAAATCACGGGTTTTGTTATTTGGACGCATTCAGTCTCGTATTCGGCACCAGAATCTACTGCAAATTAGCTTGAATAATGTAGTTCTAAGTGCATGTACTGATGCCAAAAACCTAGACTTAGTAATGGACACTGATCTGAGATGCATGGGACATATACATTTATCTATTAAAACAGCATTTGCTAACCTAAAATTAATCTTCAATCAACGCACTCTCCTTACCGAGAATCTTAGATATATAGCAAAAGAAAATTTAGATACGATGCACGTAACCTGAATTTTTTTTTATGGGTCTAGCACACATGCTGCAGGGAAGTCCCTAAAACGCTCCAGGAGCGGCATGTGTGCGCGGAAAAAGCGATTAACGTTGTTCCTGAATCGCTGTAAATTGTACTCGATGAGAAACACAGCGCTGGGCAAATTATTCCAAAGGGATGATGTTCTCCATATAAAAGACTGCTTGAAAAGCGTTGTACGCGGAGCAACAAACTGAACCTCATACGGATGTGAAGCATCAGCGCGACGTTGAAGCACCAGCGCGACGTGGATCTGAAGCATAAATTCACTTTGACTTCTTGGTTCTTTCAGTTACCAAATAGCTAAATTGTACAATAAAGTGCTTGTTGATCTGAGTGATGCGCCAGGTCACAGGTTTAAAAGAGCAGTAAAATCATTATTCATAGCTTCTGCTGACTACTTCCTTCAGCAACAGCTCGTACAATGGTCACTTCAGTCGACCTCTTTAATGTTACATATATTACAGTATCTTTACCAAACACAATATTAATATTGAATTCTATCATGGTAGTACACTTTGTATTGATTGCTTTATTTTTTATTTTGTATGCAATAGGTTTCTAAGGGTTGCTGTATAGAATATATACTCGCATTTCATGGTTGAGGTGTAACTTCAACTCCGCCAATTGTAATCTTACCATTTAATTACAATGAAGGCATTTTATTATCATTATTATTATCTCGTCTTCATTCTCCCTAAAACACATTTTTCTACTAACAATTAGTTTAAACTGACTACTATCCTTAACATAAATAAATGTGACTGTCAATAGTCTATTGTTAACTTTTTCAAAGTTAAAAAAAGCGTTTTTGTTCTTTTATTCTTCAGTTCTTTGAAACTCAAAAAAATAATATACATTTAAAAATATTTAAAAATTTCTTTCATATGTAAAAAACGCGAGGCGTCAGAGTTTCGATTTTAACTCGTTAAAAAATCTTTAAATTCACTAGAACTTTTGTATTTAGTGTTTTAGCCTGTTTACATGAGCATGTTAAATTAGTGGTCCAATTTAATCAATTATATTATATATACATATATATATATATATATATATATATATAATATATATATATATATATATATATATATATATATATATATATACATATATATATATATATATATATATATATATATATATATATATATATATACACATATATATATATACACATATATATATATATATATATATATATATATATATATATATATATACATATATATATATATATATATATATATATATATATATATATATATATATATATATATATATATATATATATATATATATATATATATATATATATATATATATATATATATATATATATATATATATATATATATATATATATATATATATATATATATATATATATATATATATATATATATATATATATATGTATATATATATATATATATATATATATATATATATATATATATATATATATATATATATATATATATATATATATATATATATATATATATATATATATATATATATATATATATATATATATATATATAGGTGTACAAGTATGAAATGCGGATTTCAGACAACAGTTGGTGCACCAATGCAGTTTGTGCTATAAAGATTCGACACTGCGCCATTTTGTTGTGTCATCAACAAGTGTCAGACACGCACGAGTGATAAATTGGAAAAGTGTGTGCATAGTGTTGTGTACAATATGTCGAAATTTATACCGAACAAAGAGCATTCGCAGACGGCATTAATTTTTTGTTTTCATTTGAAGAAAACAGCTGTTGAATCATACCGATTACTTCGAGAAGCTTATGGTAAACATAGTCCATCGCAAGAGACGTGTAAACGATGGTTTCGGCGTTTCAAAAGTGGTGACTTCGATGTTGCAGACAAGGAACGTGGAAAACCGCCAAAAAAATACGAAGATGTGGAATTGCAAGCATTGTTGGACGAAGATGATTCGCAAACACAAAAACAATTCGCCGAGTAATTGGGCGTTAGTCAACAAGCTGTTTCCAATTGGCTACGAGAGATGGGAAAGATTCAGAAGACCGCTAGATGGCTACCACATGAGTTGAACGACAGGCAAATGGAAAAAAAAGCGCAAAAACACGTGTGACATTTTACTCGCTCGGTACAAAAGGAAGTCATTTTTGCATCGTATAGTTACAGGGGATGAAAAGTGGATTTAGTTTGAGAATCCCAAGCACAAAAAATCATGGATAGACCCAGGCGCACCATCCACATCGACTGCAAGACCAAATCGCTTAGGCAGAAAGACGATGCTCTGTATTTGGTGGGATCAGAGGGGCGTGGTCTATTATGTTGTTAAAATCTGGGGAAACGGTTAATACTAAACGTTACCAACAACAATTTACCGATTTGAACCGTTCGCTGCTTGAAAAAAGGCCAGAATATCGAAAGAGGCAACACAAAGACATTTTTCTTCATGACGATGCTCCATCACATCCGGCAAAACCAGTTCGCGACACGTTGGACGCACTCAACTGGAAAGTTCTACCCCATGCGGCTTATTCACCAGACTGGCTCTTTCCGATTACCACTTGTTTGCATCGATGGGTCACGCACTTGCTGAGCAGCGCTTTGGTTCGTACGAAGATGTGAAAAAATGGCTCGATGAATAGTTCGCAGCAAAAGGGGAAGATTTTTACTGGCATGGGATTCACAAATTGTCCGAAAGATGGGAAAAAATGTATAACAAGCGATGGAGCATACTTTGAATAAAGCACTTTTTATCTTTCTTCCGAATTTAACATGTTTTTTTAGAAAAAAAAAATCCGCATTCCATACTTGTACACCTGGTTATATATATATATATATATATATATATATATATATATATATATATATATATATATATATATATATATATATATATATATATATATATATATATATATATATATATATATATATATATATATATATATATATATATATATATATATATATATATATACATATATACATATATATATATATATATATATATATATATATATATATATATATATATATATCACATTCTTATGAAAGGGAATCGAGACAACTATGAGCCTACTTAGGTGGCGACGAATGTTTCGTAATTAATGAGCTTAGTTGCTAGCTATCGGTGTATGGACCGATGGATTTGTTATAATCACTCTTATTTCCTAAAGACCTTGGAATTTTAATGCATCCTAATACAGACTGTGAATCTGCTTTTTTGCTAAAATAATACATTTTGTACATTTCCAAAAAAAAAAATTCCAGATACTCTAATAAAGCATGACTCTTGGGTATACAATTTATATTCTTATAAAAATATTTAAATTAATCATATGTTGAATTCCTCGCAGCACGAAAATTATCAATCAACTGTAAAATGTTTGTATTCTAGATTTTTAAAGTTTAAATACCATAACAAACAAATATAAATCCACCAGGCATTATTTTAAAAATGGTTTTGTTTCTAAAAATTGGATTTTCATATTTTTAAACAAACGATAAATCTTAACAGCGAAACGCAGTTAACATGTGAAGAGTAAAAATAACTCTTAAGTAAGCTTGGCCAATGTCCCAAAAATAATCATTGGAAACGTCATACGCCGTATTTTTAATTTTCACGTAAATCGTATGCCTATTTAAGGTATTTTAACCATTTTTATAAAAATCTGTGGTACGTATTTTAGGATAGTTGAAGGAAATAGAAAAAGTTATGCTATTATAATATCTAATTAGATAAAAACAATCATAAACAATTTCTTCTCTAAGGTTTGAGAAATCCTAATTTTTTTTTAAAAAAAAGGAAAGTAAACAAAATTGCATTTAAAATGTACATGTAGGCTGAAAAGTTTTTAGTCTAGCTACTTAAAACACATTTTTTTTTGCAAAATTCGACTTTATTCATCAATATATTTTCTTCAAGACCGATACAATTAGCTCAACGCTTCTCTAACATTTCTATACCTCTCTTGTAGAAGAATTTGTTTTTGCCTTCAAAATAGGCCTCAGTTTTCGGCGATAACTTCTTCAATGGAGCCAAATCTCTTTCCCATGAGCATTTTTTGAGGTCTGCGAATGGATGATAATAGTCGCTTGGGACCAAATCTGGAGAATACGGTGGATGAAGAAGTTATTCGAACTTCAATTCATGCAAGTTTGCCATCATAACCATTGACTTGTGACACGGTGCATTGTCTTGATGAAAGACACACTTTTTCTGGTTCATTTGGGCCGTTTCTTTATGATTTCTGCCTTCAAACGCACCAATAATTTTTTATAATATTCGCTATTGATGGTTTTTCCTTCTCGGCATAGTCGATAAAAATTATTCTATACACATCCCAAAATACAGAGGCCACAACCTTCCCAGCCGACTGTTATGTCTTGGGTGGCCTCGGGCGGCTTTTACCGGCTGCTGTCCACTCAGCTGACTGCCGATTTGATTCCGTTGTATAGTGATGTATCCATGTTTCATCTATTATCACATATCGCGTAAAAAAAAATCCTTTTAATTGCGTTTAAACAGGTCCAAACAGCGCTCAGAATCATCACATGTTATTGTTTTTGATCCACTGTGTGCAAACATGGTACCCATTTCGAATAGAGCTTTCTTATGACCCAAAGTTCATGCAAAATATGACCAACACGTTCTTTTGATACCTCACGCAATTTTACTTTACGGTCATCCAAAACAATTTTGTGGATTTTTTTATGTTTTCCAGTGTAACCACCTCATTTGGGCGTCCAGAGCGTTCAGCATCATTTGTATCTGTACGGCCGCGTTTAAATTCAGCATACCATAGTGAGTGATTTTCCAGGAGCAGAGTCCCCGTAACACTTATCAAGCCATTGGTTAGCTTGAACGTATTTTTTCCCATCAAAAAGCAGTGTTAAATCAACAAAGGAAATTCGATTTTTTCGATTGTTTTGAAAATATCAAAAGTAGCGTCACTAAAACCACTATAACTTGTAAACTAATCGTCGAAATATCATGAAAATTTGAGACGTATCGTTTGAAAGTTGGTACTTCCTAAAAATCATATGATTTTTTTGAAAAGCGCGACATTTAATATCAGACCAAAAACTTTTCATCCTACGTGTTATTTATTGTACGCAATCTCCATTGAGCTAAGTACATTTGGTCGAACGAAAGTCCAATTTTTTTATTTCCTCAGAAAAAATGGTTCGGTGGGGAACTACTTCGAAACCCAGTTCGTGCACTCTTGCCATTGCGATGGCCAGTGTGTGAACAGGAGCATTGTCCAGATATAGGAGAACTTTTTTACATGTTAATTTTTACAGCGTCTGCTTCAGCCCATTATGCAAACGGTCTAATAATGTTGCATAATAAGAGCCAGTTACTGTTTTGCCTTTTTCCAAATAGTCAGTCGACAAACCAATGTTTTGACTGCCATTTTGTCTTCGGGGTGTAATGGTGGATCCACATTTCATTTATAATCACACGACTATGCCAGAAGCCCTTCGGACAACTCTGCAACTTTTTCAAAACCGATTTTGAAATGTCTTTCCTTGTACGTTTTTGTTCTACAGTCAACGGACACGGTACTCATTGCGCACTCAGCTTTTTCGTTTTTGTAACTTTATGCAGGATATTATGTTCCGGTTCATATGAGACGCATACTGTCTCAGCAATTTCGGGAAGCTTAATTCAACGATTTTTCATTACGATACTATGAATTTTCTATAAATTCATTTATTTAGTAATAGATAGTCTTAAAAGAGAATCTCCATGAACTTTTTTGAAATAATATTGTTTTATCACTACAGTATACTCGACGTTATCCATTTCTACGAAACATGTAATATCAATCACTTACGATAGCTACCAACAAACGCGCGTTGTATCTTTTGAAATTTTGAATATAATCGTTACAAGAATCACACTTACCAACAGACATGCCGCTGAACAAAATTTCCAGCCATTTCGTAGGAATTTACCACACTTATCACACCTCCCTCTTGTACTCACTAATAGATGACCCAGAGTGTCCTTTGCCTCGTCATTTCTCAATATTTGCAATTCATTTTAACCTTAATCTCCGGACAATGGTCCTGTCCTTGTTACCAGTTTTTCAAATTTACCATATCGGATATTTTTTTGAATGTGTAGTTCTGTATTAACTTTTTTTTTTAAGTTATTATTATAGATTTTATATGATTTACATGATTCAGGCTGTATCCTACATGAACGGCTAATTCACGAGTGCCCTACGTGGGAGAACAGAAATAAGGAAACACAAGTATCTTACGTTAGGTGAACTGCACATTCTTGTACAAATATTTTATTATTACGAGAGTGGATTTATAATTCTGGTAAATTTCTATGGCGGGAAATTTTGTTAACCGTCATGACTATTGGTAAGCGTGATTCTTGTAAGGGTTGTATTCAAAATGCAACGTTCATTTATTTGTTAATAGCTATTGTACGGGGTTATACGTTGGGTTGAAATGGCTAAAACCGAGTAGTGATAAAACATTTTTACTTAAAAAATTGAACTGCAGCCCAGATAGAAACTAAACTAAAGGAAGTTCAAAGGGACTCCACACCAGCACTCAAGACCATTTATTACTGGATAAATGAATTTAAAAGTGGCCATACCAACACTGCAGATATTACACGCTTAGGATGCCTGATTGAGTTTTCTTCTAAAGAAATGCTCAATAAAATTGATGGTGTCGTGCATGAAGTACTAAAAATAAAAAGCTGAGTGCGCGATGGCTGCCGTGTTAGTTGACGGTCATTTCAAAATCGTTTTGGGAAAAGTGCCAATATAATTTGAAAGAGTTCTGGCGTCTTTTTGTGACTGTAAACCAAACGTGAATCCACCACTACACCTCTGAGATAAAATGGCAGTCAAAACAGTAGGTTGGCGAAGGTGAATGTGCACGGAAAATAGCGAAAACAGTTTTATCGGCGGGAAAAGTGATGGTAACTATTTTTCAGAACTCACAGGCTATCATCATGATTGATTATTTGGAAAAGGGTTCAACGATGACTGACTCTTATTACGCCATTTTATGGGACCGTTTGCATAGTGAGTTGAAGCAGAAGCTGCCAAAATTAGCACGCAAAAGCACTCCTTTACCAGAACAATGCTCCTGCTTACATCGACTTTGGACGAATTCCCACCCATCCTATTCTCCAGATTTGGCCCTAAGTGACTTTTTTTGTTTCCTACTGTCAAAAATGGGGTTGGGAAGAAAAAATTTTCGTCGAATGAAGAGGGTATCTGTGCTGTAAACGAGCATTATGCACAGTTCGAAACATTTTTTTTTTTGAGGGAATAAAAAAAATGGAATCTCGCTGAAATAAATGTACTGGACTCAATAGAGATTATGATGAGAAATTAATTTTTGATTTTGAAAAAAATATAGTTACCTTATTTTTTACAATACTTTTCAATCATTATTTTTAAAATCATCTGGAATAAGTTTGTTATCGGTTATTACTGAAAAAAAATTTCACATTTATAAAGTATTAAAACAACAAAACTGCCAATTCCTGATATCAAAAAAAACAGTCAAGTGCAAGTTGAACTTGCACAATTAGTGTTCCGTACGTGGATTCCTTTACAATAAAAAATTTTGTTACGGTGGTATAAAATTATCAGTGACTTCATAAAACACACCCCAAATGAATTTTTAACAAAGTTTGTTTCCAATCTTTACTGAAAACTGGTTACCTTGAAATTTTTGTATTATTTATATGCCAGATAAATTATTAAAGGTAATGCACTCGTGATAATTTTCGTTCAATCTACACCCCTTGGACAGTATTCCAGAATTTTTTCAAAATTTTTTGATCAGTACTTTTCGAGATAAGGTGGGGGGACAGCGATTTTTTAAAAATAACAAAGAAAAGTGTGCACAAGTATTGCATTATATATATATATATATATATATATATATATATATATATATATATATATATATATATATATATACATATATATATATATATATATATATATATATATATATATATATATATATATATATATATATATGTATATATATATATATATATATATATATATATATATATATATATATATATATATATATATATATATATATATACATATATATATATATATATATATATATATATATATATATATATACATATATATAATATATATATATATATATATATATATATATATATATGTATATATATATATATATATATATATATATGTATATATATATATATATATATATATATATATATATATATATATATATATTACTCGTGTTTTCACAAGCTTTCGTTTGATACCAAACTCGATGACCTAGTAAAAAAAAATTTTTTCACTTCCGATTTTACTCCCCTTAAGTCAAAATTTAACTTTCAAAACTACACGACTCTGATAAGGCCATCAATTCCTATATTATTACCAAATTTCAACTTTCTATGACAAATAATTTCGGAGAAAATCGAGTGTGACAGACAGACGGACAGATAGACACCGAAGTCATCTTATAAGTGTTCCGTACGGAACACTAATAATGATAACGGCAATTGTATGGGAATTCTATTAAAAATAAGGAGTTACTCTACTTCCCGTTTAACTGAAAGTTATAAAATGTCCCTATTTTCATTAGAAAAAGAAATCTGCATTTACAATTTTTCTGTCCATATTATTTCTCCAAATACGTAATCGTGACCTTATCAGAATATGCATGGAAAGAGAACAAGAATTTCCAAGAAGAAAAAATGAAATAAAACCACCTTGACAGAAAACACACAACTGTGTGATTTCTCAAGTCGCACAGCATAATTTTTATGTCACCTATTGATTATATTCTTAAAAAAGATGTACTAACTATACAAATATATTATAACAATAAATTGTAAATCCTATTGTTGAGTCTATAAAAGGTTAATCGTGTTTTAATATGCGTAAATGTAAATAAATATAGATTTTAGTGGATTTTAAACTAAAAAAAATATATAGAAGTAACAAAAAAATAAAGATAATTTTGAATTTTTTGATTAAGATCAATATAGTGTAGGAGTGAATTGTGGTCAGAGATCTATGTGTGTGTTAAATGTTGACCTACGGCAACAGAAAGTGGCTGAAATGACAATCAGAGAGTAAAAAAAGGCATACAGTCACAATAGTTCGGAAAAATTGATAGTTTTTAAGATTCTTTCTCAACAAAATTCTACCCTTCCGACTAGCTTAATTGATGCTGTTCTATAATTATTATTTGTTATGGCAGGCTAACTTTTACCAAAGTCAACTAGCAACTGTTGCAAGTCGTGCAATAAAGTCAAGAAATTTATCCGCTGTGGATGCTTTAAAAATCAGTTTTTATTGCGCTACTTGCTTGTAGCTTCCACGTAACGTCTTTTTTTTTATTATTGTTCACCTTCCCGACTGGGTTGGGTTTTTACCGTTTTTTTTTATATCAGGAGGATTTTATTTCTATGGGTCTAGCACACGTGCTACAGGGAAGTCCCTAAAGCGCTACAGGAGCGACACGTGTGCGGAGAAAGCGATTCACGTTGTTCTTGAATCGCTGTAAATTGTACTCGGTGGGAAACACAGTCCTGGGCAAATTATTCCAAAGGGATGATATTCTCCATATAAAAGACTGCTTCAAAAGCGTTGTACGAGGAGTAACAAGCTGAACCTCATACGGATGTGAAGAATTAGCGAGACGTGTACTTCTAACATGCACCGCTCTGGGAGGAATTAAGCGGGCCACATCCTTCGAACACTTTCCATGAAAGTACTTGTAGAATAGGCTCAAGTTCTTCGATGTTCCAGCGAATCAAGGCCGTCGGTCAGTTCCGGGTCTCCAATCAGACGAACAGCTCTTCTCTGAATAGAATCCAACAAATGCAGTGTATGTTTGGGAGCGGAGCTCCAAACATGGGAGCAGTATTCCATAGTTGGTCGAATTCGAGCTTTCTAAAGGATTAACAGTTGGTGTGGAGTGTAAAGCTTTCTGGTTCGAAAAAATATTCCCAACTTTTGAGAAGCTCTCCTTGCTATGCCTGCAACATGTTCATGCCAGGACATATTTACTCCCAAATTAACGCCCAACAAATTGAGTGACGATGTTAGAGGGATGGAGTGCTCCGACATAACTATGTCGGGTTCAGCAACGTTTACTTTTTTAGAGAAAACTACCTCCTGAGTTTTCGTAGCGTTAAATTCCACTTGGTTACTGTCACCCCAAGATAGAATTTCTTCCAGGTCTTTGTTAAGTTGAGTGACTTCCTGCTGTCTGCAGATATTTGTCTGAGTAGCCGATGTCCGAGCGTTCAAAGTGAATTAAGAGATAAGCGTACTGTCATCTGCAAAGCTGTAGATTGGATTCTCGGTCTTTTCCAGCAGATCGTTAATGTAAATGAGAAACAGAGTAGGAGACAGTATGGAGCCTTGGGATACCCCGGCGTTGATAGTGAAGGTGTTAGAAAGAAATCCGTCGACTGCCACACGTAAAGAACGCTCTTTAAGGAAACATGAGAGCCACAAACAGACCCTTTCAGACATACCATAAGAACGTAGCTTAGCCAACGGCCCATTGTGCCAAACACGGTCGAATGCCTTGGATATGTCAAGAGCAACCGCTCGAGATTCTCCAAAGTGTTCAATAGCGTTCTTCCAGACATGTGTTACATAAGTCAGAAGATCTCCTGTTGATCTATTTTTACGAAAGCCGTATTGGTGATCGCTAATAATGTTGAATCCTTCCAGATATTTTAGAAGATGCTGATTGATAGCCTTTTCCATGACTTTCGATATTATTGAAAGCAGTATGATTGGTCGGTAGTTATTTGGCAAGGTCTTCTTGCCTTTTTTAGGTATCGGCTGAACTGTAGCACATTTCCAGCAGGAAGGAACTATTCCCTTTCTGTAGGATAGGTTGAAAAGTCTACAGAAAACTGGTGTTAGTTCCCTCGCACAGTTTTTAAGAACTATGGCAGGTATTCCGTCAGGGCCAGAAGCCTTTTTGGTGTCTAGCTTCATCAGTATACGCTTTATGATACGCTGTCTGAAGACAACATCGGGCATCCTTGACTGCACTATGGGAATAGTAGGTGGTGTTTTTCCTTGGAACTCGACAGTAGAATGTGAAGCAAAGAGTTCAGCCAACAAGTTCGCTTTCTTAACAGGTGTCGTTGCAATAGAATTATCTGGCCGTCTGAGTGGTGGTATGGTAGATTTGGTGAAATTTTGACTAACTGCCTTAGCGACCGACCAAAAGGACCTGGAATTTTCGGGACAAGCGAGAAGTTGGTTCTAATCCGTTGATTGTGTACCTCCTTGGTTTAGTCGATAACCTCTTTGCATCTGTTCCTGGCACGAACAAATGTGTTACGATTTATGGTGTTAGGATTTTCATGCCATTGTCGGTATGCAAGGTGTTTAGAAGCAACAGCTTCTTTGCGTTTTCGGTCAAACCAAGGCTTGCCGTTGGGAGGGCATTTCTTCGAAAAAGGGATATAAGCCTCCATATCGGCCAAAATAACATCGGAAACCTCCCTGGCGCAGTCAGATGGGTCGTCGGATCGAAAACAAACGTCTAACCAAGGGAAAGTTCGAAAATATTCCATGAGATCTTCCCATTTAGTAGACTTGTAGTGCCAAATCTTGAGCGGTTTAGGCGTCTCTCTGTCACTGATTGGTAGAATACTCGATGTCGAAAGTAGTTTATGGTCGGAAGAACCTAACGGCGGATTTAAGCTGACCGTGTAAATCTCCGGATTGGTGGTTAAAAACAAATCAAGAATACTGGCGAACTCTCCGTCTCGATCAGGGATCCGTGTTGGTTCGTCAATAAGCTGTGTTAAGCCACAACTGATTGAAAATGATTCTGCTTTACGACCTTGTTCCTCGGTAGTATTTGAGTATTTAAGCCAGTAGATGTTGTGGACATTAAATCGCCCAGGATCGCAATTTCGGCATTTGGATAGTTAATTTGAAAATGGTCGATGGTGTCTGCAAGAGAAGCGAAAAGTGTTCTAAAGTTAGTATCACTTGGTGGTCGGTATAGGATACAGATGAACCTTGTGGTTGGTTGAGTCGTTATTTTTAACCACATAACATCAAAATTTGGGGGCTCCAGAGCCTCTTCTCGATGGCAAGAGAGGTCGCTTCTGACATAAAGACAGATTCCAAAGTTACGCCTAAATCGGGAATAGAAGTCGTACCCAGGATAAAGATAGTTTACTGTGCTGGTCGATGAACTGACCTTAGTTTCACAGAGAGCGAGTACATGAGGTTTGTTTGATTGCAGGTGTTAGTGCACTGAATTTATGTTCGTGTTTAAACCTCATATGTTGCAAAAATATATATATATAATATATATATATATATATAATATATTGTAATACCCGTCAACGTTGTCCAAGTGCCGAAACCTACATTTTTGTATTTCACAGAACCTTTTAGACAACGCATTAGTGCTGCCACGGACGTTATTGCATTTCTGCAAAAAACTACTACCTACATACGTACGTGCCCAGGCCAAATATACTTAAATTAATTAATAAATAAAGTATACCGACCTGCGGGGATTGGAACACGAGACCTTCTGCACCACAAGCAAGTTACTATGCCACGGAGTCACGGGTACTCCAATATAATCATATTCCTGTGATAGTGTCTCTCCCATCGTGCCTCTTACACTATTCGTTGCAAATCACTCACGTAGAACGCAGTAGATTAAAAGCACCAATGTTAAAAGAAAATCTATCTGATCTTTTAGCTCAAGTTACGTGTGTTAACAACAAAACAGTTTTAATGTTTTAGATACAAAATTTAGGAGTAGTAATGTTTTAATAAAACATATTGACAACAAATGCATCATCAATTTAGGATTTTTTTTGTGGCAATACTACAACTATTCAATAAAATCAATCGCGTCACAAAAAAAATTGCTTCATTATCAAGCTAATCATGACAACTGCAGGATCCATTGGGGTCACTCAGTTCAAGCTAATAACGAAAACTGTAGATTCATCGGGTTGAGACAACCACCCTATAGCCCTGTTTAACTCTCCGTAACTCCTCTTTATTTAAACATCTAAAGAAAGACCTCAGAAAATTTTTTCCTAAGTTACTAAGTTGAGAGTCACTGTAGTGGCATTTTTTGAGGCGCGAGGAACAGATTTTTTAGATGAAATCAAACGACTCAAGAAACGTCGGACTGAGTGTATTAGTGTAGCCTGTAGTTGTGGAGAAAAATATATATTTTTTTAAGCTCTGTAAGTTTTCCTTCCTAGCTATGTGGATAATCTGACAGTATTGTGCCTTAACTACAATTCTCCCACTCGAAACATGGAAGAAATATAATAAAAATCTTTATTACATATATTAAAAATTCTATAAAAGGACTAGACTTATTGAATTTACTGAATCAAAACTCTCAAAACTGTTTCAAAAGACATTGTTTTTAGCGTTCCGTACGGAACACTTACGAGTATAAGATCACTTCGGTGTCTGTCCGGTGTCACAACAGATTTTTTCCGACACTATTTGATATAGAAACTTGAAATTTAGAGCCAATATAGCCTCATCAGAGCCGTAAAGTTTTGGAAGTTAAACTGTTAATTAAAGGGTTAATTTTGGGGGTGAAATCGGAAGTGAACTTTTTTTTTACCAGGTCATCGAGTGGGGTATCAAATGAAAGCTTGTAACAACACGAGATCAAAAATATATCTAATATAATACTTGCTCACATTTTTCTTCGTATTATTTTTAAAAAATCGCCAAAAATCGCTTTCCTCCTCTTATCTCGAAAAGTACTGATCAAAAAATTTTGAAAAAATTCTGGAATATTCTCCACAGGATGTAGATTGAACGAAAATTATCACGAGTGCATTACTTTTAATAATTTACCTGGTAATCAGTTTTCAGTAAAGATGAGAAAAAATCTTTGGGGTGTTTTATAAAGTCATTGATCATTTTCTAACTCCGTAACAATTTTTTTTATTTTAAAAGCATTCAACGTACGGAACACGAATTGCGCAAATCCAACTTGCACATGACCGGTTATTTTTGTTTAACCTAAAAAATGGTCAAATTACATGCGGTCAATTAGTATCTTGTACTGTTTCAAATTTCAGACAAGATCAAGGCAACTTACCACTTGTCATCCTTCCACTTATTGAAATAGATATTTTTTAGTACTTCAATAATAAATGTAGCTTTGAACTGTTTGGGGTATTATATTATATAAGTACTATAACGATAGCGATAATAATAGGAATAAATAAAAACATTCTTTAAAATTTAATCAGTGCTATAATTAGTACATGATGTATAAAATATTTTTAAACTGAAAATGTTCATATCGTTAAAATTGTGTTTTATGTTTATGCTCTCAATACGCTTCGCTTTTTGCGAATATTTTAGAATATTATCTTTGCTAAGAACAGACTGTTAGTTCAGCGCATTCACCGAAAATTAGTAAACATGTAATATGAATTATTTTTGTACTTTATTACAAAATATTAATATCTCAAAAATATAGATCGCACATAGGGGTATTCAGCGTTTTATGAGGCCAAAATCGTTTTTAGATATTTTAAATCGGATTTTATTTCTAGATATAGCAGTGAACGCTTTTTGGAGTGCATATTTTGAAAAAAATTAATATATAAAAAACAGTATATTAAGAAAAAAACATGTAGACTTAAACAAAAATTACAAAAATAATTATTCACGATGAAGAATCCCACGTCTGTTCCTCTGCAGATTCCTCCGCAGATTTTCCTTCTTCTTCGAAACTTTGGTCGTTAATATTGGGTGCAACAGGTATTGCTTCTTTTCCGAACGACATAAATATTTTTTTTTGGGTTTTGATCATATACTAGATATTAAGGGGCTAAGCTGAGCAACAATCTCTTGAGGACATTTAAATTGCACTATTCTTTTGAGAATTTTCTACAGGTACAGGCGAAAATGCTTATTTCACGCCTCTGCTGCTTCTTCGGACAGTAATCCAATTCCATTACTGTTGCACCGTAAATTAATATTTTGTGCATCGCAGGAATCATGGGATGCCAGGGATATAATTACACATAAATTTTAACGGTATCATATCCATAGTCGGTAAATTTTTTCAAGTAAACTTTATGATCACTCGATATTATTTCCAAAATCACGTTCAAGGGATTTATGGGGCTAAAATCGACATAAATAATTTCAGCGGCCACCACTGGATTGGCAAAAAATCTCCTACTTGTATTGTCATCATTTGTGTTACCAAATCCAGCGTTTGGCATATCTATGATTAAGCCCGTTTGCTCTCTGAATTTTGCATATATTTCTGCTTTTTTTTTGCTTAAGAATTTCTTTGTCACTGTCCTATCTTAGCTGCCACTTTTGCACAGGGAGCTGGTATGATAAATGCAGAATACTTTCGAATAAGCGTGCAATAGAGACAAGTCAAATTGTAATGCATCTGTGTCGACATTATTTTTTACATTGAGGTCATTAAACTGGTTTGAACTAGCCCCCCCCACAAATGTAGCATTTTATTGTTGACGTAGTTAAAGTAACAGCATTGCACACTTTTGCGTCGACCATAGTTACCGTCATTATATGTTTTATGGAAAAAGAGATGTCTCCTTGTACGAATTCTATGTTTACCAAACCGTTTATTGCATTCTCTATGTAATTAATTTCAGAATTTGTAATATCCACTGTTTCTTTCACAAATTCATCCTCATTGGCAGACAATATCGTGGCGAAGAGAGAATTGGATTCTGGAACTTTCTTGTTTGTCCCATAAATCAATAGCAGAAGAACAAAGCAACTTTGAAAAATGGTGTTGTCAATTGCATCTTCTTCTTGCATTTTTGCTTAAATTGTGTCAATGATTGACGCTCTTCTAGATTTAATTCTTTTAGTATATCCTCCAAATATGTGGCTATCCATTTAGCCGTGTGATGCAATAAATGCTGTAAGTTAATTTTAGCACGTTTCATTTACCTGATAAGCCTCTTTCACCGGATAACGTTATTCCTGCTTGCTGTAACACCGTGTAATTCAGGTAATACTTGTTGTTACTATTCCTTATTATTTCATATTGTCTCCTTGAGAGGTCAGCTTGTACAAACATTGAAATGGCGGCTATTGGCTTTAGTTGTGACTGTTTTTCATCCTGTGTTGACATTTTGTATGCTTTCTGGTATGTTTGGGTTGTTTGGGGATAGTTAGTTATCTCTTTTAGAATACTGAATGCAATTCTCTATCCAGAAACAGGGAAGTTTGAGTAGCACGCATTATTACTTCTTTATCTACAGCATTGCGTACTTCTTCTGTTTTTCACTTTATTCTTCAAATCACTTTGTTGATCAATCAGAAGAACGGCGAATTCCTGGGTATTTCAAATGTTTCTTGTAACCATTCATCATTCTTTTTAAGACAAAGTCTGCTTTCTTATGCACTTCTGTCCACTTTTTTTTTTAATTGTGACTTCAAATTGCAGAACTTATGCTTCACTTCCTTCCTTTGCTCATCATCATATTCATCTTGCGATAAAATATAACTGTCAAGATATATCAATTTTTCTTTAAAAGTTGTTCCTGCATTTTGTAAAACTCGAGCACTTGAAGTATCCTCAGATCCTAGAACAAAATAAAAATTGTTTAAATTAAAAAATAAATAAATACTAAATACCACGTGGTTTTAAAGACCATGAAAAACTCGATATCACGGTAAATCACGCCTGATATTAATATATTTAATTAGTGCAAATACTCTTTTTTCTGTTAAAACCAATAAAATCACTGAGACGCACCCTGAAGGATAACATATACCTTTATAAATACCGAAAAACGGGTTTTTGTGCAACGATTTCGAGTAACATTCTCGTCATATGTGCAGACTTACCTGTAATACTCAAATCCATCACAGTATTCTTCAAGATAAACTCCAGAAAAAAAATTAAATAATTGTTTTCTAACGAATCGAATGCCGAAAAGAGAAACGACACAGCGACGAACAAATTCCTTTGGCGCGCGCGCTGTCATATTTGTACGGGAGAGGTCGCCTATTGTTCTATGCCTATTTAACGTTGTTGAGTAGCAATTTTTTTCTACCTGGGACAAGTTTTAGGAAATCAATTTATGGCCGCCTAACACGCTGAAATACCCAGTCGGTAATTTAAATTCTAATAGAAAAATTACTAGAGTAGCAGATGAAACAGTTTGTAGAGGATATCATATTTTCGATATATTTGTAAGATATACATATTATTTGTGGAGATACAGATTTGTGGTTGTGTTGCCACGAGACTTACATTTTTAAGGAAACGAGGTATGCTGTAAATCAATTTGGATTTTCATCTGAATTTATAAATTTCGGGGCAAAATTCGACATATTTGCATTCTTTCTAGCATCTTTCGTTATCGTAAAACGCATTAAAAACTACTAATTCATACAGTTTCGTAGGTAAAACATAAAAATGAAGTTTTTAAAAAAATTTGAAATTTGAAGTTATTAGTCTATAATCGAAGAGGAATAAACTCCCGACAAACATGGAGGTACCAATCGACAACTGGAAGCTGTCTTCCTTTGGTTACACTAAGGCCTAAATCCAACAATCAACCTAATAATTCCCCAAATAAATTCAAACGGTTCCCGAAATGCAAAAGAATAAAATTTTTATTACGATTGTCAAATCAGTTATAAAAATCAGGATCATCTACTAAAAATGAACAAACCAATAGTGACCCACTATTCTATTATATCAGTCTATCTTTTGAGACGTTTCACCGCATCATGGATCATCAGCCATCATTTAGATAAATAATTATGATATTTTAGATGATTTTGACTTGTACACCATTTTACCTGAAAGAAGTAAGATGGTTAACTAGATTTCGAGAATTCCAGATATAAAATGATAAATATTAGACCAAAAGGGAATGTGAGGAAGAGAGAGAGATGCGACTGTCAAAACCACAACATGCAATGTCCGGTTTCAACAAGGGTAATTTTTTTGGTTAAAGCGGATATTTGCTTATTTTGTGCTTGGTTCGTACCATCGCTAATTAATTTTTACATTACATAAGCTATGAATTAAGTAATAAAAGGTGCATCATTACCAAGATGTAAAAGTAATTTCTTAGAAAATTTTGTTTTTTTTTACCCTTTTTTAAACGCCTTTTACGTCCATTAAATTTTTGAAATGAAGATACTAAAAGTTGGATTTGAAAAGAGGGAAAGATCATTTCGGATTGGAACGCTAGATTTAGAACAAGTCTGTTATCTTCACGTTACAGAAAACTGGTGTAAGCGTTGTTTTTTATATATGAAGAAAATGTCAAATTTATGTTTTCTGAAGTGCGCGATTTGGGTTTTAGCAACCAAAACTTTTTTTGTTGTGACTTTTGAGGAAGCAAAATGGACAAATTAAGTTAAATTTCACATACTGTTTTTTTGACTAGTATGATTTATTACACTGGTCAACAAAAAAAAGAAAATTGCTTGTTTCCTGTGATTTTTTTTTTGTTTCTATCTCAAATTGACGCGTATTTTTTAAATATGGCAACAATTTTTGTTTTTGAGTTATAGCTAACTACCCTCATTTACTATTTTTACTTAGATTTTCGTTTTTTATTGGACACTAAAATATATTTTGTTGTTGTTTTAGATATGGCTTCGTCAAGAAGATGTTGTGTGCTTAATCCCGATTGTTTTTGCTATATTTGTGGTGAATATATATTTGCAAAATATCGAAAACCTATATCGGACTTTGTGAAAACTGCGTATCATCAATACTTTAAAATAAAATTGTGTAATCAGGACAAGCCATGGGTTCCTCATATTGTATGCCAGAAATGTGTGGTATGTCTAAGGTTATGGTCCAGTGGAAAAAGAGATGCAATAATGTTCGTAACACCCATGATTTGGCGAGAACCTCGAAATCATCATGACGATTGCTACTTCTGCGTTGTGAAAATCAACGGAATTAACCCTGGAAATCGAAGTAAGTGGTCATATCCTAACTTATCTTCTGCTCAACGACCTCAATTAAGATCACAAGAGGTACAACCCAGCACATCTAAATCTTCTGATGATCCAAATCTCTGTGATCCCGAACGAAATACATCAAGTGAAGACTCTGATTCAGACTACAAATGTAGCCTTTCAGAACCTCAACCATTTAATCAGAAAGAACTAAATGACTTAGTAAGAGATCTGAACTTACCAAAAGAAGCTTCTGAAATTTTAGCATCTCGTTTAAAAGAAAAAAATCTGCTTACTCCGGAAACCAACATTACATTTTATCGTACCCGAGAAAAAAATCTGTTACCGTATTTTTCTCAAGAGAATGATTTAGTTTTTTGTAACGATGTTTGTGGTATTTTGCAGCAGATGGGATTAAAACAGTACCAACCTAGTGATTGGCGTCTTTTCATATACAGCAGCAAAAGAAGTTTAAAGTGTGTTTTGCTTCATAACGGTAACAAGTACGGATCTATACCTATTGCACATTCGACGACTTCAAAAGAAGATACGTAAATGTTTCTAAGGTTATGGAAAAAATTAAGTATCAAGACCACAAATGGGTCATTTGTGTTGATCTGAAAATGGTTAACTTTCTTTTAAGTCAACAAGGGGGGTACACAAAGTTCCCTTGTTTCATGTGTCTTCGGGATAGTCGTGACAAACAACACCATTAGTCTCAAAAAGTTTGGCCAGTGCGGGAAGAGCTAAAAGTTGGTACAAAAAATGATAAACGTGCCTTTAGTTAGCCGAGACCGCATCATACTTCCACCACTTCATATTAAACTCGGCATAATGAAACAGTTTGTGAAGTTTCCAGGATTAAGTTCAGAAAAATTGAAAGCTGGTATTTTTGATGGGCCACAGATTAGGCAACTTGTGAAAGATCCTAATTTCGTCAAATCAATAACTGAAGTCGAATCCAAAGCTTGGAATTCATTTGTTTTGGTTATGAGTAGCTTCCTAGGCAAAAAGAATTCTGACGACCATGTCGAGCTTGTTGAGTGCATGCTATCGAACTTGCAAGAGCTAGGGTGCAACATGAGCATAAAAATCCACTTCCTGCACTCGCATTTAGACCGATTTCCACAAAATCTGGGTGATTTTAGTGAGGAGCAGGGTGAAAGATTTCATCAGGATCTTCGGACAATGGAAGAGCGTTATCAGGGGCGGTGGAACTCACATATGATGGCAGACTACTGCTGGAGTTTGCAACGAGATCTACCTAAAGTCGTTCATTCAAGGAAATCTTATAAAAGATCATTTGCTAGTGTTCAATAGAAATTTTGTTAACATAATGTATTATTTTTTTGTATTTTTTTGGCAAAATAATAAAACTGTATATTTCAAAAGGTAAAGCTGTTAGCAATCTCCCAGTATTTTTTTCATAGTCAGCGCCATAGAAATACCCAATAACAGAAAAAAAAAGGAAACAAGACTTGTGTTGACCAGTGTTATAGCTCGCACTAAGAATAAGAAAAGCTTCTGGTGCTAACGAAATACCTGCCATAGTGTTCGTAAACTGGGCAAGCGAACTAACACCAGTTTTTTGTAGACTTTTTAACTTATCTTACAGAAAGGAAAGATTTCCTTACTGCTGGAAATTTTCAGTTCAGCCGATACCCAAAAAAGGCATAAGACCTTGCCAAACAACTACTGATCAGTCGCATTGCTTCCAATAATATTGAAAGTCATGGAAAAGTTATCAATCAGCATCTTCTAAAATATCTTGAAGGATTCAATTTTATTAGCAGTCATCAATATGGCTTTCGTAAACATAGATCAAGAGGAGATCTTCTAACCTAGGTAAAACATGTTTGGAATAGCGCAATTGAACACTGTGGAGAATCTCGAGCGGCTGCTCTTGATATATCCAAGGCATTCGATCGTGTTTGGCACGATGGATTGCTGGCCAAGCTACGCATATGTTTTTTAATTTCCACTATATTATTATTTTTCGTTGCAATTGCTTTGGCACACGGTGCCCTCTTCGGAAGAAAAAGAATTTTAAACTAAATGTAATATTGAATACATATCCTTAAATATAGTAATTTCGTTCTACCTGTTTAAAAATCCTCATTGTGTACAATGTATCCAAACAATTATCTAAAAGAGGTTTAAACATCGCGTTTAAAACGAATAAAAAACTTTCAAATCTAATAAAAAATAACAAAAATAAAAGTGATAAAATTACAAAATCGGGAGTATACCAACTTAATTGCGGTTCTTCCTCAAAATTCTACATTGGTCAGACAGGTAGATCATTTCAAAAAAGAATTAACGAACATAAAAGAAGTCACATAAAACAAATAACACCTCTAATTATGCCGACCATTTAATCTTAGAAAACCACAATTTTGACGAAAATTTTAAAATTCTTCATAATGAATCTAAATCTAAAAAGTTGAATTTCTTAGAAAGCATGGAGATTAACAAATATAAGAATAGGAACATTTTACCGAATCAACAACTTGAAACCAACAACTCTCCATTATTAAACCTTTATAAAAATTAGAAATTAACCCAACCAGACTTACCTAGTACAGTAAGCAGGATTAAATATGTAAGTTTTTCCAATTGTATATTGTGTATTTATGGTTTTATATTACTGTACCTAATTATATGGTTAGAATTATCCAAGTACATTGAGGATTTTTAAACATATAGAACGAAAATACTATATTTAAGGATATGTATTCAGTATCACATTTAGTTTAAAATTCTTATTCGTCCGAAGAAGGCACCGTGTGCCGAAACAATTGTAACGAAAAATAATAATATAGTGGAAATTAAAAAATATTATTAGTGATTTTATCTGTGTTAAGTTACAATGAATTTCCATCAAGTAACGGCTAACTCAGTAAATTTTTCAAATTACAATTGCTCAAATGTGTTGTATAATGCCAGTATTGAAACCGTGCACTCCATTATTCATGATAAGCTGAACTACCGCGAAACATATTCCTGATGAGTTCTAAGACAGCTACCTCAGGACCATAAAGATAACAGTATTCCCATTTGTTCTAAACTCAGACGACTGTTTGTAATGGAAGGTAATAAGTTTCTGGATCGTATAATTGTCTGTGATGAAACGTCGATTCATCTTTTAGAACCCAAATCCAAACGGCAAAGACTTAAGTATCAGTAAAGTGATGTCAACGGTGTTCTAGGACTCTGAAGGCCTAATTTATTGCGATTATTTAGAGGATCACTGTAAACAGTTAGTCCTAAAAACACGTTTTACCAGAAAGTAAAACCTGCGATAAGAAGAAAGGGCCAGGGTTCTCTCTGAAAAGGTATGATTCTGCTACATGATAACGCCCGCCCTCATACCGCTCAGAAAACGCAAGACGCGATCGAAAAATTCGGTTGGGAGATGTTGCCATACCCACCTTATAGTCTTGATCTCGTACCTCAAATTTGTAACTGTTCAAATTGCACAAAGAGTATTTACGTGGCACCTAGTACGAAGACAACGAAGCGGTCGGAGAAGCTGTACACCACTAGAAGAGACTACAGGTATTCGGAAGCTTACAGAACCATGAGAAAAGTGTCTAATTGTTGATAGATACTACGTTGAAAAGTAGTGTAGATTTCATTTTCATTCAATAAACCGTTTTCTGTTCACAGCCAGTTGTCTTGTTAATTACTCAATGTCCCTCGTATAAATAGGTAGGCATGTATCCTACTCATTTTAATTTACTTTGACAAATTATATTGGTGACATTTCGGTAAATATTTTGACATCTTTTAGGATTATGCTCCGATTATTTTGAGCTTACTCACACGTTATTTTTCCAAGGGAATATTGCATTGCATTAAATGAAGATGTCGAAGGAACAGGTGCCACTAACTGATGAAGAAAAATATGAACTTGCTCTACAAACAGAGCATGAGCTGGCTCGGTTGGCTCGAACCTATACTATTATGGAAAGAAATCGGGCCGAATATATGCGAGGTGGTATAAGCGGAAAACTCAAAAAACATTCGAAAGTTTTGGCACTCTTTAGGAAGGAGCAACAAGATATTTTAACTGATTTGGCGGTAAGATGTGTATATACTTATTTTTTGAATTGAATTTCTGGTAAAACTTCGTTACGCGGGCTTTTCAGAAAAAGGTTTTTTTTTGGAATAGGCTTAAAATGGTCTAATTTTGAAAGACTTACGAGAAAATATCGGGGCGAAGCCGTTTTTGCACCTTTTTTTTGCATATAAACATTGATACCTAAGCGTAAAAAAGTCTACTATGCTATTGACAACCACTGATCGAAACTGCTCGAGAGAACTCAGTTAGTTTATGAGCATGCGCCAAGATGATTATGCTACATTTACAGTCATAGTAAAATCCCAACCGATAAGGAAACTTTGCTGTGCAATTTTCTTTGCGAAAAACAACACGAAAAGAACAAATCACTAGTTTTTTTTTTGGAATATGCCTAAAATAGCCTAATTTTGAAAGATTTACGAGAAAAAATCGAAGTGACGCTGTTTTTGCTAATCTGAACTAATTTTGGTCTCCAGTCACTAATATAGCACGTATATTATTTTTTCACATTAAGGTAGGACATTTTTTTTTTCATTACTTAATATATTTTGTAATTGCTGATTATTTAGTACAGCTTAGTTTCAGTTAGTTCAGGTTAGTTCAATGTGCTCCCCGCTCTTATATCAAAAGTACATTTACTATAAACTACCTGGGCGTGCCATCTATAAAACACCACACTAGGACATGTGGGTTTTGCTTCATATTATAACTCGTCAGCTAGCCTAAGTGAAGAGGCGAATTGCAAACACATAGTATCAGCAACAAACCTCGAGCTACCCTGTTTGAAACCGCCAAATGTTTTAATTCAAGAGCAACACACATAGGTAAAATAATATTTAGCACTCTAGCATTATAAGCAAATAGAGTACTAATATCGCTATTATCGATAGTAACTGTAACAACAAAATATTAATACCATCATTAGATGTAGACGGTAATATTCATTACATCTACTACTACATATATATATCCTAGTTCGGCTTAGGAGCCCTTATAGGGCAAAACGCGTCCGTAGATGGATTGACGGATGATAAAACATTCAAAAGTGCTGAAAAACAAACTTGGCCAGTTTTAGAAGTTTATACTGATGTTTGTGTACTTGGGGTAGAACCCTAAAAATTGCTACTAAGAGGTAATTGTTAGCAGCTCGCTAAAAAATTCAGTCTGTGTCCTTAAACAGCTCCCGACAAAATTTCATCAGTCATCGGACAGAAGTGCAAATTTTTGGATCTTACTTAGTCTTTGCGATAGTACTGCTATAAATGTCTTTTGTTCTTTTCCTTTATCGATCCTAGCTCAGCTGAACGACGTATTACGATCTAACGCAGCCCTAGATAGAAAGAATAGTCAAAAACTGGTGACAAATGAACTCCAATTCTTGTGGTTTATATTGATATTAGATTAAATCTAAAACTATTACTAAGATTTTTGTGAATCAGATTTACATCTGAAACCTAAAAGAAAATGAGTAAGTCTAAATCTAGAGCGTTTTAAGTTTAAAGCTGGTTCATGTTAGTCAATCTTACTTTACGTGATTCTCTGTTTTGAATTCGAATTAGTGCAACAAAATTTTTAACCCCCGAAAAAAAATTATGAGATGAGTAATGAAATAATGAAGAAATAAGTAATTAAAATATATTTCTTTTAGGTTGCATCTACGGGAGCTAGATTAAAAGAAGACAAGAAGCTTCAATATAAACTTTCTCGACTTTTAGGAGAATATGATGACTTTGACAACCAAATTAAAATAGAAAGAAACTATACGAAAGAAATAGAAGATCAAATACAAAGAGTAAAAAGGAAAACTTTAGTATTGCAATCACAGCAAATATCTGACGATAAATATCAACAAAGAGTGTTAAAGGTATGGATAAGAGCCGATTTCGAGTATATACAGAATATTATAACTTTTTATTATATTTAAATGGGTATATATCAAGCTATTTTTAAAAATGTGTAATGATTTTTTAGGGAGAAAAAACAGTACAAACCTTAGAAAACAAGTTAGAAGTACAAATAAAAAAGTTCTGCGAAATTTGTGCCCAAAATGTTTTGCTTCGTTCAGAACTTGACCATCTTCTAAATGAGAGAAATGAGTTTAACAAGATATGGGACAAACTTATAAACAATCTGTGTGTAGGCAAGAAATTTATGATCGATCTTATTGAGCAGGCAACTATCGCTTATGATCAACGTGAGGAATGGGTTTCCAAGTTACAAATTCTAAGGTAGTAATAGCAGTTACTATGTAACTGCTAGATTCGAAAAATGGTACATAATTACATTACATAATTTCTTGTGCTGCTGATGTTCTAAAAATACAACAAAATTTTAAAAGTCTCCTAAAGTTCATGAAGATGGGAAAAAATGTATAATAATCATACTGAAAACAACATGCCATACAGCTAGGTTCGGGCGACAGGAGGGGCGGATGAAAAAAAAAGACTTTTTTCTCTGAGGAAAACAGATACCACTGAGGGTGCCGCTGTTGATAGAAGGGATGGAAGGGGCGGTCGATAACTGAAGACGAATACTCTCAAATGGAATAAAGCCCCTGGCATAGGCACTCTAAACGCTTATACCTTTCCCAATTCAGTAAAGTCAAAATGAATAACCGAGCAGAAAAATTTTTGACGAAAGAATAACTAGAGCCCCAATCATAGGACCAGTACTCCATCGTAGGTCGAAAAAACTACCGCCTGAAATGTTGTAGAGCTAAATTTTATTTGATTACTGTATCCCCAAGATAGAATTTCTTCGAGGCCTTTGTTAATTTGAACGACTTTTTGCTGTCTGCGGCTATTTGCATGAGTAGCCGATGTTCGAGCATTGAAAGTGAATAAAGAAATAAGCGTACTATCATCTGCAAAGTTGTAGTTTGGATGCCTGGTTCTTTCCAGCAAATCGTTTATGTAAATGAGAAAGTAAGTAGGAGACAGCGTGGAACCTTCGGCGCACCGGCGTTGATAGTGAAGGTATTGGAAAGAAATTCGTCGACTGTCACTCGCTCTTTTGGGAAACAAGAGAGCCATATACAATTTTTTTCAGCGTAGCTTAGCCACCAATCCATTATGCCAAGAATGTCAAATGTCTTGGATATATCAAGTGGAACCACTTTCAGATTCTATAACGTATTCAACTGCGTTGTTCTAAATATTGATTATCTAAATTAGAAGATCTCTTGTTGATTTTTGCTTACGATGGTCGGTATTAGTATTGAATCCTTCTAGATATTTTAAAAGATAGTCTTTTCCCTAATTTTCGATATTATTAAAAGCAGTTTGACTAGTCGGTAGTTGTTTGGCTAGGTTTTTTTGCCTTTTTTTGTTGTTGGCTGAACTGTAACGTATTGCCAGCAGGAAGGATATATATCCATATAACGCTCGATATACTACCTATAACTCTCAATATGCCAATAATTCTTGGATTCACCCATTGTTATTCGCTAAATGGAAAACTATCGATATATATAAAAAAACATCTCTAATAACCAGTACACTAGTGTTATCTGGAGAACACCTGTTTTTTTTAGTGTTCTGTACGGAACACTTATAAGATCATTTCGGTGTCTGTCCGTCCGTCCGTCCATCCATCTGTCTGTCACACCCGATTTTCTCCGAAACTATTTGCCATAAAAAGTTGAAATTTAGCACTAATATAGGAATTGATGGCCCTATCAGAGCCGTGTAGTTTTGAACGTTTAGTTTTGAAATAAAGTGAAAAAACAATTTTTGCCAGGTCATCGAGTGGGGGTCAAATGAAAGCTTTTAAAAAAATATATATAATGTAATACTTGCGTACACTTTTCTTTGTATTATTCTTAAAAAATTGTGTAAAATCGCTCTCCAACCCTTATCTCAAAAAGCACTGATCAAAAAAAATTCTGGAATATTCTCCACAAGGTGTGCACCATCATGAAGGTCAATGACTAGATGTTTTTTATAAACATTTGGTAAAAAAGTGGTTTCAACTTAAGTCACAGATAAGGTACCAGTATCATACTCGTTTAAAACGTTTGTACTACATCTCCTATCCAAAAAATTCCACAAGGTGTAGAGTGAATAAAAATTATCAGGAGTGCATTACCTTTATTAATTTATCTGATATACGAGTATAAAAAAAACCTAAAATTTCAAGATCATCAGTTTTCAGTGAATATCGGAAAAAAAAACGTTTGTTGGAAGAAATTAGGGTGTGTTTTGTGAAGTCATTGATCATTTTATACCTCCGTGACAAAATTTTTTATCTTAAAAGCAGTCAACGTACGGAACATTAATTACGCAAATCCGACTTGCACTTGGCCGGTTGTTAATTAGTTAACAACACAGTCCGAAACTCGTTTTTTTTTTAATAATTATTTCAATTATTATTAAAGTATTATTTTAGAACCAAAGCTCAAAGTGAGCTAGTTGCTCACATACAGGAAATGAGAGAACAGCAGAGGAAGCGAGATAATGATATGAAACTTCAAGAGTTTTTTGCAACGAAGGGTCAGAAACGAACAATGAAAGATCTTGAAGAAAACCAATTAAAAAAGAGACAGAAGAATAAAGCTATAATTGAACAAGACTTGGAAAAATATTTAAATTATTTAACAAGCATTAAGGAGTTTGCAGATCAAGATAATGTACCAGTAAGTAAGTTTATTGTATTTTATATATTTATATATATATATATATATATATATATATATATATATATATATATATATATATATATATATATATACGTTTTGAAAAAGATAAATGATATTCCATCAAAACGTCAGCGAAACCGGGAAACGAGGGACTTTAACTTAACACGAGATATCTGAAAAACCACTACTACATATATATATATATATATATATATATATATATATATATATATATATATATAGTAGTGGTTTTTCAGATATCTCGTGTTAAGTTAAAGTCCCTCGTTTCCCGGTTTCGCTGACGTTTTGATGGAATATCATTTATCTTTTTCAAAACGTTGATCACTAGACGATGTCTTGGCGACGAATATATATATATATATATATATATATATATATATATATATATATATATATATATATATATATATAAATATATATATATATATATATATATATATATATATATATATATATATATATATATATATGCATATATATATATATATATATATATATATATATATATATATATATATATATATATATATATATATATGTATATATATATATATATATATATATATATATATATATATATATATATATATATGTATATATATGTATATATATGTATATATATATATATATATATATATATATATATATATATATATATATATATATATATATATATATATATATATATTATATATATATATATATATATATATATATATATATATATATATATATATATATATATATATATATATATATATATATATATATATATATATATATATATATATATATATATTTATATATATATATATATAAAACTCGTTTAAAACGTTTGTTCTACATCTTCTATAAATATATATATAAAAAAAAACGAACTTTTAATATTAGATCAAACATAAGTTAATGCCTTTGGGATACTGTTCAGGGTCGTGGTTACCACCGCTTGTACATTTTCATTATTCCATATTGTTTTTGTTTCCTCAGCAAATGATATGCAAAATGAGTCAGTTCTAAAATGCAAGAGTCACCATTACATGACAGTTTTTTGATAAGTATAGTCAATTTCAGAGACGTGGCAACACAAGTCACTTTGCGGTACTTGGTATGAAAGGATCATCCTTCGACTATGCTCGATCAATTTTTAGTCAAAGTTGACACATATTTTGCGTTTGGTAAGATTTCAAAGGTAGCGTGTCAGTGACTGTTATAAACGATGGAATCAAACGAGTTTCTTGCAGTGATTAAGCATTTCCATTTGAAGCTGCATAGATTAGAACTATTTATACCCTTGCATAAGAAAGGATCCCCTTTAGATTGCAGGACCTATATAACAATCGCTCTGGTATCACACGCTGCTAAACTGTTTCTCTGGATCAAAGAAGAAGAAAGACTCAAATCTTTTTTGTTTGCCGCAAATATCTACCGAACAAACAGGCTTCATATCAGGACGAGGGACTAGAGAACAAATTCTCAACATACACCAGATAATAGAAAAAGTCAAGGAATTCCAAATAACAATCTATATCTGTAAGATACAACGAATTGTACCAATGGATGGACGAATAAGAGAACAGTGGGTAGACCGCTAAAATATGGGCTTTGTATGTTTTCAGTTGTTTTACAATAAACCATATAATGAGGTTGATTCCTCGTAAACCGTGCTACCTGCCTTTTGTGTTGGCTGTGCCAACAATTCTGTCGGCTTGTGGCTGCTGTGTCGGCCTCCGATTGAGCAGTAGGTATGCGTATTTGGTACAATTCGTTGTATCTTACCATTGTGTTCCGTAAGTACCGGAATAAGTACTAGAAATTCTGTTCTCTTGTTTGTCTCTCCTGACTGATAAGCCGTTATACGGCGAAAGGCGTCTCGAGAAGGATGGACGAATAAGAGAATAGTGGGTAGACTGCTGAAATATGGGCTTTGCCTGGTCTCAGTTGTTTCACAATAAACCACCTATATCTATTTCATAGACTACTCTAAAGCATTCGACTGTATACAATGGAACAAACTCTGGTCGATTCTAATCAGCATGGGAACACCTATACATCTTGCGAACCTTACCCGATCCCTGTATGAGAACAAAAATGGCAGAATTAAACTGAATATTTTTTTTCCGATCCCTTTAACGTAGAAGCCTGCGTCAGACAGGGCTGTATTCTGTCACCCTTACTTTTTAACATATATAGTTAACATATATTGAGGTCTGTTTTGGATGGCTGGAGTGGGGATGTGGCAATCAGTGAAAAAATACTAAGTAACTAGCACTAGCAAAAACTATGAATTGACAATTAATAGAGCGAAAACCAAAATAATGATTGTTAGTCATAATGAAAATCTGTTAGACATAATTGAAATTGCTGGTTTTACTTTTGTAGACCATTTCAACTATTTGAGATTCCTCGTAACTAACAATGGTGATCAAAAACACTAAGGTCTGGAAAGATCCAGCTGTTACAAAAACATAAAGTTAAGATTGCTATCCAGTCTTATATTCCTCATAGCAACTTACACATCGAAAGCATGGACCATCAAACAAGCTGACAAACGACGAATCGAACCGTTTATGATGTGGGGATATCAAAGAATCCTCAGAGTATCATATACCGAACACCGTACTAATGTATACATGACCGACTGTCAAATAGAATTAATAGACAGTACTTGAAATATTCTGGTTACGTTATAAGGAAAGTGGATGCCATAGAAAAGCTTGTAGCGGAGAAGGTGGAAGGTGGAAGGTAGAAGATCAAGGGGACGATCTCCAACAAGATGGTCTGACCAAGTAAGATCTCTTCTGGGTATGGGTATGCAGGAGTCAAGTCAGGCCGCACAGAATCCAGAGGCCTCGAGAATGACTGTTGAGGCAGCAACTGCATAGTGTAACCGATATTCCTTCTGGGGTGAAAAGATTGACAGAGAGAGATTAGACCTGAGCTGGACGAAGTACATGATGAAAAAAAAACCTGTTATTTCCGATGTACGAGTAGATTGTGTTGCCGTTGGGAAAGTAGTGGCTACAATATTTTTGAGATTCACAAGGTATTATCGTCATCAATTATTTGAAAAAAGATTGTGATAATAACAGAAGAGTATTCCGCCAACCTTCTCGACTTTTTCAATGAAAAATTATGAGTAAAACATCCAAGACTGTCAAGCAAAATGTGATTTTTCACCTGGACAACGCAAGACTTTACATTTCATTGGTCGCAATGATCAAAGTTAAAGCAAGAAGATATTAATTATTATATTCATCCTACTCTCCAGATTTGAACCTCTTCGACTTTTTTTCCTAATATCAGGCTCAGTGGACAGAAATTTTCTTCAAACAAGGCCGTCATCAAAGCCGTTATCGGGTATTTTACAGGAACCGATACCGACTACTTTTCCAAGGGGATAAAATACTATAATATTGCAAGAATACGTGCATAGAACTGAAAGAAGACCAAATCAAAATAAAGAGTAACACATTTAAGAAAAAATATCCTTTTTCTTGGCTATTTACCATACTTATCGAATGACGTACTTTATGCACGTATACAAAGTATACAGAGTGAGTCAACGATAGAGTAAAGTTCATTATCTCATTTTTTTCGGGAATAACGAAAAAATGTTAAATACAATAGTTTTAGGAAATGTTAAGGTGCACAGTTTAAAATTATTTTTGAGTATACAGAGTACTTCAAAAAGTGTGGCCGATATAACATATGTTTTTTAAGTGGAATATCCTATTTTCTAGTTTATTTTTAAATTTTGCTTAAAATTTTAAAACTTTTTTATTAATGTTTTACACCTAAACCTAGTAGTTTTTCTAATATTTAAATTTAAAAAAAATACTGGTTTTCAGTTTTGTAAAAAATTACCAGCAGCGCTATTGTTTCTAAAGATGGAATACTCATAATTGGTACCAGCGTTCTATAGAGATAAATAAATAACCGGTCAAGTGCAAGTTAAACTTGCGCAATTAGTGTTCCGTACGTTTGATTGCTTTTAAAATAAAAAAAATTTGTTACAGAGGTATAAAATGATCAGTGACTTCACGAAATACACTCCAAATGAGTTTTCAACAAAGTTTGTTTCCAATCTTTACTGAAATCTGATGACCTTGAAATTTTTGTTTTTTTTATATACCATATAAATTATTAAAGGTACTGCAATTTTTTCGAAATTTTTTGATAAGTACTTTTCGAGATAAGGCCCGGGACAGCGATTTTTTGCGAATTTTAAAAAATAATACAAAGAAAAGTGCGCGTAAGTATAATATTATATATATATTTTTTACTCGTGTTTTCACAAGCTTTTATTTGACACCACACTCGATGACCTAGTAAAAAAAATTTTTTTTCACTTCCGACTTCACCCCCCAAAACTAACCCCTTAAGTCAAAATTTAATTCTCAAAACTACATGTCTTTGATGAGGCCATCAATTCCTATAGTTTTTACCAAATCGGGTTGACAGACAGACAGACAGACAGACAGACACCGAAGTGATCTTATAAGTGTTCCGTACGGAACATTAAAAAATATATATGTAAAGAAATTTGAGTTAGGCGCTACAGGGTGTTATTTTTAAATGACACACCCTGTATGTTATTATTTTTTCTGATAGATTTTACAAAGCCCTCCAACTTTTATTAAGTATGTCATATACCTATTTCTAGTAGTTTTCGATTTATTTTGAGTTTTTCATTTTTAACGCTTGTTTTCAATACACTTACGCTATAACATATTTACCAAGACGAAACAAAAATGTAGGCATTGTCAAATTTTGACATGTCTATTAAGCAAGTAAAATAGTTTAATTTGTTTTAGTAAGTGACGTATAAAGGTAATAGTTATGGATTTTCTTAAAAATGAATTAATTAATATGGTTTACATACTGGGCGAGGCGGGAAAAAATTATCTTTTGGCAGTAAAGCTTTTCGGAGCGAAGTAACCTAATACACGTATACCATCTAGAAAATCTGTTCAGTGCTTAATGGAACGGTTTGATGGGAGTGGTAGCATTGAGCATACGAAACGGAAAGTAGTAAACCAGATTACTACCAATCAGGAAAAAGAAAAGGAGATTTTACTTCATATTGAAGATAATCCCCAAGTCAGCAGCCGTTAACTAGCTGACTTATCTGACACATCCCAATCTACGGCTAATCGCACTACGAAAAAAATACAAGTATCATCCCTTTCATATGGAACTACACCGAGGACTTCAAGACCGTGATTTTGAACGACTAGTAAACTTTTGTAGCACCATGAATGGAGCAACAGAGGCCTATCGAAATTTTTTATCCAAAATAATGTTTTCTGATGAAGCCACTTTTTGCAGTTATGGAGCAGTTAACAGCCATAACATGCATTATTATTTTACAGTTAATCCATTTTGGGTCCGAGAAGTTCAAAACCAAAACCATTGATCGCTTAATGTATGGTGTGGAATATTAAATTTTTGAATTATTGGTCCATATTATTTCCGCGAATCGCTTAACGGGCCTAGATATCTAAATTTTTTCCAAAACGAATTACCCCCAGCTTCTTGAAGAAGTTGATAACTTTGAAAGGGAACAAATGTGGATTCAACAAGACTGAGCTCCTGCTCATTACAACCGGGAGGTTCAGGAATTTTTAAATGATTCTTACCCACAAAAATGGATCAGTAGGGATGGATTCACCCAGTGGCCCCCTCGATCATGTGACTTAACACCTTTAGACTTCTTTTTGTGGGGCTACATTCAAGATCGTGTTTATGTGAATCCTCCTACAACACCAGTAGATATGGAAAATAGGATACGGGATGCGTGCAGGACAATAACACCCTTTATGCTAAGGAATGTGAAGGAAAATATAGTTAAACGACTAAACATGTATATTCAAGTAGACGGGCATATTTTTGTACATTTATTACGTCATAATAATTAATCATTAGATAAGTTAAAATATATTAAAATTATTATTAACTATTTGTTTATGTTTTTACAATAGCGTAAGTGTATTAAAAACAAGGGTAAAAATTGCAAAAATTCAAAATAAATCGAAAACTATTAGAAATAGGTATACGACATACTTAATAAAAGTTGAAGGGTTTTGTAAAACCTATCAGAAAAAATAATAATATACAAGGTGTGTCATTTAAAAAATTTGAGATTTTTCAATTTAAAATAGTCGAAATGCATAAGTTTATTTTGAACACCCTGTAGCATCTAACTGAAATTTCTTTACATATATCTTTTTTTTTTTTTTTTCATCTCTATATCATATCATATATCACCAATTATGAGTATTCCACCTTCAAAACAATGGCGCTAATGGCATTTTTTTACAAAACTGAAAACTGGTATTTATTTTAAAAAAATTGAAACATTAGAAAAACTACTAGGTTTAGGTATATAATATTATTAATAAAAAAGTTATAAAATTTCGCGCAGAATTTAAAAATGACTATGACGTACTATATGTATACTCAAATAGAATTTTAAACTGTGCACCCTAAGATTCCCTAAAACTATTGTATTTATCATTTTTTCGTCATTTCCCAATCGAATGAGATAATGAACTTTACTCTATCGTTGACTCGCCTTCTACCCTTTAAGTGGTTACTTTTTTAACAGGTTATATTCCTCATTAAAATAAACTACCTTGACAAATATTTCCTAAGATTGTAGTTTGTCTAACCCCAGAGAAAGTATATTTTAATTCGGAATTTTTAGGATATTGCAAACGAATTTTTGAATCAAGAAGAAGAGAATTTTGCAATGTTTAAATATATTAACGATCTTAATAAACAAATGGAGGAACTATGCGACAACCTGACAAACTATCATCAAGTAATAGACGAGCAAGAAATTATAAATAATACAAGAAAACTTCAACAAGAAGAAACTTTAAAAAATTTAGAGGTAATACGCTTATACCTTATGTTAAATTTTTTAAAAAGAATATCTGAGAAGGATAGATATAACCATCCACCAATTCAGTTTTATTTAAGCATATTTTTATAAACTAGTTTTGTTTAATAAATTTTTATATATATATATATATATATATATATATATATATATATATATATATATATATATATATATATATATATATATATATATATATATATATATATATATATATTATATATATATATATATATATGTATAAAAATCGTTTAATATATTGAAACCGGCAAATTATTCCATCAAAAGAATATCGCTTCTCAATCACTAGTGAGAAAATGGACCTTGAAGTTTTAAGGTTTTCAGCATTTACACCAATGATTTTAGGTCAGAAATAAGAGATAAGTATCTTACTAATAGCCTGTACTGATACAGCGTTGCTGGGCTTAATATAACTTGCATAATTATTTCATGCTGTAATTAACGAATAGTTTGGGAAAAGCCTCTGATGATGCAGAAACAGGCTACATTTGATGTGCAGTGTTTTAACTAAAGATATTAATTCACAAAAGAGCGTAATCTGAACAAATAATTTTCTATTCAAAGCCGAAATGTTTAATAAAGTCAAAAATGAGTATCATCATGATCATCATCATCATTAGCTTATTCCATCCATAGTCGGATGTAAGCCTCCCCAAGTTGTCTTCAATGAGCTCTTTTGTTTGATTTTTGTCTCCAATAGTGTCCCGCTAATATTTTTATGTCGTCCGTCCATCTTGTCTGTGGTCTTCCTCTGAATTTTTTATATTCTCTAGACCTCCATTCAACTAGACGGTGTGTCCATCTGTTATCATTCATCCTTGCGATATGCTTCGCCCAATTCCACCTTAATATATATATATATATATATATATATATATATATATATATATATATATATATATATTCGTTGTATTACATCTGTTATTTTTGATCTTCTTCATATTTCCATGTTAGGAGTACGATCTTGGACTCTTAACATTTAGCATTCTCCTCTTCCATTGCTCTTTGGGTTACCTGAAGTTTATTTATTATACTTTTATTATTCAGTAACACAATATTTCCGTTAAAAAAATTAACGTTGAATATAGTTTCATTATTAGCACGACACCATGTAAAAAACCCTTTTTATAACTAACTGGTCGATTCGATAGCACTAAAGCATGGTTTAAATTTCGAAAAAAGGATATATTCAAAATATTGATATCCTTTACTATTACTTCAGGAAACTAAAGATGAACTTACTTTTGAATTAATACTGCCAACTAAAATGATTTCACATTGGGGTAGTAGTAACCTACCTACAGTGAGATTTAGGTACGTCGTTAATAAGTCGAAACTCCTTTGAGGAATGTGATCAGGAAGGTCATAAAAGAGGAAAATAAGGAAAGGCTAAGGAACTACCTTGTAAATTACCCAAATTTAAATGACATTAATCAGAAAAATTTGCCGTTCTGAGAGAACTGATATTATCCAAATACTCAAGTTTCCTTCGACACTGAAATTTAACTTTTCACAAACCAATTTTTTTTTCATCTATAACATAATTACCAAAATATTTGTTAAATAATAAAGTTAGTTAAATTGTAGTAATCTTACTAACTGATGGTAAATAAATAATTTAAATTTACTATGTTGGGACTTCGGAATCTTTAGTACACACACAACACGTTTCGCTAACTATGTTAGCATCATCAGAATCCATAATCATCGGTCCTGATGACGCTGGTTAGCGATATCCGCGGACACTACAAAATTAAAATTGACGGTTACATGATATTCTTCAAAAGTTCAGTTTAATTATTATTCGGGGAAAAACTTTTTTTTTTCTTCATATAAACTCCTAGACTGATGTTTAAAGTTTATAGATAGAGGTGCAGGAGGAAATACAACTGACAAACAAGAAACGGCAAGAGCTAAAAAGCGTTGAACAAAGATTAAACACTATTTTGAATGGTATAGGGACTTTGTTCAAGTTATTTAGATGCAGCAACGATCCGCTGTTAGCCCTCTTGGGTAAGTATAACTATATTATACTGTCAAAAGAGCAACATTTAAAGCGATCAGAGATCCTTTAATATGGTTTTCAATTACAAATTTCATAAACAACCATTAGTAGCAGGTTTTCTAGTTGATTATTTGTCTTTACGTCTTTTCATAAGTATCCAATAACAGTAAATATTTTATTAACTGGCCCTTCACTTAGTCAACACAGCCTGGCAATTCGTACTAAACTATTCAGGACAATGAAAATATAAAGTGAGACAAGTGTCTTGAAGCTCAGCCACCAAATACCAAGCAATAACGCCGAATGCTGAAGGATGCGCTAATTACTACTTAAACCGGACAAGTAAAAAAAGGCTCAGAGTTCGAAGAATTAAAAAAAAAAATGCCAAAATGTTGAATTTAGAGACTATATTCGAAGAAAACAACATAACACGCCTGAAAAAATAGTAAATGGGAAAGCTAAAATTAGAAATCTATGTTAGGAAAAAATAAATGCATCAACAGAACAGAAATAAAAATGTCAATTTAACAAAACAGAAAGAAACACAAAGCTTGAAGAGTAGTCCATGGTTATAGTATACACGTCTGATAGGAGTATTTTCACCATAAATGAAATAAAAAATACAATTGAACGAAATAATATTACAAACTCAAAACACGAAGCCCTGGACAATTTAGTATCGCAATTGGCATTTATTCCATCCCACTTATATGTGCAAGGCCAACTCGTGATCCAGAAGCATTTAATATGGCCTCATTGAATGCAGCACAAGTACTATAGGGAACTCCCTAAAGCGCTACTGGAGCGAGATGTGTGCATTAAAAGCAATTCGCGTTGGTATTGTAGCGATGCAAGTTTTATTTGGTGGGAAACACATTTCTAGGCAAATCATTTCGAAAGTTCAAGACAAGATGAAGATCACAAAGTTATGATGTATGTTCTTAGCATGCACCACTCTTCATGAAACTACTTATAAAATAGGCTCAAGTCACCAGCCGCTCTTCTATATTTCAAGTAATAAAGGTTATTGGTAAGTTCTGGGTCTCAATTGGGCAAACAGCTCTGTTCTCAATAGGATCTAATAAATGCATCGTATATTTAGAAGCTGCGCTCCAAACATGATTGAAAGCTGTAGAGCGTAAAGCTTTCTAAAACGGAATAATATTCTCAGCTATTGAGAAGCTCTCTTTGCTATTCCTCCAATTACAAGTAAGGCATGCGTCGAAAAACGTTATTAAAACTATAAAAATCGCTATAAAATATTTGAAAAAGCATTCAGATTCCTATTTATAAATTTTACCTATCCACCTTCATGCATTTGCATCACTGTTGAGAAATTCAAAATGGCGGATCCAACATGGCGGACCTCAAAATCGATCATATCTCTGAATCTTATAAAACTTGATATATTACGTATTCTTGAGACCTGTAAAGTGCGATTATAAACTTATATTTTTAAAATATGTTTAAGTTTTGAATGGTAAGACCTTATCTCCTAAAAAGGCTGATCCAGTATGGCGGCTGCAAGTGATGTAAGTGTTAACCCTTTTTCAGATTGAAGATTTTGAGTACTTCTGGTATGAAATTTTTTGTATTTCAAAGGTTGCCAGTGGTTACTGATCACAAACCTAGAGTCAGATTTTAAAAATTTAAGATGTCGGATTCAATATGGCAAAATCGAAAATTTTGAAATAAAAAGACATAATTGTATTCTACATGAAATTTACAATAAGAAAGGTCTCTAGTAATTTTTCACTAAAATACAAAGATTCCGAGAAAAAAATTCCTAAACTCTCTGTAATTTCATATTTTGGGTACTGAAGGTCCATGTTTTTAAACATGTTTTCGAAAAAACTCTGCATTTAAAAGGGTTGAGATTATATTTAACTGTAATTTTAAAGCCCACATTACTTCTTTTTTAATTTTTTTTATTTATTTTTAGTTTTTTATTTTTTTATATTTTCTTTATTTTTTATAGTTCCATTTTATTTTCATAGTTTTCTTTATTATTAACAAATTTAGCTACCATTATTTTATCTATTCGTATAACATTAATGTAGAAGGATATCTGAAAATTTTCAACAGCTTACTTGGTGTCAATATAAAAACATGTTCAGTTTGAATTTTTGGTACAACAGTGTAAATAGTGTAAATTTCAGTAAAATGGTTTAGGTGTTTCCCACGACATAGTCTTTATCAATAAAAGTAGTTTCGACAAAAATGCAGAAGAAAAAAAATATTGCGTCAGCGTCTTATACTCCTCACTTCAAATTGCTATAACTCAGGTAATATTTCAAATATTGGCTTCGTTGAACTCTTAAAAGTTTTTAATTTTCTGAAAACTTCAGGTTAAATAGAAAAAAAAACATAAAAAAATTTTAAAAAAAAGACTTAAAAGAACTAAAAATAATTAGAAACAATTGAAAAAAAAGTAAATTAGGCTTTTAAATTGCATTTTAAGTCTCGACCCTGTTAGACCTAGAAAGCTTTTTTCGAAAACATGTTTATAAATGTGGACATTCAGAACCCAAAATATTTAATTACGGATAGTTTAGGGATTTTTACTCGGAATGTGAAAAATTACCAGAGATCTTTTTTATTGTAAATTTTATGTAGAATATGATTATAATTTATTTTATTTTAAAATTTTGAATTTTTTAGATCGACGTCTGCCATATTGGATACGACATATTGAATTTTTAAAATCTGCCTTTTGATAGTAACCATCTGCAACGTCTGAACTATAAACAATTTCATATCAGACTTACCCAAAATCTTTAACCTGAAAAGGGGTTAACACTTAAATCACTTGCAGCCGCCATATTGGATCAATCTTTTTAGGAGATGAGATCTTAACGTTCAAAAGTTAAACATATTTTAAAAATATAAGTTTATAATCGCCTTTAAAGACTCAAGAACACGTAATATATCAAGTTATAAGAGAACCAGAAATCTGATCGATTTTGAGGTGAGCCATACTGGTTCCATCATTTTAAATTTCTCAACAGTCATGCAAACGCACGAAGGTGGAGAGGTAAAATTTATAAATACCAATCTGAATGCTTTTTTGAATATTTTATAGCTGCTTTTATAGTTTAAATAACGTTTTTCGACGCATACCTTAACTGTAGCCGCCATATTATACCCGCCATTTTGAGTGATCATGTTTTGCCACTCAGCGTTCGAAAGTGCTTTGTATTTCTAACAATTTGAGCCTTCAAACATTGTCTCCTACAATTTAAGCGGGGGTTGGCCCGGTTGACGTGAAACGTCCCATATATATATATATATATATATATATATATATATATATATATATATATATATATATATATATATATATATATACATATACATATCACGTGCTTAAAACCTCATTGAGTACACTTTTCTATTCACTAAAATTTGCGTCGGGTCCTCCCCCAGGCTAAAATCCTATATGCGCTCTTGGTCTAGAAATTATGTCATTAAAAATTATAATCCCTTTACTATGTTCAATTCTAGGTAGCAACGAGACAATTCATTTTAATAATGTACTACTGTATCTGGAAATTCTTGAGAAAAACATACAAGAATCACTTGTGACAGTGCACTCCAAAGAAAAGCGTGCGGCTTTAAAGAAGAAAGGATCCAAAATAGACTTCATTGTACTTCAAGACAGGTAAGATAACACAGGCCAACAATGAAAAAACTTTTTTAATAATTTTACCTGATTCCTATGTTTTTTGGTGTGCTGAGTCCGAAAATAATAATAAAAAAAAGTCGTATCACCCACCTATTTTTCACATTTTAAACTTCAAAATGTGAAAAGTTTATTTTTTATCATTCGAATGTTATTAGGTTGCCAATAAAATCAGAATTTTGGCAGTAAAAGCAAATGTTATTAGGTTGGCAGTTCTAATAAATGTCACAGCTGTTTGTTTTCTTCCAGTTAATATAACCTCGCATTGCAGTGTTTAACCCATGTGCTTTAATTCGCACTCAAAGTATGGCTAATCGTGGTTGTAAAAACTCTCCCAACACTTTTTGTTATATATGTGGTGAGTTTGTAGTTAAAAAAGTCAAAGAAACATTACTGACTCTGCAAAAAAAGTATGCTTTGCATATTTTGGTGTAGAAATCGGTAATCAAGAAAAATGTTGGGCTCCTCATAAAGTATGTTATGTTTGTGTCAAGGATCTTAGGAAATGGTATAAGAGAGAAAAGAAAGCTTTTAGATTTGCAGTACCCATGGTATGGAAAGAGCACGAAAATCATTCAAATGATTGTTATTTATGCAGCGTTGATGTTTCTGGATATAACTCCAAAAATAAGAAAGTAATTGTCTATCCTAACTTTACTTCAGCTAATCGACCGGTAGGACATGGACCGGGACTTCCTGTCCCTGAGCCACCTCAGTCTATTGATGAAGTTTTACAGTCCAGTCTCGAATTTAATGAAAGTTGACCGGATGATGATGAGTTTCAATGTTCTCTAGAAAATTTAAAACCACAGTTGTTTAACAAGCTGAGTTAAATGATTTAGCGAGAGATTTGGGTTTGACTAAGGAAAAAACAGCATTGCTTGGTTCTAAGCTGAAAGAAAAACATTTATTGGAATCTGAAACATCTATTTACCATTATATACCAAAATTGTAGCCTAATCAAATAAAAGTACGGTTTAAGTTTTTATTTTTTATGTTTCAAATTTTCCCTATTGTGAAATTTAATCGATGTCATATTGTGAGAGAACTATAGGTGATACAAAAAAAATTGATACCAGATACGGTTTCAGCACCGAAAATACATAACACTTAGATATATTGGTTTAAAAATTTTTTACAAAGATTTTTTTTGTTGGCCTGTGTAATTAAATCTATTATGAAATAGTGAATAATGGAGAATGGGGAAAGTCGATCACATTCTACTGAAATAAATAAAGAAACAGTTAAGAGTTTATTTCGTGCTGAATATGTAAAAAAGTGTGTACCTACCTAGTACATCCCCTGCAAATACAAGTCGGAAACACAATATGCGATTTTTTTTGTGGTCATTCTATAATCATATCTATGTACATAATAGTTCTGTTAAGATTAGGAATAATGAAAAAACAATATAGTTTCCACATCTCTTGACTCAAAGAACCCTGAACAGGACGCATAACAGGATATGTACGGGACAGCCTCTCTTACCACCCTATACTTTTAGTTATTTATATGTCTGATTATAAATAAGTGTTTACAAGGCCGTCCAAAACCAGAAAAATTTATATAATGCTATTAAAACTATATAAAATTTACACTTCACCCTTTTAACTCTATTTCCTTCAAGTACAATCGCTCAAAAACTATAGGTTTCTATCCTACCTTAAGTATTATACTCATACCAAATTTGAAATTGATATATTAATTCGTGCGAAAAGGTATCATATCAATAGAGCGATAGACCAACAAATATAGAGACAGGGTGACAGAACGTCGAAAGAAAAGACCGATAGGAACTATAGAGTTTTTTTTCGATCTGGGGATCCAGAAAAGTGAAAAAATGCAAAAATCCCGGGATGTATTCCTTAGCTTAAACCCTTCTTAGTACTCTGATAAAACCAAATAGGCATAGTGAAATAAATTCTTAGTATCTTTTTATTTTCGGCACACTCTTTATAAATTTACAGATAATAACGTGAACTTATACACAAAATATTTTTATTTCGATAAAAAACTTAAAATTTATATTTACAGACGTTCACTTTAAACACTGTTTTTTTTATGGGTCTAGCACACGTGCTGCAGGGAAGTCCCTAAAGCGCTCCAGGAGCGGCATGTGTGCGGAAAAAGCGATTCACGTTGTTCTTGAATCGCTGTAAATCGTACTTGGTGGGAAACACAGCCCTAGGCAAATTACTCCAAAGGGATGATGTTCTCCATATAAAAGACTGCTTGAAAAGCGTTGTACGCGGAGTAACAAGCTGAACCTCATCCGAATGCTTCACATTAGCGCGAGTGTATTTCTAACATGCACAGCTCTGGGAGGAATTAAGCGGGCTACATCCTTCGAACACTTTCCATGAAAATACTTGTAGAACAGACTCAAGTCGCCAATCGTTCTTTGATGTTCTAGCTAATCAAGGCCGCCGGTCAGTTCCGGGTCTCCAATCAGACGAACAGCCCTTCTCTGAACAGAATCCAACAAATGCAGTGTGTGTTTGGGAGCGGAGCCCCAAACATAGGAGCAGTATTCCATAGTTGGTCGTATCTGAGCTTTTTAAAGAATTAACATTTGTTGTGGAGTGTAAACCTTTCTGATTCGAAATAATATTCCCAACTTTTGAGAAGCTCTCCTTGCTATGCCCGCAACTTGTTCATGCCAGGACATATTTGCTCCCAAATTGATGCCCAACAAATTGAGTGACGATGCTAGGGGAATGGAGTGCTCCGACATGACTATGTCAGGTTCAGCAACGTTAACTTTTTTAGAAAAAACTGCTGCCTGCCACCCCAAGATAGAATTTCTTCCAGGTCTTTGTTAAATTGAACGACCTCCTGCTGTCTGCGGATATTCGCCTGAGTAGTCGAAGTCCAAGCATCCAAGTGAATGAAGAGATAAGCGTACTGTCATCTGCAAAGCTGTAGATTTGATTCCCGGTCTTTTCCAGGAGATCGTTAATGTAAATGATAAAGAGAGTAGGAGACAGTATGGAGCCTTGGGGCACACCGGCGTTGATAGTGAAGGTGTTAGAAAGAAATCCGTCGACCGCCACTCGCAAAGAAGGCTCTCTGAGGAAACATGAGAGCCACAAACAGAACTTTTCAGACATACCATAAGAGCGTAGCTTAGCCAACAGTCCATCGTGCCAAACACGGTCGAATGCCTTGGATATGTCAAGAGCAACCGCTCGAGATTCTCCAAAGTGTTTATTTGCCTTGTTCCAAACATGTGTTACATAAGTCAGAAGATTTCCTGTTGATCTATGTTTACGAAAGCCATATTGGTGATCGCTAATAATGTTGAATTCTTCAAGATATTTTAGAAGATACTGATTGATAACCTTTACCATGACTTTCGATACTATTAAAAGCAGTGCTACTGGTCGGTAGTTATTTGGCAAGGTCTTCTTGCCTTTTTTAGGTATCGGCTGAACTGTGGCACATTTCCAGCAGGAAGGAAATATTCTCTTTCTGTAGGATAGGTTGAAAAGTCTACAGAAAACTGGTGTTAGTTCCCTCGCATAGTTTTTTAGAACTATGCCAGATATTCCGTCTACACCAGAAGCGTCTAGCTTCATTAAAAT